>CAXIIO010000959.1:0-256128 GCA_964028335.1 Altica lythri | reverse complement strand
TTCTTTTTTGGTTTAAAGTCAAGAAATGTCAATGAAATAAAAATCTGTTTATATTTATAACATCCTTTGTTATTTTTATATAAAAACTAAAAAATAAACATTATTTATTTATTTTTAATGTAAATTTATCGATATTTTGTTAAAATATGGCATTTTTTTGTATAAATATCAAAATTCATCAAGAAATAAATTTATATAACCTTTATAATTGTAAAATTTGTTTGAATTAATATTACGTAAAGCGACATCTGTTAAGAGAAAGTTAAAGTTGTATTTAATTATTAATATATTTCAAATAAATTCTTTGTAATATCATTTTATATTATTAAAATATACTTTTCAGTATTCTATTAATGTCAGTATTAATAAAATTATCAAAATATATTGTTGAATTATTAAAATTGCATAAGATATTGATTTTATGTCACGAAGTTTAGATTTTTGTACTAGATGGCGCTTTATTACTATTTTCATATAATTAGATTATATTTTATTGTTTTTAATTAATAACTAAATAAAATAAAGTTTTTTGAATTAAATTTATACTAAGTAACTATTTTTTAGACTGTTTTAATTGTTTTTAAATATATCTAATCTAATTATAGAAAAATATTAAAAATAAATTTATGAGGTATTATCATTAGCCATGTTTTGTCCAATGTCAACCACAAAACCAGAGATAATAGAACAGATGTGTTGATGCCTATATAAAGTTGGCAACAAGTTCCGACATCAGCGCATCATGTTTTTGTTTAAAACTTTACTTCTACACCCTTTTTATGCTTAAAGTACCTTAAATTTATTTTAGTACTTACTCTGTCACTATACCGTTATAAGTACTTTTTCGCTTTTCGCACTACCAGCTGGTTTAGTTCCCATTTTCACCACAAAATACGAATGCACGTCTCTTTAATTTATCTATGGTCTAACCATATATGTAATACTATTACATATATGGGTCTAACACGGAAATTGAGTGACATTGGAATAAAAATGGC
This sequence comes from Altica lythri, assembly GCA_964028335.1. NCBI lineage: Eukaryota > Metazoa > Arthropoda > Insecta > Coleoptera > Chrysomelidae > Altica > Altica lythri. The sequence continues at coordinate 255,130 of CAXIIO010000959.1, read as the reverse complement.
TGATGATAATATCTATAGTGCCTTACTTATACTAGATGACGCCTTAAAAGTATTTTTAATATTTTTCTATATTTAGAATGTATTGTATTGTTTTGCTTAAAAACAATAAAAAACAATTAAAACAGTTCAAAAAATACTTAATAACTATAAATTTAATTAAAAAAATTTAATTATAAATAATTTATTATAAAAAAACAACTTTCGAAGGCCACTATTAATACAATCTGATAATCTGATCTGAAGTTGGATTAGAATTTGACAGAACTGACATTTAGTGTTTGTTCACCTATCGAAAAATTGATATAAAATTAAATTTACGGATTAATATCAGTGAAAAATGTGTAAAAATGCTTGGAAAAGCAATAAAAACAGTGTAGAAATAACAAATAATAATTTTGTTAAAAATATCTTACTTTTATTGACATATTGTCATTTAGTGACAGATGAATGTTCGAATTATTAAAATCGCGAAAAATCAGTGAAGAAAGTGCAAAATAGATCAAAAACAGTGTAAAACTAGGAATTTTTTGTAAGTTTTTATAAAATTTGATACATTAACCTCTACCCTTCATAGTATAACTAAATAAGTAGTGTTCTATCTATAAACAGTCTAAAGTGCAGTGATCTTATAGTAAAATTAACCATACAATTACATATTAATTTTACTGTTGTTTGTTACAACCAGAAAATTATTATAAAATGGATGTTTTCAAAGATGCATCAAATCCATTAATGAATAATAAAATTGAAAGTGATTCTAAAGATTTGCTATCCAATATTAAAAGTGAAGAAATTGATATTGAAGAATGTAAACTCGAATTCGATAACTTGTATGAATTCGATCTTTGTACGATCAAAACGGAAAGTTGTGTAGAAAAAGAAGTTTCTCCAACTAAAACTGATGTGTTAATATCCAGAGAAACTATAAAAACCGAAAATGTTGATTCAAATGAGGGTATTCAAGAAAGAAAAAGTGATTTGGAAATTAAGACAAACATAACACACAGTCTATTTGATTTCCCTGTTAGTAGAAAAATCGCCAAAGACTGCAAACAATTAAAATGGATTTTGGGGAAAAACGTAAGTTTGTGCATTTTTTATATGTATTTAATTTTATTTTTCCTCATGCATGTAATTTGAAGTTAGTTCAAAAACTTTTAACAAATATGTCTAAACTCTTGAGTTTGTAGCAGTCGATTATAAGCATAAAAAATTGTAATGATGGTTAAGAGACATTTACAGATGAATTGACATATATTTTTTTAAATTATAAAAGAAAAACAATATTGTAAAATATTATTATAAAGAAAAAAGTTATTTATTTGAAATCAGTAAGAATGTTATAGTTAGGTTAATTAGTACTTTTACTGAAAATTACAGTATATGATTCCACTGTTTTACCATTATTATCTTAGGTAATGTTCCTCCTGGTCTTACAACTCAACAAGTCCAATGGTTGCAACAACAAGCGAACCAACAAGATATTGTGCTACCACCTAATATTCAACAAAAAAATATCACACCAGGTACTTTAACGCAACCAACATTAACTCAAAATATGCAACATGCTCCTGGTTTGAATCCCATTAATCCGAATGCTGCACAATTTACCGATCAAAATCAACAGCAGCAGATTCAATTAAGACAATTTAGATTATTACAATTACAACGGGAACAAGCACAGAAAACACATTTAGCACAACAACAACAACAGCAACAAACAACACAACAGCCACCACCACAGCAAGGTTATTATTATCATTATTCGGTATCCGTTCCAAAAACGATATATATATGAATAAAATGGTATTCGTGTGTCTCGCTAAAACTCAAGAATGGCTAGAACTGTTTCGCTAATTTTGATCTTGAAATACTTGTTAAAGTTTTAATTTGTGGCTTCCTTTTTGAGGGTTGTTTGTCAGTTTACAGCAGCAGTGTCGCGTGCGATTTTACACTTTCATTTAATTAAATTACTGCATAATTTTAATTTAATAGGTCCTGTTCAACCTCCAGTAGTTGTAATACCTCAGATAGTAGATTCTACAACAAATATATCTCATGTCCCAGACAACAATATTCAAAATCCATTAGTTGTTAATGCTAAAACCAAAACAGCTCTTGCCAATATGCTTAATAATAAATTACAAACTGGTGATTCATCTGTTGGTGTTCAAAGACTAGATGCCATTCAAGAACCTTCTGCTGCACGAACTCTAAGGTAAGTTTTCATTCCAAATGTCTTTATGATTAAAATATTTATATAAATTTTAGATTAATGACTGCTCAGCACAATGCAGCTTTAAATCAAAAACCGCAAGAAATTATTGTGTTACAACGTAGAACAATTAGTGGTCTAAATGGAGAAGTTATTAAAACTCCTGGTGCTACACCACCTCATCCACTTACACCCACGAATGAACCTCCAAAGTTGCAATATTGTCCCAAGCCTGCTTTACCGCTACAACATTGACCTGGACCATTTTGTGGACATAATCCTAATTTAAAATGTAAGATAAGATTTTTTTTGCTTCATACACCTAAAACATTTCAGTGCCCCCAGATCTATTCCTATTGGGTTGTGTGTTTGTGGTGGATTTCAACACTCGATTTTTGAATATTTTTTTTTGACTTTTTCTGTGTCGTTCCTCTGGCTATTTTGCCATATTTATTTTAATTTTGTTACAACTAGTGTTGCCAACCATACTGAAACACTTATGGGGGCTTTTTACACAATTTTATTTACAAAATTGTTAAGATACACTGAACTCTGCTGGATAACGTCTAACTACTTGACAATACAATGAACTCTTGTGAATACTTGAACTTGAACTGACGTTAACTGCCCATGCATCCCCTTATATACAACTTTATATAATCTAGTTAGTGTGTTTAAAACTTTCTAGAATTTTCTAGAAACATTATTTAATCTAGTCAGTGTGTTTAGAAGTTTCTAGAATTTTCTAGTAACATTATTTAAAATGGTCAGTTGATTTTTAGAATCTTCTTCTTGATGGTGTAAGGACCTTCCCAGTTCTTCTGTAATTTGAGACAAATACCTCGACGCCGTCGGGGGTTATAGAGCCAGACTAAATCTCCAACTTGGTAACTCTTTTCCATTGTCCCTGTGTCATAGTACCTCTTCATCCGATCACTAGATAATTGTAGTTTTCCACGCACCAGGTTGTGTATATTCTCCATTCGATTCTGAAGGTCGGCGACATATTGTTCACGTGCCATTTCTTCACCAGGTTTACAACCAAACACCAAGTCACATGGTAGCCTCATTTCTCTACCGAACAGGACCTTCGCAGGCGTCTGGCCAGTTGATTCGTTGATGGCCGATCGAATTGCCATTAGAAATAGTGGAATATGTCGATCCCAATCCCTCTGACAATCTGACACCACTTTTGACAGATAGTTGGTTATAGTCCGGTTCATTCGTTCCACCATTCCATCAGACTGAGGATGCATCGCTGTGGTTCTCGTTTTGCGGATGCCTAATCTTTGGCAAACTTCTTGAAACAGCTTGCTCTCAAAATTTCTCCTTTGGTCTGAGTGTAATTCTAGTGGTACCCCAAATCGGCTTACGAATTCTTCAACCAATATATCTGCTAAAGTGGTGGCTTCCTGATTGGGAACTGCATAGGCTTCAACCCATTTAGTGAAGTAGTCCATGACAACAAAGATGTACTTGTTTCCTACATCGCTCTGTGGAAGTGGCCCCAATATATCTACTGCGATTCTTTCAAAAGGACTTCCAACCAGGTATTGCTGCATTTCCGCATTCGGTTTTCGGTGCGGACCGTTACTGGCAGCACATGTAGTGCATCTACGACACCAATCTTTAACATCATTAGTGCAATTTACCCAGTAAAATCTATCTCGGATCTTTTGCAGCGTTTTCGTGATACCCAGATGTCCTCCAGAACTATCATTATGCATCTGTTTTAAAATTTCTGGTACAGCATTTCTTGGGACCACTATTTGTTTCCTTGTTTCTGTGCCCTCGGAATTTTCTACAAGTCTTTTAACGAGCCCACCGTCCAAAATTAAAGAGTTCCATTGGGACCAGTATGCTTTTAAAGCAGGAGAGGATGAGGATATCTCTACCACAATGGACGACGGTCCATTCTCTTCCACTCTCGAATCTTTCTCAGAACGGGATCGTTTTCTTGTTGCTCCTCCAGCATAGAGCTCTCGTCTTCTGGCACAACCCTAACTAAGGCAAGTTTTTCCTCGTTCTGCTCCATACGGGTACAATGGGGGCAATCAGGTCGACATGATCTTCTGGAAAGTGCATCAGCATTACGATGTCTTGTTCCAGGTCTATGCTCGGTTTTAATATCATATTCCTGCAGTTTTTCGAGCCATCTTGCTATCTGTCCTTCTGGGTTCCTAAAGCTAAGTAACCACTTTAAACTAGCATGGTCTGTTCTGATCAGGAATTTTCTGCCATACAGATATTTATAAAAGTGTTCGACGGATTTTACAACTGCTAACAGTTCCCTCGGAGTTACACAGTAGTTCTTTTCAGCTTTCGATAAAGTTTTGCTGAAGTAACCAACCACTCTTTCCTTACCATCTTGTAGCTGTGACAAGCCGGCTCCAATTCCCACATTGCTGGCGTCGGTGTCTAGAATAAGCTTACCATCAGGAAGTGGATAAGCAAGAACAGGTGCTGACGTAAGCTGTTTCTTCAATATTTCAAACGCCTCTTGACATTCCTGATCCCAACAGAAGGACTTATCTTGTTCTGTCAAACGTGTCAAGGGTTTGGCGATGTCTCCAAAATTTTTGACATATCGTCGGTAATAGGAACAAAGACCCAAGAAACTCCGGAGCTGATGTTTGTCGATAGGGATGGGCCATTCCTGAACGGCTTGTATCTTAGCGGGGTCAACAGCAACGCCATCCTTGCTTACGTTATGTCCTAAATAGTTGACCTGTCTCTGGAACAAGTGGCATTTCTTAACATTCAATGTTAGATTAGCGTTCTGTAATCTTTTAAAGACTTCTTCCATGTTAGATAAATGTTCCTTAAAGGTCTTGCCCATTATGATGATGTCGTCTACATAAACTAGACAAGTTTCCCATGACAAACCCCGCAGGATGTTCTCCATTAGCCGTTCAAACGTCGCAAGAGCATTACAGAGGCCAAACGGAAGGACCGTGAATTGCCACAATCCTGATCCACTGGTAAAGGCAGTCTTTTCTTTGTCTGCAGGATTCATTTTAACTTGCTAGTATCCGCTTTTAAGGTCCAAGGTAGAAAACAAAATAGAACCCGCCAAAGCGTCGAGGGCATCATCAATCCTTGGCAGAGGATAACTGTCCTTCTTAATGACATCATTTAGCTTTCGATAGTCGACACAAAACCGCATTGATCCGTCTTTCTTTCTCACTAATACCACAGGAGAAGCCCACGGACTACTGGATGGTTCGACTATGCCATTTTGAATCATTTCTTTAAGGGATCTGTCTGCTTCTTCCTTCTTAACTTGAGACATCCTTCGGGGTACCTGTCGAATCGGACGTGCATCACCAGCGTCAATTCTATGTTGTACAACATCAGTTCTTCCCAGTTTACTTTTAGAACCAAATACAGGTTTATAACGGTAAAGTAGATCTCTTACCTGTTTCTTTTCTAATTTTGACAAAGGGGGATCTAATTTTGTCATAAGTTGTTCAATTCCGTTAGTCTCATCTGTTTCCATAACGTTCACCGTGTGAATTATGGCCGTTACTGGTTCTAAACTTCCCATTTCCGTGTCTTTTCGGAGAAGAACTGGATGATCGTTCAAGTTGATAACTCGGATGGGTACCTCTTTGGCGGATCTAACAAGAGTCTTACCCACAAGGAGTCCTTTTCCCAATTCATGGTCATGGTTCTTCGGCTCTATCATGGCTGGGGCACCATCTGGCTCCAGTCCATCCAACCGCGCTGTGACGACACATTCGCAGCTCGCCGGAAGTTCGATATCATCGATTAGCTTAATCGAAGCATTGTCAACTTGTTTTCGGTGCAGAAATATTTCCTCATTATCAGTACGAAGGAAACGTCGGCGAAGATCCAAATGAAAACCACAGTGGAGCATAACGTCCATACCCAGAACAACATCTTCAACGTCAGCCACCAGTACCGAGTGAACAAGAGAGGTTGAACCAAACTGTAGCGTCGCTTGTATCTCACCGTAGACTCTAGCAGATTCTCCGGTAGCGGTATACAGTCTCCAACTGGTCGGCAACATCTTATTTCACATAATGATGGTTGGTCGGACGATAGTTTTCGTAGCTCCAGTGTCTACCAGCATGCTAATATTCTTCCCATCAAGGAGGCCATCTACATATAAGCTGTCCACGTGATGTCGCAGAGTTGCCAATTTAATGGTGTGAGGGACTTCGGGAATGTTTGGGGTCGAAGTCGCCCTCCAGGAGTCGACCCGTTTAAAGTTTTCCTGCTGCTGGGGTACTTCAGCAGGAGATTTTTCTTTATGGGGGCAAGTATTTCTTATATGGCCTAGTTCTCCGCAGTTCCAGCATCTCACTGGGCGCCTTCTTTTTGGAGATAACTTCATAAACCTCTCTACTACCGCTTCAACGTCGCTAACGGAATGAACGGCATGGTCGTAGTTACCGGTGATTTCCCTTAGTCGAGCAACTCCACGTGAGGCCTCCGTCGCCGCATCAAACTCCAGGGCAATGGTCAAGGCGTCCACAAGGGTCTTCGGCCGCGCCAACCGTACAGCGCGCTGCAACTCGACGTCTCGAAGACCATCGGTGAAGGTTTGGACTGCCAGGCACTCCAGGAAATGCTCCGCTGCATTTGAATACGAAGTCGTACCATTCTTGCTACTTCCGCTTCAAATTCCTGGATAGTCTCTCCATTTTTCTGTTTTCGGCTCTTTAACTGCATTCGGTACACCGGTTGTAGATGAGTTTGACCATAACGCATCTCTAGACGATTGACCAATAACTCGAAATTGTCAGCTTCATCCGGTGTCAATGATTGCAAGACGTCTAAAGCTTCGCCTCGCAGAGCTACGGTTAGGGACAATGCCTTCTCCTGTGATGACCATCCATTAGCTCTGGCCGCTGCGTCGAATTGTTTCAGGTAATTTGGCCAGGAAGTCTTCCCGTCGAAGGTCGGGGGTTTCATCGTCGTTCGTACATGGGTCGTCTCCTCGCTTCTTTGTCGCTCGACGTCTGCGTGGCAGGTTTCCATCGTTCCTGCATCTCCGTCGCCGTGATGGATGGTTTGGTTTTGTAGACAAGCTTCCAGTTCTCGTTTAAGTTTTTCTATCTCGGATTGCATTTGCTGGTTGATCTCGTCTCTGAAGTTGGCAACTTGCTGATTCATGTGATATTTGCTGGGAGAAGGAACTGGATAACTCTTCTGGTAGGGTGGACATCCGTTGTGATAGCTGGGACACCTCTTCGCGCTGGCTTCTTATCTGACTGGATAGCTCCTCTTGTTGGTTCGTCATTCGTCCTGATAGCTCCTCTTGCAGCCGGGAAAGTTGTTGAGATTGTTCTTCTTGCAGCCGGGAAAGTTGTTGAGTTAGTTCAGAATTTGCTTTTTGAACTGGGTCTTCGAACTCTACAGCGTCAGGGTCCAAATTATTATTTACGTAGTATTCACGGAGCCTTCTCAACAATACGGATTTAGTCCCAGTAGTTTCCAACTCCAATTCTTCGAGCTCTTTTCTGAGCTTAGCCACCAATAGTTCATTTATTTTTTTCCAGGCATTCTTGTATCTTCACCCCACACCTGACACCAATTTGAAACACTTATGGGGACTTTTACACAATTTATTTACAAAATTGTTAAGATACACTGAACTCTGCTGGATAACGTCTAACTACTTGACAATACAATGAACTCTTGTGAATACTTGAACTTGAACTGACGTTAACTGCCCATGCATCCCCTTATATACAACTTTATTTAATCTAGTTAGTGTGTTTAGATCTTTCTAGAATTTTCTAGAAACATTATTTAAAATGGTCAGTTGATTTTTAGAAACTTCTAAAAATCAACTGTCAATAACAATCTTTCAAATTAAGATCCCTTCCTTTACGGTTATCCCGTTACAATATGTTCCACGCACGATTATATTTTCCAGGCAAAGGGGTCATCTGCTTTTAATGAAAGGTGCACCCCCTGGTGCCATACATGAATGTCATCAAAATTGTAATAGATTCACAAGAACTCTGCTGGATAACGTCTAAATGATTTTACAATAACAATGAACTATTTGAACTCCCTTTAACTACTCATAAATTCCATTATATAGAACATAGTCCCATAAATTTTCAATATTTTTGTTTAATCAATATTAATAAAAATTTACAGGAAAACTTTTGATTTTTTCATAATAGTTTTTACTTTTTTATTACTGTTTATGGTTTTTAGATATACAGGGTTAAACTAAAGTTGAAAAAATCTTCCTTAAATTTTAGTTATTTATATAAAATTAAAATTAACAAAAAGTTGTAAGTTTATAGAAAAAGCTTCAATTTTTTCATATTGTATATATATTTATATATGTTATATAGATGAAAACAGAATTGTTTTTAAAAAATATTATTGTTTTATTTAAGCGTAAACCGGATTATTGTAAAAAAAATTATAAAATTGAGCTAATTATTTAAATTTAATTGAAGATTGAATTGTGATTTACCTAGAAGTTATGCAATTTTATATTCATTCCCACAGGAAATGTCACTCATTAATTTAATTAGATTTTAATTAAATTTATAAAAAAAACTCATATTTATTTGGTTTTAAGATTTTAATTGTAAAGTTTTGTTTCATAGGTGAAAAAAATAAAATAATTTTCGAAAGATATTTATTAAACTTTAAAAAAATAATTAAAATAAACAACAAACAATAATATTTAAATTTATAAATATGTTCATATATGTAAGGCAGTTTTACAAAAACCTAATCCCATTCTAAGTATGAAACTAAAAATTTAAATAATTAAATTACTGAAAAATATTAAAAATATTTTAAAAAGTCATGATATGTTGAAAACAATTTAAAAAAGTTAACAAAATTGAAATTAAAAAAATAAACAAAAATAATAATTAACGATTTATAAAAAATGTTAAAAAGTTCACATTTGCAAAATATGTTGAAATAGATAAAACAAATTTTACAAAAAGTGTAGCAAAGATTTAGAAAATTTGAAAATATCGAAAAACTTGAATAAATAAAACAGAAAGTTCTTAAAAATAATAATAAAAAAAGTAAAAATACTTTCAGTTCATCAATTAACAGAAAACACATTTAAATAGTTTTTTTTTTCAAAATATTTGAAATTATAAACTTTTGTATAAAAATATATAAGATAAAAAAATAAGGAAAGTTTTACGAGTAAATTAAAATCAACCAATTTTTGTAATCATTTTTTTTAACAGTAATAAAATTTTCAAATTTTAATACTACATATTTATCACCAACATTTTGATGTAATAATCCAATAATATTTTGTTGTTTAATTTTGTTAAAATGCAAATAAACATAAATTGTATCAGAATGTTCAATTTTTTCAACAAAAATTAACTGATCATAAACAAATACAAGAAAATTCGCACGTGTATTTAAACAAAATTTAGATTTGGTAATAACGCTTCCATTAAAACCATGTTTAATTCTCATATGATAACTAAGTTTTGCCAAATTATGAATTTCCTCGCATTTAAAACATTTTTGCTTGATTTTATCTTTTTTTATTTCCCATTCGTGCTTTAAACAATCCCAATAAGAATTGAAAGTTTTGCCGCAATAACAGCTGCAGAAATACTCTAATGAATTTGCCTGATTAAATCTTTCGTAGTCAACTTTATCAGTTAAATTTTGTTTTAACAAAAAATTAAAACAAACATGACAAAGTGAATGTTTGTATTGTTTACTAAAATATAAACAAAAACTAACACGATTACAATTGATACAAACAGGGTAAAAAACTTTGTTTTCTTTAACTAATCCAAAACCACATTCTGTTAAAGAATATTCAGGATTTTTTGTCATAAAATCAGAACTCAGTTGTAATTTTCTCAAGGTTAAAAATTTTGTAATCGAAGTAAATTTAATATTTTCAAATAAATTTAAATAATCGATATTTCTAGAACACCTTTCAACAACTAAACAAGAGTTTTCTTGTAAGAATTTAGCATTATTTTGAATTGAGTTGGTCGAATTTTGCAAAATTATCACTTCTTTGATTTTGGGAACATTTATTAACGATCTCTCACTATAATTCAAATCAACTTCAATATTAAAAAAATTATTAAAATCTTTTATATTTATTTTGTAAAATCCATCATTATCATTTTCATAAGTTTTGCATTTAAATTTATTTGAACAAATTTTCAAATCTTCATCAATTAAGTTTACATTAAATTTATAAGAAATCAAGGAAGCCAATTCCTCATCTCCGATGAAAACAACTTTAACTTTTACAAAATTTTCAGCCCGATTCAAAATTAAATAAAAGTAAAACAAATAATCGTCAAAACGATAAATAAAAACATTCCGATTATCAGAAAATGATTTCAAATTGCACAAAATTATTGGATGATTTAAAACTGACTGTTTATGATTTCTTTGAAAATGTTTCCAGAGTAGAAACGTAGGAACGTCCGATTCCAGACAAAGAGGACAAACATATTTTTTTTCTAAACACACTTTTTCATGTTCCTCAACGTTGGAGTGTTGGAGTAATTCTCGACATCCATCGTATCTGTTAACACATTTAAAAAGGCTTTTTTCAGCAATAATATTGTAAGATGAATTTGTTCCATTCCATTCGGGATTCTTCTTGGTACATCGACCGCAAACAGAGCGACGATTTGGGAACACTTTAATCGGTAACACCGATAAATATTTATCACACATATCGCATGTAAGTTCGTCCAAAACAGTATCAGAAATCACTATTGCCATATTAGAAAAAATGCTGAAAAAAAATAATAAAAAATTAAAATCAAACTTTTTTATCGACATATATATTAAAAGCGAAAGGTCACTCACTGACTCACTCATCATGAATTATCAAAAATCTTCATATATTACTCATTTTAAAGAACTTTTCAAAATTTTAAATTGCTTTTGATATCTAATTTAAACACAAAAACTATTTTTTGGTTTTCAAAGTGAAACGATAAAATATCAAAAATCTTCATATTTCACTCATTTTTTAAAATGTTCCTAAATCAGTACAAAATTTCTAATCAAACTCACAAAATCATATTTTGATACCTTTTTTAATTTTCAAAATATCAATATCTCAATTTTGCTAGATATCACGATATTTGAGAAAAGATAGAATTTTTCAAAATTTAAAAATGCTCCTGAATTAGTAAAGTATCTAATTAATAACCGAAAAACGATTTTTGATATCTTTTTTAGTTTTCAAAATATCGATATCTGAATTCTATTAAATATCATGATTTTTGTAAAATTATGAAATATCAAATATTTTCATATCTTACTCATTTTTGAGGTTTTTTACAAATTTCAAAATGATTCTAGATCAGTGCACAATTTCTAATTAAACACAAAGAAAACGTGTGCGTCTCAAAACGCGCGACAGAAGTGATAAACTCAACTAATGTGAAAATTAAAATACATACTACAAAAAGTTTTGACCTATCAAACCTCTCAAAAATCCAAAATTCTTATTAGTTTTTTAAACTTTTTAGTTTTCAATTAATGGGGGAATTACAAAATTTTTATTAAAATTTGTAATTCCCTCGTATATCGAAAAATAGAAAAGTATCAGAGAGGAAAGATTTAACACAATTTCAAACTGATACAAATAATAATGTTGATAAGTCAACAATTTTTATAGAGATAACAATAAATTTTTGCATTCAATACTAAACAAAGCATTTTTACATTTTTTTTAATATCTCAAAATATACAAAACCAATTATGATAAATCAAATTCCCTTACAAATACCTCACATTTATTTTCTAATTAAAACAGTAAACAATGATCAACGAACACTAATTTAAGATAATTTTTTCTAAAATTTCAAAGATCAGATGGGAGATATCTCAAAATAATAGTTTACTACTTATATAGTAATAATAAAAAGAACTTAGTTTTGTTAAACAAAAAACATTGTAAAAAAAAGTAAATTGAACATGGCCAACGCCCAGTGGGATTCAAAAAACACAAACATTCTTTTATATACTTTAAATGAAATCTACTTACCGGCTGAAGTTCAATTTCCTAACAGTAAACTTTTAACTTTCTTTAAAACAGTTTTTTTATCAATAAACACACTTATTTGCAATCATTCAGGAGAGAAATAAAAATTCCACGTGTTCGATGGTTCGATCTCGAGACAGATTGTGTTACAAGTGACAGACAACATTAATTCATTTCCTTTCATGGCGCGCATGGGCGGATCATAGATATATCTCTATGGGGCGGATGGCTAAATAACTATAAATTAATTGGATGTGAAGATAGGCAACACAAAATACTAAGTCACTACCTTAGTAAAATATGTTTTTATAAAAATCAATCAATAAAAAATAACAAAAATTTAATACATAATTAGTTAAAAAAACTCATTTAAGATGTAAAATGGTCAGAATTGTTGGTTTTGGTTTTGTTTTATTATTTTGTATTGTAAGGGGCTGAATTCTAGTTATTACTAAGATCAATATTCTGACAAGTTCGTACTGGAACTGTCATTATTAAGACACTATTATTAGTATTTAGTTTAACTCTTACATTAAGAGATTAAATAAATTTGTTAAAAAACCTTATTTATAATGTAAAATTGATTAAAAAGTTATTGTTTTTTGTTTGTTTCATTAACTTGTATGGTAAGTGGCTAAATTCTATTTATTACAAGACCAAAATCAAAACAACAACTATCATGAGCATTTATTGTTGTTAAAATTAAGTACTTCTTTAATTAAAACAACAAATAACCAAATAAATGGTAACAAAATATAAAAAAATTAGTTAATTGTATCGAATTAATTTAAATCATAGTTAGGCAACACATATCGCTATAGCTTGTTTTCTTGTTTTAATCAAATTTAGGTACGGGTGCAGAACTTGTTCCTGTTTGTGCGCAGGTCTGTGCGCATTCACAAATTGATCTGAATTCTGCGCGAGAAATTCAAATTTGCATGCATTGTTGCCAGATCCATTGCATATCTGTAACAATCGGAAACTTGTGAAATACTGAAATACCACAAAATATAGCATTAAAAATACGGTTATACTAATCATCGTGTTCTGTCAAATGGGCCTAAATTCACGTGTTAGATAAAAGGTTTTGTAAACAAACATTTTGGTTAGAATTTCTATTTGAAAATACTTTATTTTAAGTAAGTATATGTATGTTCAAAACTGTTAAAAGATTAAGTTATTTGGATTATATAGGCCAAGTTGTAATGTAATATTTAAATCAAAGTTAAAAACACAATAATAGATTCTTTAGAAGGCTACAAAACATTTTAATAGTCTTTTAAAAACAAGAAAAGTTTTAAAGCTGTATTGAATAAATTTATTGAATTAAGATCAGAGCTTTATCCATATGTGTATTTGAAAAACGTTACAAAATATTCTCAGTATACTCTTCAGAGTAAGAAACTCGTTAGAATAGGTTAAAATGTCCGAGTTTTACTGTGTGAACCTTCCACAATAGCTTTATGTAATCATTTGGTTTCATACGCCAAACTAATTCCATATTAACCAATATGTACATCGGAAAATAGGTATAACGTACTCAAAAGTCTTTAATTGTAATAATTCAATTTATGAATTTAAAAGAAAATTTGGACAAAAAGATGCGGATGATATCTGTTTACTGCACCTTAGTTATAGTAATTGAATTTTAATAATAAGGGTCTACAAAAAAAAAAACAAAATAAATGTAACAATGTTTATTGTACAAAAAATAGTAAAAATAATAAAAACATAACATTTTATTTTCAATCTAGTTTATAAAATTTAAGGTTACTCTGTATAAACGTATTAACAAATAATATCATTCATCATTTTTGTACATAGATTAAAACCTTTCAGAATTCATCAAAAGTTTGTTAAACATGATACATTAAAATATGAACTATTCCAACTACAATTCTTATTCTATAAAATATGTATTCTAAAATAACTGAAAGTTTACTACATTGTATATGACTAATAATATTTATTGTAATTAATATTATACATTTGGGCTCAATAGGCTTGCCTCAGCCCTTCCTGTAAAATAATAATAATAATATTATATTAATTTTTTAATACAATTGGACATATTAAAAATTCATGATTTTGTATGTAATATTACTATCAAAACACTTAAAGTAACAGTTAACTTCCTAAAATTCCATTAATTAATCTAGAAATGAAAAAACATTTTATAAATTAACACGCACATTTATAATGTACACAAATGGAAACTAAAAAGATAAAAACAAAAAAAAATGATTCTTCAATTAAAAAACTAAACAGGATCACAAAAAAACAGTTTTCTTTACATTTAATAAGTTTATAACTGAGAACACGCATATATTACTATAAATAAATAAAGCATATTACACAAATATTGAATAAATTTCAAAATACTTTGTGCCAAATATAAATATTCCAAAAAATTTAAGTATTTATGAGTAACACGTTTTTGAAATTTTTTTTCTAAAATCGAAAAGCAGAAAATTTTTATGAGAATTAGAATTTATCTAATGAAAATGTATTTAAATATATTTCACATATATTTTTCCATACTTAAAAATAACAACCCGAGCAAGCCTAGTAAAATGTAGAAAATGATATATTACCTTAAAAAGTCACTAGTAGCACTATCTTAAATTAAAAAACTTAAAAAAATTAAATGTCAATTAACAAAAACTAATAAAAAAGTACACAAGAAAGAAAACACGTCTTGAAGATATGAACATAGAAAATCAACTAAAAAGGGTGTGGTACATAAAGTTTAAAACAATTTATGAGTATATGATCATCCCTTTTGTTATTGGTCGAAAAACATAGACGTAGACGAGATTATCATATTTTTTAGTTTACTGCCGACTTAGTATATTTAAAAATACATCACGAAGCTATACTTCTTGATGATACACATCTATGGGTGTATTCGTTTAAAATAAATTAAACGCGGGTGATTTAAACCCTATTTAAAAAATATTGTATTAGGTATTTTGTCTTATAAAAATACAACATATTTTTTAATTTTTTTATTATATGTACAATAATATCTACATAAAGTGTTTAAGTATATAAGTAATTCTATGCACGTAAAGTAAGTAAAAAGTTTAAAACAAATGTTGACAGCTTTAAAAAAAGTTAACAAAAGTTGACAGCTTCAATAAAAGTTAACAAAAGTTGACAGCTTCAAAAAAAGTTAGATGAATGTTTAAAACCAATCGGTTTGTATTGTCAGCTAACCTAGACCGAGGCCACAAGGATCTGGGGGAGTAACAGCGAGGTTAATTTAAACTATGAGATATTAAAAATACACGATTTTATATTATATATTCAATTTATTATACATAATTTATATTAATATGATCTGTGTCACAATAATAAAGTTTTTTTCGGTATTGATCTATATTTTATTAAATATTTCATCGATTCTAATATTTTATGGCCTTCAGAACAATTATATGTAAATTACAGCTAATTTTTAAAAAATGCAAAGAGAATTAGGACTTAGAGTAGATAATACTACTCGTTTAAAACACTTCAATTTGTCCAAGTAAACAAATTCTAGCCATCGTAAATTTGAACGCGAGAGTTGGCAACAGCGCTCGCCATAGTCAATCTGACTTTAAAAGCGCGTTCTGTCTGGGTACAAATCTTTGAATATTAAAGGTTTTATATTCAAAGGTACAAATTCTTCAGGTTTACCATAGACATGATCAGCTGGTAGCCCGAAACAGCAGTTATGGCTAGTAGTATATAATCTGTGGTTATGGCGGCATAGTGATAGGTTAAGTGTTAATAATTTTAGTTTAAAATAAATTTAAGGTAGTTTTACCATAAAAAGGGTGTAAAAGTATAGTGAATAATTTTGAACATGTCACTACCAGGTTATTTTAGATATAAATGCTGTGTTGTAGGTTGTAAAAGTAAGTATTTCCATCCTGTATATGAAATACATTTTCATCATTAGAAGTTTCAAATATTTCTTTCAAATTCCTCACTCGGGGAAAAAAGGTTAATTAATATTAATTAATTAACCTTATAATTATAATTATATATAATTAAAATTGTTTGATAGAAAAATAATATGTTTAAGTCAATTTATTGATTTTGATTGGTTTACGTGCCAAGAGCATAAATCTTAGTTCCTTGTATACCTAATTAGGAAATATTATAGAGATCTTTTTAGATCGAGAGCAATCCTTAAAGTTTATGTATTAGAAGTACTGCTCGGTTTTTTTGTTTTAGATGCTATTCAGAAGAAAGACCTCTGTTTTGGGAAATGGTAGGAATGAACTAGTCATCGGAACCATCTCTTTCCAATTTGTGTAATAGTATATAACATTACTAGCAAGGTAAGAGGGTTTTTACTGGCGAATGGAGGCGAGTCAGTTACCTCCTTGAGCCAGTAAAACCCGTTACCTTGCGTGTATTGTTTTATATTTTATTTGTTTCTCATTTGTAAAAAGGTTAGATAAATTCCAAAAAAATCTCAATAATTTGTCGCAAATTTTGTAAGCTATGGAAGCGTTGCCATGAACATGTCTGTTTATTTTTCTTTACATTTGTTTTGGCGAAAGCGAAAATGAATGTACCAAAAGAAATTATTGAGGCAGACAGCAGTGTAGCTTCAAGTTTATTACCTGCAAAATCAGCTTCAAGGTACGAGCGAGAATACGACGACTTCAAAAAGTGGCAAAACAAATATAGTGTGATTGGGGTAACTGAAGATGTTTTGTTGGTCTACTTGAATCAACTATCAGCTAGATTCAGCCCTAATACTTTATGGGCAAAATGGTCTATGCTGAAAAGCTGCTTGGAAATGAAAAAAAATGCCCCTGTTCGCAGGTTTGTTTTTCTTAAAAAATTTATTGAAAAATATGACGTTTAGTTGTCATTTGCAGATTTCAAAAGGTAAACAAAATTTTCTAATGTAAATAATACTACTAACTTGTAAAAATTTTGCAAGTTAACTGTCAGTTTTACAAGTTAGTGATTTGATAAAATAAACTTTCTTGATTAATATTGTGTTTTTGGCAACTGACGTTTACAAATGAGAAACAAATAAAAACCGTATATTAAAATATCTGTTAAACATATGTTATTTATTATTAAGATCTTAAATATATAACTTGTACAATCTTGTATTTATTTTTTATGTTTTTGTGTTCGAATAAAAATTGTAATTATTAAAACTTGTTTTTGTTTGATTTTATTTCTACTATAGTAAGAAAATATATACCTTATATTTTAAAATTTATATATTCTTGTTTTAAATCACAGTAAGAATATAAAATTTTAAAATATAAGTGTATCTACTCCAATAGAACGTTGAAACTAGATATATGCTGTATACCCCGCCAATTTTTAAATCGATGAGCTTCTTCCAGGAGACCATGGCGCGCTGATGTCGGAACTTGTTGCCAACTTTATGTTAGGGACCAACATATCTCTCTGGGTTTACCACCTATGCAAACTTAGCACCCCATCCATGGAATTTTGGGTCGAAAATGACCTTAATCGATAGGTCCCCGTTAGGTCCTTTAAGGTCCCACAATTTTTTCGTTAGGTCCCCTTTAGGTTTTTCATAAATAATTTTTTAAATTTTGGGTAAAAAAAAACTATAGGCAGTTCAAATAGAAGTGTCATCAAGTAGTCTCTGGAAAATTCAAATTTGTAGTGGCAGCACCCGCGTTTAGTGAAATTTGAATCGCAATATTAGCCAGCTTGTGTGTACAGATCGCGATCTGTCTATTTGCCAGTCTTAGCAAGAGTAGCATTAGTTTTCCAAGTAAGTTTTTTTCTAATGTCATTACTTTTTCTTATGAAAAATATTCCAGGTTTCTACTCGCACAGTACAACTTGTTTTGAATCTAAAAAGTGTTAGGAAAACCATTTCAACTTAAAAAATACAAGCAAACTGTTGTCGATGTTTAAATGGATTTCCATCAAGTTAAGCAACTACCGTTAAAAAAAAATTTAATCTATTGGATACAGATTCAAAAAAGTTGATAGAAGAAAAGTTTTAAGGCCTCAAATTATATGAAATAGACGAGATACTCAAAGCAAAAGGCCCCGAAGTTTTAAGATTACATCGAATTAGCATGTTAGCAGTTATAATCAAAAGATAGAGTGATGTCTATATGGAAAGCAGCAATTAACTAGTGATGGGCAGAATCGAATACTTTTGAGAATCGAAACCTTTGATCTCGAATGGTTTCAAGAATCGAATACTTATCCGAGAACACAGAATCGAGAACAAAAAAGAAGAGAAACTTGAACGGTCTCGATTGTAGTCATTTGTTTGAAATCGTTTGAAGTCGATTTGATAGTGTGCGTGAGCTTTGTGCGGTTTTATAATATTACGTTGTTAGTTGTTAGTTCAAGAATTGCATGTTTATATTTACCTAATAACGTTGTTTCTCTATTTAATAAAAATTTAAAAATGAAGCCTGGTTCAAAAAAATCGTTAGTGTGGGATTATTTGTTATTTTTGCATAAAACTGTGTTTGAGTATCATTAAAATTTATTGCGAGATCCAACTCGAGAACTGAGATTTTGAATTTGAATCAAACTGAGATAATTCATTATTCGAGTTTAAATTCGAATACTTCAGTCTACGATTTTAATTGTTTTTCGAGGCCACATTCGATACGATCAAATTATTGAATTATGAATGAATGATCCGTTCGAGAACTCAGGTATTCGAATGTTTGTTACTTTTTTCTCGAGACCACTCGAGAACTTTTAAGAATCGAATACTTTCGATTCCTAGCATTCGAATTGTCCCATCACTACAATTAACCAGTGCTCAGAAGATAAGTGGAAAATTTTCATAAGTCATGTCGAAGAAGAAATTAGAATCGATTGGCAGAAATTGATGGGTGGAAAAAATTCATCTGAATCAGAATCCGAAAATGAAGAAGATATTTGTGAAAGTGAATACGAAACAGATTCAACTAGTGAAGAAATTATTTTGATGGTTGATTAAAAAATATTTTTGGATAATAAAATAAGTATAAGATATAACATGCTGGTTCAATATGCTCTTCTAAAAGGGAATTTGTATAAATAAGTTTTAAGCTGCATCTGTAATCAAATGTTTTAATAAAGAATTATTTGTAGTAGGTATTTTCCTTGATTTAGCTAAATTTCTAAGTTTGTAGAACCTTTAAATTATTCTAATCTAGTATTTATGTAGTGCTTCAAACCCAAATAAAATAATTTTCACTTTAAATTGCATAATTGAAATAATTACCTTTTTATTTAGAAATTTTGTATAAGTAGCTATAAGACTATCCAGAAATTTAAAGAAAAAACTGAATATTTGCACAGTATTCCTTTTGTTCGAAGAGGTTTCAAGATAAACACAATAATAGTAGATTTTAATTTCATGATTCTTTAATTAGTACAAATATAAAAGATTGTTTATACATGGATAAATACATTGTTACAGTGTATTAGATCACCAACATTTAAATTATAATTACTCGCATAAAATTACGGGTTAAATTGATTCATAAAACTGATTAGGTACTAATATGCACAGTTTAAAGGGATCCTAGATATTACTTTCAAGCGTAATTGCGTAATATTTACTTTTTTTAGATCACATCAGAAATAACCTCAATATAACTATAAAACTTTTGACACATCGCGATGACATATAATTCCCTAACTAAAGTTCTGTTTCCATTGAATCTAGTAATAAAGTTAAAGATGATCTTACACGTACCCAGCCCACTTGATGACACTTCTATTTGAATCGACTATACACTTTAGCACCCCATCCAATGCAAAATTGACAAATTTAATTAAAATTGTATTCTTTAGCGTTAGGTCCGTATTGGTCCATTATTTTAATTGATAAATAATTTATTTTATTTGTTTTATTCTTAATTGTAAAATAAATAAAACCTGCGCATGCGCACATCAGACACAAACAGCGCGAAATTTAAATTGGTATCGTTTCATGTACCTTGTATTAGTGCATAATACAGACATATAAAACAAATCTCGTGAGAATGATCCTCGAACAACCTGAAGTTGTAAGAAGATCTGAGAATGTAGTCTTTACTAATACGTCGATGTTTCCTTGACTATGTAAAAGTCCATGTGAGAGAAGAGACCGAAAGCTGCCAAAAGTCATTAGTGTCAAGGCAGAAATGAAAACATTAGTTAACCTAACAATTAACAATGATAAAATCGTTAATATGATAATTACTTTCATATTAGTCTCATTGTTAAATTCTTATTTTAGGTCCCAAGAAGCAGTTATGAAAAACATCAACCCAAAAACAGCTTTATAGCTTAGACGGCTTATTTAGTTTATTATTGCTAAATAGATTTCAGTTTATTTTTTTGGCTAAGTAGTTAGTTTGCTTATTGTTATTATGATTTTCTTTAAATAAAGTTGTAGATAATAGTGAAACACGTATGGGGGCTTTTTACACAATTTATTTACAAAATTGTTAAGATACACTGAACTCTGCTGGATAACGTCTAACTACTTGACAATACAATGAACTCTTGTGAACACTTGACTCGAACTGACGTTAACGGCCCATGCATCCCCTTATATATAACAAATTAAACAAATGAACATTCTGGAACTTTCTAGAATTTTCTAGAAACATTATTTAATCTAGTCAGTGTTATTTTTAGAAGTTTCTAAAAATCAACTGTCAATAACAATCTTTCAAATTAAGGTTCCTTCACGGTTATCCCGTTACACTGCCCCCTCCTTAGATTCATTTCTCCTGGAATGTTATTTCCTACTTCGGAATCCAGCAGACTCCCTGAGTCAGCCAAACCATCTTCTTGGAGTTGCTGCGCATCTCCACTGTGGTTTCCCTGGTAAGGCGCCAAACGATCATGATGGACCACGACGGGTTTCCCTCTGGGAATTTTCACAATCCGATAAATGACATCGTTAATCTTCTTCTTGATGGTGTAATTTGGGACAAATACCTCGACGCCGTCGGGGGTTATAGAGCCAGACTAAATCTCCAACTTGGTAACTCTTTTCCATTGTCCGCGTGTCATAGTACCTCTTCATCCGATCACTAGATAATTGTAGTTTTCCACGCACCAGGTTGTGTATATTCTCCATTCGATTCTGAAGGTCGGCGACATATTGTCCACGGGCCATTTCTTCACCAGGTTTACAACCAAACACCAAGTCACATGGTAGCCTCATTTCTCTACCGAACAGGACCTTCGCAGGCGTTTGGCCAGTTGATTCGTTGATGGCCGATCGAATTGCCATTAGAAATAGTGGAATATGTCGATCCCAATCCCTCTGATAATCTGACACCACTTTTGACAGATAGTTGGTTATAGTCCGGTTCATTCGTTCCACCATTCCATCAGACTGAGGATGCATCGCTGTGGTTCTCGTTTTGCGGATGCCTAATCTTTGGCAAACTTCTTGAAACAGCTTGCTCTCAAAATTTCTCCTTTGGTCTGAGTGTAATTCTAGTGGTACCCCAAATCGGCTTACGAATTCTTCAACCAATATATCTGCTAAAGTGGTGGCTTCCTGATTGGGAACTGCATAGGCTTCAACCCATTTAGTGAAGTAGTCCATGACAACAAAGATGTACTTGTTTCCTACATCGCTCTGTGGAAGTGGCCCCAATATATCTACTGCGATTCTTTCAAAAGGACTTCCAACCAGGTATTGCTGCATTTCCGCCTTCGGTTTTCGGTGCGGACCGTTACTGGCAGCACATGTAGTGCATCTACGACACCAATCTTTAACATCATTAGTGCAATTTAGCCAGTAAAATCTATCTCGGATCTTTTGCAGCGTTTTCGTAATACCCAGATGTCCTCCAGAACTATCATTATGCATCTGTTTTAAAATTTCTGGTACAGCATTTCTTAAGACCACTATTTGTTTCCTTGTTTCTGTGCCCTCGGAATTTTCTACAAGTCTTTTAACGAGCCCACCGTCCAAAATTAAAGAGTTCCATTGGGACCAGTATGCTTTTAAAGTAGGAGAGAATGAGGATATCTCTCTCCACAACGGACGACGGTCCATTCTCTTCCATTCCCTAATTTTTCTCAAAACGGGATCGTTTTCTTGTTGCTCCTCCAGCATAGAGCTCTCGTCTTCTGGCACAACCTTAACTAAGGCAAGTTTTTCCTCGTTCTGTTCCATACGGGTACAATGGGGGAAATCAGGTCGACATGGTCTTCTGGAAAGTGCATCAGCGTTACGATGTCTTGTTCCAGGTCTGTGCTCGATTTCAACATCATATTCCTGTAGTTTTTCGAGCCACCTTGCTATCTGTCCTTCTGGGTTCCTAAAGCTAAGTAACCACTTTAAACTAGCATGGTCTGTTCTGATCAGGAATTTTCTGCCATACAGATATTTATAAAAGTGTTCGACGGATTTTACAACTGCTAATAGTTCCCTCCGAGTTACACAGTAGTTCTTTTCAGCTTTCGATAAAGTTTTGCTGAAGTAACCAACCACTCTTTCCTTACCATCTTGTAGCTGTGACAAGACGGCTCCAATTCCCACATTGCTGGCGTCGGTGTCCAGAATAAGCTTACCTTCAGGAAGTGGATAAGCAAGAACAGGTGCTGACGTAAGCTGTTCCTTCAATATTTCAAACGCCTTTTGACATTCCTCATCCCAACAGAAGGACTTATCTTGTTCTGTCAAACGTGTCAAAGGTTTGGCGATGTCTCCAAAATTCTTGACATATCGTCGGTAATAGGAACAAAGACCCAAGAAACTCCGAAGCTGATGTTTGTCGATAGGGATTGGCCATTCCTGAACGGCTTGTATCTTAGCGGGGTCAACAGCAACGCCATCCTTGCTTACGTTATGTCCTAAATAGTTGACCTGTCTCTGGAACAAGTGGCATTTCTTAACATTCAATGTTAGATTAGCGTTCTGTAATCTTTTAAAAACTTCTTCCAGGTTAGATAAATGTTCCTTAAAGGTCTTGCCCATTATGATGATGTCGTCTAGATAAACTAGACAAGTTTCCCATGACAAACCCCGCAGGATGTTCTCCATTAGCCGTTCAAACGTCGCAGGAGCATTACAGAGGCCAAACGGAAGGACCGTGAATTGCCACAATCCTGATCCACTGGTAAAGGTAGTCTTTTCTTTGTCTGCAGGATTCATTTTAACTTGCCAGTATCCGCTTTTAAGGTCTAAGGTAGAAAACAAAGTAGAACCCGCCAAAGCGTCGAGGGCATCATCAATCCTTGGTAGAGGATAACTGTTCTTCTTAGTGACATCATTTAGCTTTCGATAGTCGACACAAAACCGCATTGATCCGTCTTTCTTTCTCACTAATACCACAGGAGAAGCCCACGAACTACTGGATGGTTCGACTATGCCATTTTGAATCATTTCTTTAAGGGATCTGTCTGCTTCTTCCTTCTTAACTTGAGACATCCTTCGGGGTACCTGTCGAATCGGACGTGCATCACCAGTGTCAATTCTATGTTGTACAACATCAGTTCTTCCCAGTTTACTTTTAGAACCAAATACAGGTTTATAACGGTAAAGTAGATCTCTTACCTGTTTCTTTTCTAATTTTGACAAAGAGGGATCTAATTTTGTCATAAGTTGTTCAATTCCGTTAGTCTCATCTGTTATATATCCCCTTATATATAACAAATTAAACAAATGAACATTCTGGAACTTTCTAGAATTTTCTAGAAACATTATTTAATCTAGTCAGTGTTATTTTTAGAAGTTTCTAAAAATCAACTGTCAATAACAATCTTTCAAATTAAGGTTCCTTCACGGTTATCCCGTTACAATAGCAAGGGTTACTTTATGACAATTTTTGTAGACATATGAAACAAGTACTTTTTCAGAAACTTTAGGGAGAAGAAGTTTATTTTCGACACTTAGTAAGTACTTATAGATGGAACTTAAATTATCAATGTCAGTCCTTTTTAGCGTCTTTGTTACATTTTTAATTATAATTATACCTATGTATCAATATTGATCAACTGTCATTTTCAAACAATATAAGCTTTAAACCAAAATCATGTTATTTCTTTTAACCTTAACATGACACAGAATGATCTATATCTGTGGAATGATCATATAATATGTATTTATACTATATGCACACAATATACATATGTACATCAATGCGGCCCTCAAGCCCACCCAAAGTAAAAATTTGGCCCTTTATTAAGATAAGGTTGAAGAACACTGTTTTAGATAATAACGGAACAAATTATTGTAAAAAACATAAACTTATTGTGTTTCTAGGTAATTATCATTTAATTTGTATTTAACAGGTTCTTTAGTATTTAATTAATTCTTTTATTGTAATTGTTTACATTCTGATGACAAAAGAAGAAGAAAGGATGCAATGGCTCGAGTAGAGACAAATTTTTACTAATTATTTAAATTTTGTTTTTGAAAAAGAAATGTTGAATGGTTTGTATTTTTATTTAAAGTTCTAAAAGCACAAATACGTGAGGAAATGAAAAATAATGGAGTATATCCAAAAATTTGAATGAACATTAGTTGATTTTATTTGCAGTAAAGTTAATGCAGGTTGCCATTGAGTTGTGGTGAGGATATCTTTTTCTCTTTTAGTGAAAAGCGAAAACAGAAGTTCAAAACGGCGCGCGTTTAAAAATTTGCAATATCTCGACTTCAAGACATCGTAGAACCTTCTTTTTTTAAATCTGGGGTAGCTCGTCGAGAAAATAATGTCTGGCTAGTTTACAACCCCACAAAACAACCCCCAAACCCCTTTAAAAAAATCTTTAATATTTTTTTTGTTAACTTTTATTTTCTATGTATTCTATAAAATTAAAAAATTGTTTTAATAATGGCTTGCACCTTTTTTACCCTTATGCAACAAACCTATCCCAATTATTTTTTTATTATAACTGGTGCATATTCTAGAAAGTTGTACAAAATATTTTACAATTTTCTGTTCTGTTCTGTTCCTAAATAAAAGATTTGATTAGCTGAAATCGACATTTCTATAGTGAGGTTTCTGTGTCGACAGTTTGAATATGTACTTCCGGTCATCACGATATCAATTTGAAATGTTGTGCAGTTTGTAACCTGCAAAAAGGTAGTTTTATTTACTATAGGATATACAATAAAAAATTAAATATGTACCTACCTGGTAAATAATAATCGACCATAAATAAAACCTACAAACTTTGTATTTGTATTTTACACTTCATCGGATTTTATAAAAAACAGTATAATAATTTTATAAAAGGAATATTCTATTTGGTCTTGACACTAATGACTTTTGAACTTTTGACAGCTTTCGGTCTCTTCTATCACATGGTCTTTTACATATTCAAGGAAACATCGACGTATTAGTAAAGACTACATTCTCAGATCTTCTTACAACTTCAGGTTGTTCGAGGATCATTCTCACGAGATTTGTTTTATATATAGTTGATTCAAATAGAAGTGTCATCAAGTGGGCTGGGTACGTGTGAGATCATCTTTAACTTTATTACTAGATTCAATGGAAACAGAACTTTAGTTAGGGAATTATATGTCATCGCGATGTGTCAAAATGTTTATAGTTGTATTGACTTGTCTTAACTTGGCACCTGAAAGTATTTTATTTAAATTTTTGTTTACACAATTCAATTGTCCGTCATTTGTCCGTCAATGTTCGATATAAATTTTTATTTGTCCGATAATCATTTATTTAAAAAATAATAAACAAATTTTTAATCTTAAGTTGGCACTTACTTATTTGAATGGATCTGTTTTTTTTTTAATTTAATAAAGCATTTTTTTTTATTCATTGTCCGATCAGTATTTTTATTTGTCCGATTGTTTTTCTATTTTTAATTAATTTTTTAAGTTCGTAATTCTGATTGCGCTTGCGCAAAAGGAAGTAGCTTTATGAGATAGTCGCCATATTTTATTGTTGTTCATATAAACTTGGCCGAATAGCATAGGTAGCTGAGGCCTCTATCGGAAATTCGGAAGAAGATTTAAACATAACACAACCATTAATTTAAGAATAAGAATTTAAGCTGTGTGTGTTGTGTTGAGTGTTTATTATGATTGTTTTACTCTGTAATAACATTATAAACAATGAAATTAGGATTGTTTTTAACATTTTTTTTGTCTTACAACGCGTAAAAATATTCAAGTTAAATTATTTTTGCCATGTGTAAAAATCTTTAACTTAACTAAAACAGTTGATTGCTATCATAAGTCCGTAGACTTTAATAACAATGCTTAGTGATAATGTTTCTGTAATATACACGAATTATGGAGGGTAGAGGTAAGGAGAACGATCTTAAATGGGAAATGATTAAAAATGTGTCCACTTTTTAGAGGTACATAACACTTCTCAAACTTGCCACTACAATGGCGCTAAAGTAGATGTAGGGTACAGAATGAATGTAGCAGTTTTTGGCAAATTGATTGAAATGCCGTATGATTTCGTAATATAAGTCACAAATTATAAAAAAACGTGGTCAGCGAATTCAGTTTAGTGTATTTTAAATTCGTTTTATACTTTATGATTATCTTATGTATCTTATGATTAGTTTAAAAATGGTGTCATAATAAAGCGGAAATGTGTCTTTCCTTATTTATTTATCTATCCTACTCTAAGAAATTATGGCGCTTTTTTTAAAATTTACCCTACTACGATCGTAGCGCCAACCTTATTTACCACATTTTGACGGACACATTCAATACACGGAGACAGTTCTCCTTACCTCTACCCTCCATAACACGAATGTATTAATAATAAATCAGTTTTTTTATTACTACATAAAAATTTATATATAAGTATTTATCATCAGTAGGTACATCTATTAACTACAGACACGTCCAATCCTATGAGAATAGACAACAAATCGGCTTTTATTAACAGGTTCTTTAGAACATTTTTGATTAAAAACAAGCATGTACACATATTTTTACACATTTTCTTGGAGGTATTAGAAGTAACATAGGATACTTTTTATTAAAATAAAATATTTTTTATTTTTTACGAAAACTAAAAAAATTGTTTGTTAAAAAATTCAACGCCATCTAGCGATTCAGTAATGAAGTTTCAACCCTGAGTAGGCCACCGTAGAGTGGCGCAGTTAATATCTTATATCATTGTATAAAGACTAACCTTATATATTTAAACTAGCAATTACGACTTAATAAAGTACTATGGCGCCACCGTAAGGTGGAGCAGTTACCTATATAATATCCCTATAATATTATAAATATGAATGTAAGTTTGTTTGTTACGCTTTCACGCGAAAACTACTTAACCGATCATCTTGAAAATTTGTACACATATTCTTGGAGGTATTAGAATTAACATAGGATACTTTTTATTAAAAAAATCACAAAAACTAGCTTCTTCAACGCCATCTAGCGGTTCAGTAATGAAGTTACAAGCCTGAGTATGCCACCGTGAGGTGGAGCAGTTAATATCACATAAATTTAAACTACCCTCTATAATTTAAACGAGCAATTCTTACTTAAGGTTTAGGTATTTCACATATATCTCATATATTTCCAAAAAGTCTTGCTAAATTAAATAATATGACGTAAGGTGTCGCAGTTGCTAACTAATATATTCAATCGATAAATTACAAAATATAATCAAAAAATAGTATACATCTGAAAATTTACGAATATGATAACAACGATAAAATCAAAAAAAAAAATTGAAAACAAAATAAAATCGTAAAAATTTGAAAAACCAAAAAATACATCAGTTTTATGCGGTACGAAGTCCGCGGGTTCAGCTAGTATATTTATAATTCTAATTTATTATATTATTTATAATCATTTTTTTAGTTCTTTGGTCTAGTTTTTCAATCTTGTTACAGTAATTATTTTTTCTTTTTCCGAATTTCTGTTATGTCAATTAATAAAAGTTGCTCATCAAATTTATATATAATGTAATATTTTATCCAATAATATTAAAAATTAATATAGAAAGGACACATATTTTTTTAATTCGTATATTATTTATTTTTGTTAAATGTAGGATGAAAAACAAATTTTATAAATTTTTAAGAACTTAAACATTTTTAAACAACAGTTTTATAAGTTATAACCGTACATAAAGTACACCATGAGGTGTTAAAGATGAACTATCCCCTATTATTTCCGGTTTTTTCGCATTATCATTATATGACATCCATGCGCCAGATATTCTTCTGCAATACGCTATATAGTGGAAATGTGAATATCCTGCCACTCCAGATAATCTAAAATTTGAGAGTTGATTATTGATAATACACAAATAAAAATTCAAATAATTAAAAAAAATAAAGGTATTATTTAACTAATAAATATTGTTAAATATATTATACGAACCGATAACGAAGAATATCTCCAGATTCATTATCTTTTAAATTTAAATAGACTGGGAACTCTCGTAATTTACAGTTGCGGCCTTCTGTTTCCCCGTGTTTTCTTACATCAAGCTCTATATATATATAAATAAATTCGGTGTTCTCTTAGATATTTTATTATTATCGTGACAATATGTACATCGCATCTTATAAATAATAGAGTGAAAATCTAATGCTTTTTGTAGTTCACTAAAGCCACTTCGAATGATTGTTGAATAATTTACGGATAAAATTGGTATATTCTTATTAATATTATTGATACATTTCGGAGTTAGACAAGAATTTCTTTCAAAAACACTCGGTTCACTAGCAAAAAGCCGAGTCCATAAAGCACTGACATTATCTTCACAATTAACAACTCGTGATAGATATACAGTTACATGATTTTCTTTCTCCATTTTTTGTTGAAATTTTTCCGTTTTTTTATAAAATGTATATAAAATCCCCAACCTTTTTTTATAAATATTATTAGTTAATCCTTCATTTATAAAGTCATTGATAAAATTGAGTGTAGGATTTTTCGAACTTGTGCAAAATTCTCGAAAATTAGTAACTTCTAAAGCACAGTTAAAAAGAAGCTGTATTATCGTATCGAAAGGACATGTATTGCGAACGATCAAATCATAACCTTTGAAACGCACAGGCTTACAAGAATTTCCATTTTTTAATAAATGTATCTTTAATTTTTTTAAATGAATAAAATTATTCGCCAATTTTATTTCTGGAAAATCTTGAAAATATTCACCGGCATTAATTTTTTTTCTTGTAACTTCTTTAATAGCAGCAGATAAAGTTTTTTTCTTTTTTCCTTTAATACATTGTGAAGTCTTACTTATTAAACTGTAATTATGGTCTTCGAAAGGGCTACAATCCAAGCTGTTGTCATCTGCTAAACGGTTCATTTTGCTATCACTTAAAGGACAACGATTTAAATTCTTATGATTTTCTGAGCTGTTCATTTGGATATCATGTATAAGATTACAATCAGTATAATAATTAGCTCCAACTTCAAAGCCAATATCAGAATTCTCAATTTTATGAGAGCTATCTTCAGCAGGATAATTAGAAATCTCAGTATTATTATCATTACTATCATCGGTATCAATATCACTGGAATGTTTAAGCTTATTCATCAAAAGCGCATGTTCAAAATATTGAATATCATAATTAGTCTTTACACCAAATTTAGTTCTATTGTCATCAGACGTATCCATACGCATCCAATCATATTTATCTAATTTAGTTCCTTTTCCCATCCAGTTTTTAAATTCATCATTCATATTTTTTTGTTCGGTAACATAACTCAAGTTATAATTGAAATCGCTTGATAAATTTTTATTAATAATTTCACTAAATTTACCATGAATAAAACTTCTATTAGAATCCACCTTAATTTCGTCTATATCTATATTTTCCCAACTTTTAAATACATTACTGCTAACTTTTTCTGCAGAAACATCGAAATTTCTTTCTTCGCTACTAGCAAAATCAAGACTTGTTTTTGAAAACAACTTTGATTCATCGATATTAGACGCTAGCTTATTATCATTCAAATTAGTCTGACTTTCTTCGAGATTATTAAGATTTTGGCTAATGAATTTAGTTAATTTTGCTCGAAACAAAATGACTCCATTAATAACATAATCAATATGTAATTTTAAAAATGCATATAAGTCAGTTGGTAGTTTAATTTTATGTTTTAAAACCATTCTAAGATCTTTAAAATCCTCCTCGATGTAGCTCGACGTTGCTCTTAAGTTAGAATTAGGAATGCATACATTACTCCACAAAGGAAATTCTACAGCAGTTTCCATTAAAGGTTTTTCTAATGTAGGCATGCAGTAACAATTTAAATTTTCACCTAACTTGGTAACATTTTTTAAAATCTTCATCAAGTTACTAAGCAACGTTGAAATAGATAACAAGTCATCTTCATCATGATTTGATAAAACATCTTTAATTTCAATTTCTTTAGGTTTAACTTCAATATTGTCAATTTCCTGCGTTAAATCAAGCACAATTTTTTCTACTTTTCTGCATGTAATTAATTTTTCTAACTCTAACTTAGCTTTAATAGGAGATATTTTTTCACCTTTGACGTTAATTATACTGTCCTCATGTGCATTATTACAAATTATTAAAATCAATAGTAAGATGCGTTGAAAATCGTCAAAATTTTTACAGTTAATTAGAAGGCATATACAACGCGTATAAAATTGTTTTATTGATGGATGTAATACGGACTTGAAACATTTCCAACAGGTAACTGAATGCACAAAATGAGCAGAATCCAACCTAATATAAGTGTTGATTTTAGTTGTTTTTTTATGACTGTTTAGATTTTCAAAACATACACTGATATATCTTTTTAGAGTCATTGAATTGAATGCGCTGGCCATAGCGTTTAATTGAGCACGTGATCCGTCAGAAACAGCTTCATGCGGATGTTGAGCTCCCAAATTAAGCCATTTAACTAACCACAGTCTAATAGTTTCAGTATCATGCGCAGCTGATAACATCTGCCATACAGATTGTGAATTTTTATTAAAATTTATAACAATTTGATACAGAAATATATATTTAGTTTTTTCACCATCCAGAAAGACTATTTTACGGACAAATTTTCCTGTGGCATCAATGGAGATCGAAGAAAAATTTTTATGGGTACGATAATATTCTTTATAACAATGCATTTGAGTTAAAGTACCATAAAAAATAAAAAATGGTGTCCTGGATATAACATGTATAGAGTCTTTATAATTAGGATGAACTTTAAGTCCATCAATAGCTTCAAAAACATTTTTTCTATCGATTGGCTTTACCCCTAATTCATCGTTAATAAATTGGTTTTTTGCTCGATACAGTATATTCGATTTAGGTAAAAAAGGACACCCCGTATCACCAGCTTTAAATAATTGTCCTGCCGCTTCTTTTCTGTATCCAAGAACACCAAGGTCTTTAACGTTTTTACTAACCACTTTTCTTCTTTCACCTCGAAAAGGTCTCTGAACATCTTCGTGGTCTTCATTTCGAGTATCACGACACTTTATGGTGATAAAGACCGGACCTTCTTTACCAGGATCATGTTTAATATAACCAAATAGTTGGTTACCGCATTTTTTACTTTTACAGTAACCATAAATAGAAAGATAATTATCTCCGTTCTGAGTTATAATACCTTCCTTAAAGATGAAGCAGCATTTCAAACGGTATTGTTCCCAGAAAGCAAATGAAATAACATCTGTCCAAACGTTTTTTCGTAGTTTAAGATGCTGATGTCCATTGCTGTCAGTAGTTTTTGTTATAATATTATTCCATGCTTCTCTAAAAATTTCCACATCAAAATCTTCAATTCCATTAGAATCATGAAAATACCAGTTATCGTTACCATAATCTTTGTCCTTTTTATCGTCATCATTATCACTACCGCTATTAATAGTTTCATTCAGATTGTCATTACACAAATCATAACTATCATTACCATCATCAGATTTCTTAGAATTTTGAAAAAAATAACCACATTCTTGCCGAGCAATAGTTAAAATTTTCTTTCTGTCTTGACGAACATTAACACGAACACAATCACTAGTCCATTTGTTTTCTAACTCATTGGACAATATTTGCCAAATTTCCGAAGACCATGGTGGTAAGTCAGGAACAAAATATTTAATATATTTTTTAAAAACTTGAACTGCAGACTCCACAGATACATATCGCTTACGCCCCATGATCAATTTGACGATTAGAATCTAACAATATATGGATTATTAAAATCAGTTCAATAATGATATAATTGAAATATTTTCAATTAGATTTTTAGTAATAAATTACTTTGTTATAAGTTACAAAATATTTATAACCGTCTAATTAAAAAGTTTAAATAACATAAAATCCAAATATATTTATAATAAAAGCTAATATATTTTATAAAAATACCTATGTAAAGTTACATTCGTAATAGTTATATCAAATTTTCTTCGAAAACAAAAAATATATATTATTAAATAAATTTATATACATCCTAAATTAAAAATGTTGATCCAATGAATCTTATATTTTATAAATTAACGGAAATCACATTGGGGTGTAATTTTTTTCATTTGCAATAAAATCCGTTAAACAGCTTTTGTACGATAGTTTATATTACTTTCAGCATTACATCCTCATATGGACTTATTAATTACAAAAAATTTTAATAGATAGATTTTTACAGAAGTTACATTTTTAGCTTTTATTAGAATTATTGTTTTTTCTTTTATGGAATAAAAATGCCAATCCTTACCAGTGAAACTAATATTGTAGTAGGCTCCTTTAGATTATAATATTATTCTTTAACGCAATCGATTTTTTCTCACAAATCAGTAAAGTTATTCGATAAATTTATAAAAGAAATAACAGTCTCATAGTTTTGTTTACAGATTAATCTTTGGTTTCGTTATTGACGCTGTTTGTTTGTGTAATCGAGGACCTTAAAAAATGTTCAATAAGTATTTTATCACTGACAATAAATTATTAAAAATAATTAATTACTATTATACTAACTCATAGAACTACTGCTGGTATCAAACCAACTTTTGGCTATAAGATAACGAGGACAGACACAGGGCCCAACGTCATTGATATAAAAGTGTGGAACATATTGAACCAAACTAAAATAT
The DNA here is from genome assembly GCA_964028335.1 of Altica lythri. Taxonomy (NCBI): domain Eukaryota; kingdom Metazoa; phylum Arthropoda; class Insecta; order Coleoptera; family Chrysomelidae; genus Altica; species Altica lythri. Next base: position 221,913 of record CAXIIO010000959.1, on the reverse strand, counting down.
AATCAAGATATGAATTTTAAAACCAATTATTATCAATAAAAAAAGTACTACACTAATGTATAAACTAGAACCCTTTAAAGTTATTCGGTAAAAAATTATATTGTTATCATTAATGTATTCGTGGTTGCCTACCCTCAAAGTGTGAAACCTTTTATAGATGTTTTATATTCAAAGTGTGAAACCTAATATTATAATACGTGAATTACTTCTTCGAGTTTGGCTGAAAAAAAATCAAATTTATTTTCGTTAAGGCTACCTCAAAAAAAAAGAATTATAAAAAAATTATAAGATAAATACAATACATACCACGAATTTAGAAGGCAAACAAACACTGCAGAGAATTGTAAAGTTTTTCCAAAGTCTTTATGACTGAGTTTTTGTGATGTTTTATATTCAAAGGTTTTTGTACAATAGAATAATTGTTTATAAATAAAAATTTATATAAACATGTATGTACAACTACTCCAATAAGTAAATAATACTAAGATTAAATTGGAGTTATGAAGGGTAGAGTTAGAATTGGAGTACATTCCCTCAGTTATATTAAATTTATATGTATAAATAAATTTAAATAGTTAAATAAAAATCTCTCATAAAGCCATTTACTTTTGCGCATGCGCAATAGGAAGTACGCACTCAAAAAAATTAATTAAAAATAGAAAAACAATCGGACAAATAAAAAAAATTTAGCCGGACAATGAATAAAAAAAAATGCTTTATTAAATTAAAAAAAAAAACTGATCCATTCAAATAAGTAAGTGCCAACTTAAGATTAAAAATTTGTTTATTATTTTTTAAATAAATGATTATCGGACAAATAAAAATTTATATCGAACATTGACGGACAAATGACGGACAATCGAATTCTGTAAACAAAAATTTAAATAAAATACTTTCAGGTGCCAAGTTAAGACAAGTGTTATACTTAGCATATGTAGCAATCTGATCACAAGCTGGCTAATATTGCGATTCAAATTTCACTAAACGTGGGTACTGCCACTACAAATTTGAATTTTCCAGAGACTACTTGATGACACTTCTATTTGAATCAACTATATCTGTATTATGCACTAATACAAGGTATATACATGAAACGATACCAATTTAAATTTCGCGCTGTTTGTGTCTGATGTGCGCATGCGCAGGTTTTATTTATTTTATAATTAAGAATAAAACAAATAAAATAAATTATTTATCAATTAAAATAATGGACCAATACGGACCTAACGCTAAAGATTACAATTTTGATTAAATTTGTCAATTTTGCATTGGATGGGGTGCTAAAGTGTAGTTTTTTTTTACCCAAAATTTAAAAAATTATTTATGAAAAAACTAAAGGGGACCTAACGAAAAAATTGTGGGACCTTGAAGGACCTAACGAGGACCTATCGATTAAGGTCATTTTCGACCCAAAATTCCATGGATGGTGTGCTAAGTTTGCATAGGTGTTTTTTTTATATATTTTATATCATATTTTCTATAAAAATTATTACTTTTATATTTTAACCGGTTTTAATATAGCGTACAAGACCACCAGTAGAATTTACATGAATCGATTATTTATTATTTACACTTTTAAGAACAATACAAATAAAGACTTATTTTAATCATAAAAATACATATTTTTCATACAAATTAATCTTTTTTAAGAAAAACTGATCTCCTCTTAATATTCAAGACACCGGTGTGAAGTTAGCAACCCTACTATGACTTTGACAGTTGTCAATTTGTTGTTTTTTATTGTTTACAGTTATTACAGTGTTGGTTTACACCACGAAGACTAGATACCAGGAGTCTACACGGTATAAGCTTTTTCATAATATTTCTGGTCTCAATAATCGGGCCAGATCATAGTTCTATTTTTCGCCACTGGCGGCGCGAGGAACATTAAGACCCGAACCGATGTTTATGACATTTAAATTTCAAGAAATTAAATTAAATATATGATATTAATTTATTTAAAATTACTTGTAATAAAATTAATAAAAAGAAATGGGAAAGTATTGTGCTGTTTATGGTTGTGTTAGTGGCCGAAAGGCAGATGACAGTGTAAAAAAAGTGGGTATATTCAAAGCACCAAAAGTAAGTAACATCAAAATAATATCTGTTAAAAATTTGTGTTTAAACAATTAATTTATCTGGTGATTGCCAAGTAGCAGAGCCATATAACAAACAAGGACGTCAATAATTAATTTATAAATTTGTGTAGTTTTTAACTAATATTTGAACATTTTTGTGCATTTTCATTTATCTTTTGAAATATTGTATTTAAATCTTAGGAACACAAGCGCACTTTACCGGCAATAGTTCTGTCCCCTAAATTGAGACCATTTTTTTAACATTACGTTTAAACTCCTGGTATCTAATCTTCGTGGTTTACACTTTCCTGACTAATTTTAGTGTTTTTTATAATAACAATTGTTTTAACGTTAAGAAAATCGCAGAATGGATGTTTTTAAAGGAAAAGTTAAAGTAGAGGAAGAGTTTTATGATCAATTCCAAGTCGAAAATCAGAACTGTTATCAAACTGAAATGGATCTTGGTTTTAATGTATTAAAGGAAGAACTTTTAGACCCAGTTGTTGGTTTGTCCGAAGTGAAAAATAACTCTGATAATGACTTAGATTTAAAAGGAAGATCGTTTTATTCTGAAGGTAAGTCTTTTATTGACTGAATTAGTAATTATAGTATAGAAAGTAGGTTAAAATATAGTTTCTAACAAGTTAACAGAGTATACATCTTGTTTGATTCAACAAAAAGTGCACTATAAGTGATTTTTTTATCATTTTCTATAGCTTTTCATGTTTATTCCATATTTTATTAAAAATTTTTTAAGGTATTTATGTTTCAATTTTTTCTCCATTTTTTAAGGTTTTATATGATTTTCTTGTGATTTTTCGAGATCATTTTTAATTTTATACGATTTTTTTGGTTTCATATGATTTCTTGCAATTTTTCATGGGGATTTATGATTTTTATCCGACTTTTGTTTTGTATGTTTTTTTGACATTTTTTACGTTCATCTATGATTCTTATAGGTTTTTTTTGTTTTTTTACAGTTTTCCGCGATATTGTAAGATTTTTACTGTTTTTCTATTTTTTTTCTTGATTTAGAATAGAATAGAATAGAATAGAATGTTGATTTCTTACAGTTTATTATGATTTTTACCATTTTCTTCTTGTTTTTGTATGGATTTCAAGGGTTTCTACGATTTTTTATTTTTTACTAGACTTTTCATAATTTTCTATGATTTTTTAAAGTTTTCTATGATTTTTTACAATTTCTTATGATTTTCCCAGGTTATCTATAATTTTTTTAAGTTTCCCACAGGTTTCCATGAATTTCTACAATTTTTCGCTGTTTTCCATGAATTTCTACAAGTTTTCGTGATTTTCCAGGAATTTCTACACTTTTTCGCGCTTTCCTTGGAAATTTTGCAATTTTTCGTGGTTTTCCATGAATTTCTACGGCTTTTTTGAGGTTTTTCAGGAATTTCTATACTTTTCGCGGTTTTCCAGGAGTTTCTAAAGTTTTTCACGGTTTTCCAGGAGTTTCTACAGTTTTTTGCTTTTTTCCACAAATTTTTACAGTTTTTCGTGTTTTTCCATAAATTTCTACAAGTTTTTGCGGTTTTCCATGAATTTCACACATCCGCACGCGGTATTCCGATTTTTAAATTTTTTTTTTTACGATTTTAACAATTTTTCCTGCTTTTTACGATTTTTGTTTTTTTTTTGATTTTAATAGAATATTTCGGATTTTTTTCCTGATATTTTTTTACGTTTTTTCTTTATATTTTCTTCGATTTTACGATACCATATTTTTTTTTGATAAATCTTTTATTTTTTGCTTGATTTTTCTCAAATTTTCGACAATTTTAAAAAAATTTTGATCTTTTACGATTTTCTTTAACTTTTCTAGTTTTTCATGAATTTTTACTTTTTTATATTTCTTCGATCTTACTAATCTGTGTTTTAATGTATTTGTGGTTGCTTACACCTTATACAAAAAAAGTAAAATTTTTGCACTTTAAATAAAACTTACACTAGAAAATAAAGAAATATTAATTTTAAAATATATATATTTTTAATTTCAGGCGAGAACAATCATAATGGAAATATGGATATTTCTGTAATTAAACAAAAAAAATAGAAATTTTTAACGAACCAAAACCCGAATTGCATTGTTTCGATCAGATGGAAACAGGTAATTATATTTTATATATTTATTCCTCCAAATCTTTTTTTATTTTCCTAAATTTTTAAAAAACTTTTTGTTTTTGTTGGAAGATATTTCTTTTGCTTTGATTTTATATTGATAAATTTTACATGACTAATTTTTAATTTTAATAAAACGCTTACTTTTCGATATTTTCGACACAAATTTAAGAAATTGCAATAAGTCGGTTGTTTTAGAAGATTTTTCGGACTATTAAAATTCACTAAAAATGAAAGAAAAACGTACCTAACGCCGCTTTAGAAGTTTCTACTTTAAAATAATTCGTAAGATTATAACCTTTCTTTTGTAATTTTCGACAAGCTATGAATGCTTAGTCATTATTTCGCTTTTTGGTCAATAATTTAACAGATATAGCGTGACTTAGTAAACGATTAGTTGAGATATGTCTGATGGGATTTTTAGAAGGATATTGTGTCAAATCGACAATTGAAACATCACAATACATTTTTTTAGAAATCTTTCTACTTGCTATTATGGCGCCACCTTAAATTGTTCCCTCCCGATGGATACTTTTTAATACATTCAGATGGTTCTCCTTTCTTCTTCTCTCCATATTTAATAGTTTAAAAAGTCTAGTGTGACATAAAAAGGGAATTGGAGCTAAATTTGTCAAAATATCATGGCCAACAATCATGTAAAAAAATCTGTTAATTTACTTATATATTAAACCATTACATTTGTTTATTTATAATTTCAGTTCAAGAAGAGCCCTACAAAAATAGTATGTTTAAGAAAAAACCGAAATTCTAATACGAAAACTCTCAACAATTTGTAACAATGGATGATTCTTTAATAAATTCATCAACTGCTAAAAGTGAAATGTTAATTAGCAGTGAAAATGATACTTCAAGTCAAACTTATCATGAGATGAATCTTCAATGTGACATTAAAAAAGAAGAATTACACTCTATTTGCGATTGATAAAGAATTACATTTAGAGCGACGCATCAAAAGATATTCCAGGAAACAGGATCCAATTTCTAAAACACGTAAGTCTTTGTGTAAGTAACATCCTCATAAAAAGTATGATTATTAAGCCATTAGACTGATATAGAAAATTAACGTATTTCGAAGAATTATCAGCAACTTCTGACCTCAACATTTCAGAATATTTTGGGTCTAACATGTTATTCAGTTTTTTTCAATATTTCATGAATTTGCTTAACGGTGTTTAGTAATTCGTGATCACTATTAACTGTTCGTAGTATTTCCTCATTTGTTTTTTCAGCTGTCCATAGGACTTTTAGTATTCGCCTGTATATCCACAATTCGAATGCTTCGAGTCTGTTCATGAAGTTTACTTTTAATGGCCAACCCTCCTTTCCATAGAGCATCACTGACCACATTTTGCAAATCAGATTTGTAGGTTGAGGTCAAATTCGGTATTTTGAATTTCTTGAAAGTACTTCTGGTCATCTGTATTCGACATTGATTTCCAATTCGGAAGAACGACAAATCGGAGAAACAAACATTTAGGAGGATAACAGCGGCATACAAAAAAAAAAGTTGTTTGTACATTCGACTCCACCTACCGGCATGTATTTCGAGCCTTTGAAGTCGAACGTTTTTGAAGATTGGTTCCAAAACACTTTGTCGCTTTTGGATCCTGGATCGGTAATGTTTATGGAAAACGCATGGTATCATAGTCGGAAAATGAAGAAGATTCCATGTACGACCTGGAAAAAAGGAGATATCCTCGCTTGTTTGAAATCCACAAATATTTCGTGCGACGATACCATTTTGAAAAGAGAACTTTTGGTAGTAAGGACTACCAGAAAACAATAGTCGTTGAAATGGCCAAAGAGCAGGGATTTACTATCCTAATATTACCTCCTTTGAACTGTGAATTAAATCTCATATAGTTAAAAACGAGGTTGCTCGAAACAACACACCATTTAAAATAGCTGATAGTTTGGAAGAACACCGAAATGGACATTGTATATGGAAGTAGAACACATTTTGGTACTTTTCATAACACTGGCACACAAAAAAAGTTGTTTGTACATCCGAATCCACCTACTTATCGGCATGTATTTCCACCCGCAGAATCCGTATTTGAAGTCAGTATGAGCCGTACACCTTCAATTTCGAGTAAATTGAAAAAATTGCTTAAAGATTGGTCGAATCGTTCGTAATAAAGTCAGTCAATTTCTTCAATAAAAAAATCCAATAATACACACCGCACAAAAGTTATCGCATCACCAATATTTCTATATATTTTGGTCATGTACTTTTTTAAAAATAATTTTTTTGTTAAAATTTATTTTGGACCTTTGTATTTACATAAATTATAAATAAATTTTGTACAGGATAAATAAAGAATATCAAAAACGGGTATTTTAGACTTCGTAACAAAAATTATTTTTTCTAAAAAATTGAAATTTTTTGAAAAATACAATTTTATTAGTATCTTGTATTACCTCCTCTTGCCCTTATTACAGCATCCATTCGCCTTGGTAAGCTTTCAAACAACCTTTTAATGTTCTCTTGAATGTTCTCTTGCATCCATCTTGAAGTTCATTGAGGGTTCTAAATGGAGTTTGACGATGCTGAATCGCCCAGCTGAAGTGGTCCCATACGTGCTCTATCGGATTGAGGTCTGGGCTCCGAGCTGGCCAAGCACTATCCCGGCAGCGTGTGGCAGCAGGTGCTAGAATATCCCTTATGTAACTCCGTTCGCCCATAAAAAGATATTCCACCCCATACTATCATTGACCCACCTCCAAAACTTTCTCTTTCACGAAAGTTGCATTGGTAATATCGTTCTCCTGGTCTTCGGTATACTGGCATACGTCTGTCTGAAGAGAACAAACAAAATCTGGACTCTTCTATAAATAGGATATTAGACCATTCTTCTACGCCCCATCCAGCATAGTCTCTAGCAAATTGTAAGTGGCAAACCCGATGTTCTCTAGTAAAAGGCGGGCCATTCTCTGGAACTCTTGCTCGTATATCATGCTCTCTCAGACGATTACGTACGGTTTGTACACAAATCTGAACATTTCGGGTAGCTAAAAGCTCATTTTGGAGCATTCGAGCAGTGCAGTATCGCGTTCTTAGGGCTGAAAGTCGTAAAAAACGATCATCTAGAGGTGTTGTAACTCTTGGACGATCTTGGCCTTCTCTTCTAGAGTACCGTCTAGTCTCTCTATACCTTTGAAAACTCTTGAAATGGTACTCTGTTGTACACCCAATAAATCCGCCACGTACCTTTGACTTCGCCCATCTTCAATCAGCGCAATTACTCTGACGGCCTCTTCATTTGTTAAATGGCGAGTTAAACGTTGTGGACCGCCATAGTATACACTCTTATTGTACAACTTAATAGCAAAGCAGAAAATACAGAAATGAAAACCATAATTGCAAAGTTAATAAGGAACCTAACAAAACAAGAAATGACATGTTTTTTGACTCGAGTTTATCAGTTAAAGAATGTCCATTTAGGGAATAATCAAGAAATTTCAAAAATAAATTAACTGTAACTAAAATATTTAAAAGTATTGGTGATGCGATAATATTTGTGCGGTCTGTATTTTTGTCAAAGCATTTAGGATTTAGTATTTGCTTTTATTACTGCTAATTGTATTAATATTTATCCTTATGTTTGCTTATATGTTTTTAGGTTTTCTATCTGCGGCAAAAAAATGGCAACCTCACTTTGGAAAATTCTATGGAACATGTACCTCTTGTGGAAAATTTTTCTATGATAAATTGTTATTTTTAAACCATTTTTATATTTACCATTTTTTCGTGAATTCGAAAAAATCTGTTAACTTAAGAAGGAATAATTCTGGCACAAAACGTATTAACCGACAAGATTAGCAATTTAAACAAACAGATAAGGGCGCACAGTTTCACACAACAAAGTGATTTAAAAAAATATATTAAAACCCACAATGGCGAAAAACCTTTTAAATGTAAAATTTGTTCAAAATGTTTCACACAATCCAGTAACTTAAAAGTTCATATTAGAACTCACACTGATGAGCAACCTTTTAGATGTAATATGTGTTCGAAATGTTTCAAACATTCCAGTACCTTAAAAACTCATATTAGAATTCACACTGACGAGAAACCTTTTCAATGTGAAATTTGTTGTAAATGTTTCACACAATCCAGTGATTTAAATAAGCATATTAGAACTCACACTGTCGAGAAACCTTTTAAATGTAAGATTTGTTCTAAATGTTTCACACAATCAGGTAATTTAACACAGCACATTAAAACTAACACTGCTGAAAAACCTTTTAAATGTAAAATTTGTTCGAAATGTTTCACACAATCTAGTAACTTAAAAACTCATATTAGAACTCAAACTGGTGAAAAACCTTTTAAATGTAAAATTTGTTTGAAATGTTTCACACATGCCAGTAGTTTAAAAGTTCATAATAGAACTCACAATGACGAGACACCTTTGAAATGTAAAATTTGTTCTAAATTTTTCACACAATCCAATAGTTTAAAAACTCATATTAGAACTTACACTGGTGAGAAACCTTTTAAATGTAAAATTTGTTCAAAATGTTTTAAACAATCCTGGCACTTAAAAACTCATATTAAAACTCACACTGGTGAAAAACCTTTTAAATGTAAAATTTGTTCGAAATGTTTCACACAATCAAGTAGTTTAAAAGTTTATTATAGAACTCACAATGACGAGACACCTTTTAAATGTAAAATTTGTTCTAAATTTTTCACACAATCCAGTAGTTTAAAAACTCATATTAGAACTCACACTAACCAGAAAACTTTTAAATGTAAAATTTGTTCAAAATGTTTTACACAATCCGGTCACTTAAAAACTCATATTGGAACTCACACTGATGAGAAACCTTTTGAATGTGAAATATGTTCGAAATTTTTCAAAGAATCCAGTACTTTAAAAAGCCATATTAGAACTCACACTGGCGAGAAACCTTTTAAATGTAAAATTTGTTCGAAATGTTTCAATTGTTCCAGTAGTTTAAAAAGACATATTAGAAATCACACTAACTAAAAACCTTTTTAAATTTGTTCAAAATGTTTTACACAATTCAGTCACTTAAAAACTCATATTAGAACCGACACTGACGAGAAACCTTTTAAATGTAAACTATGTTAGAAATATTTTAGAAATTCCAGTAACTTAAAAACTCATATTAAAACTCACATTGCCGAAAAGCTTTTTAAATATAAAATTAGATCAAAGTGTTTCATAGAATCCGGTTATTTAAAAATGGTGAAAAAACTTTCAAATGTGAAAGGAACCCGCACAAAATCAATGAAAAAGTATTTATCGTCAAATTGTCTGAACTTTTGCAAATAAATAGCTCTATGTAAGTAGAAAAAAGTCTCAATAGGCATCAAGCTTAAAAAAAAGGCAGTTTTTTTTTATTTATTTATTTACAATACTTCACAGGTATTAAACCCAATTACAGAGCAGGAATTGTACATACACAATAATTTCTAGATTGATAGATAGATACTTTATAGGGACCGAGCTCCAACTGTAGAGGCAGCACTTTGACTGAAGGCTGCGCGCCCTAGTGCGGAAATAAGGAATTAAATGGGTAAAAATTTATTAATAACAAACGTCATAATTAATAAATAATGGAAAAAAAATTAAATACGGATTTCAACCGAGAATTAATAATAATAATATTCGTGATCAAAATGTCTTTCCACGAGACACCAATGATAGTTAACGGAAAACGATAAAATTTCACAGGTAAATTTGTATACCGCTCTCTGCGAGACTTTTCTGTACAGGCTTTTATAAAACATGATTTTATTGATAAAGACATCGTAAATAATTTCAAAATTTATTTTAATAAAAGGTAAATAAACAATTTATCACATACTATTGGTAAATATTTTTGCCCATAAGTTTACAATTTCTATCATCAGAGGGGCATGACGGTCTAGAGGCTCGGTCCCTATTCATATAAATTGAATTTAACAACATAAGATATGTCATAAATTAAAACATTACACAATAAGTCTAATAATGTAGATACACAAATACATAATTTTGATTTCCATAAAGGAACAGTAAAATAGAAACATACAAATGTATATATAAAAACATACAAATAACTATGAACAATACAAAATAAAATAATAAATAACTAAACAAGTATCAAATATTAAATTTAATATACTCATCCAGCGAATAAAATGTGTTCTCCAATAAAAACTTCTTAAGTCTACTCTTAAAGATTCTGTTATCATTCAAGTTTTTCAATTCAGTGAATAGAAGGCTATAGTAGAGTCCCCCCGCATATAGTGGAGATTTCTTATACTGCACTCTTTTCAATTGGTTTGAATGTATATCAAGTTTTTTGCGTGTGTTATACTTATGTACATCGTTATTGAGTATGTGTTTGTGGTTATTGTGACGCGTATGCATAATGATTTTCAAGAGATATATGCCAGTCACAGTTAAAAGATTTTCTTTTTTAAATGTATCTCGGCAAGACTGATTATATCCTAAATTAAATATCAATGTAATAAGTCTCTTTTGGCTTATAAAAACACGAGTTATATCAGTAGTACCAGCCCATAGTATAAATTAATCAGATAGCTTTGAAAAAAATTGGATTTCAGCCATTTGAACGCATAATATAATTTATTCAGCTTATTGCAAATTACATCTACATGTTGCTGGAAGCTCAATTTTGAGTCAAGCTGAATGCCTAAGAATTGTGTACATTCCTTGTTTTTTATTTCTCTATTATCCAATGTAAACCTAAGACTATTTGAAGCTTGCAGTGGATTTGTGAACTATATACTTACTGTTTTTCTAAATTTATTAATAAGTGATTACTTTGACACCATATCTTAAAGTCTGAAATAACATGTTGGATATATTGGTGTAGTTGAGATGAATTCTCTGCAGCTATTATTATGGTAGAATCATCTGCAAATAAAAACACTTGTCCGTGATTAATGTAGTACGGAAGATCATTAATGTACAGTAGAAAGAGTAGGGGTCCCAACACTCCACCTTGAGGGGTTCCCAGATTGATGTTAAAACAGTCAGAATAGTCATCATCAATTTTGACTCTTATCTGTCTGTTGCACATAAAGGATAACAACCAAGATACCATAGGATCTCTGATTCCCATTGGTTCCAGTTTTTGGGCAAGAAATTTGGGATTCAAGGTATCGAACGCTCGAGTTAAGTCAAAGAAAAGGCTAACCACCAATTTATCTTTGTTTAAGTTTTCATAAATAACTTGTTCAACCGAAGCTGTTTCTATTGAATAGTCTTGACGAAATCCATGTTGACAAGGAGTTATGATGTCAAAGCGTTTCAGATACTCAATTAGTTGGTTGTAAACAGCTGTTTCCATGATTTTAGAAAAACAGCTCAGCAAACAGATCATCCTGTAGTTTTCTACACTGCAAGGGTCACCTTTTTTAAAATGGACACCACCTTTGTTATTTTTAACCTTTCAGGGAACTTACCTATCAATACTGATGTGTTTATGATGGTTGCAAGATCCTCAGAAATACTACGCGAGCATTCCTTTAATAAAATACCTGGTACATTATCGATTCCAGCTGAGTATTTCTTTTTTAAATTTGTAATGATATCCCGTATATCATGCTCAAGAACTGGTTTAAAATACATTGAGTTGGCATGTTGTACTACATGTTTGGTGCACGAGCCTTCGGGCAAATTAAGGGAAACAATTTTTTCGCTTACGTACTAGCACAGTACTGGCCCAAAAGATTAGCTACCTCCTTTTTATGAGAAGTCTCTGTTCCCTCATGCTTCAAACATATAGATCTTGCACAGTCAGCATTTCTATTCCTGTTAACAGTGCTTTGGTTTTATTACTGTCGCATGTCGGTCGACCGCAGAGTAGGTATAAAGTAGGCGGCGCCTATAGTTTAATACAAAAATGTACGGGAGTGAGCAGATCTGCTAATGAAAACAATTCTACCTATTCGTATTAATACAAACTTCGAATGCGTAAGTATCTACGACATGTAACGTTTTAAAAATATTACAGTCGTAAATAATAATTTTTGAAACTGAAAATATGGAACTTGAGCAATAAATTATGTAACATATATTAAATAAAATATCTTTTAAAATTAATCAAAACACTTTCATTTTTAAGCAAATAAACTTTGTAATTATCCTACCCTTTTATATATATTCATCTCATTCTTTTGTCGATTTACTGAAGTTTTCACTACTATCGTGTGTGAATCGCACACACACCTTTTGATTTTGATTTCAATTTCGATTTCAACGCCTATAGTTTGCAGCAGCTGACAGTTTAGAGTGCTCCAAGCTATATTATTTTTGTTTAATTTTATTTATATTCGGTCCATTCCAATTTTCCAAGTATAAAATTAAGATTGATAAAGCGATTTTTATAGGTACCCTTAATGGAATATTATTCGAAAAATTTTTAGTTAAATGTCTATAGTGTGAAAAAAGTTTCACTTTTACCGTGGTTTCATAAAACCACACAATGCTTTTTTTTTATTGCATGTTTATCAATTCAACGATTTTTAAAGTGAAACTTATTACATCGTTTTTTGGTCTGTGTTAGTGCATGTCGCATGTCGGTCGACCGCCGAGTAGTTTAACCTACAATTTTAACTATTACGAAATAACCGTATATTATATTTTGCCTCGAAAAATTCAAAAAAATAACAATAACAAACCTGCAAAATATATTTAAAATCAGGTCTACTCGGTTACATAAGTTTCAGTTGTTCCGGTGACAACCTTCGGCCATCGACTAAGCTCAAAATCGAAGAAGGGGTGGATACCTTTATTAATAATCCGGACAAAAGTAGACCGTATATACTTATGGGCGCCAACTGAATTTTTCCACACTGGCCTATCAATGTAAGTTTTCCATGCCTAAACTCAGTAAAAGGCAGGGATGAAAATAAAAACTAACCTTCCACTTATGTTCCTCTCGATTAATACAAACAATTTAGCAAATTGACAAAACTAATTCTAATTAAACAAATTATCCAAAAGAAAATAATTTATGTGCTTACTTGACTATGATATACGTATAAGAAGAGGTAACTGTAAGGTGTCTTACGCAATTAAAGTAATACGGAAAATAAATAAATAGAACTCAAAAGATTTCCGCACTTCGCACGGTAGGTCTTGGTACCAAGGCGTAGGCGCATGTGCAATGGTTTCTATATAAAAATACAACACCTTAAAGTATTTAAAAAAAATACCTCGTACAATATATATAGGAAAAATAAACCGTAAATACAAAATCCAATATAAGTGTCAAAAGGTAAAGGAAAAAAAATACATAAACAAACCCCCTGGGTTTCCAACCCACGTCCTGATCTCCCTCAAATACTTAATTGTAGTCCTTGAAACTTGTTGATTACAACCGGTCTCGGGTAGAACCGGTTCCAGTCCTAGATTATGATCCTGGGATGAATTCAATAAAAGATATTTTCGTTTATAGCACTGGATCACAGCTACGCTCACAAAGAACCCAGAATTCGGACTTGAAGTGATTAGTACTTGAGGTAAACCGAATCTTAATACTTAAACCCACTACTGGAACTTGGGTGTGGCCCAATATTAAAATTTGGAGTGGCCCAATACTAAAATTTGGAGTGGCCCATTACTAGAACCCTTAAACAATAAAAAATAATCACTAAAAGTGACCCCTACCATCTGAATAACAATTAAACAATGTAACACAACTACTTTACCTGTATTAAACAGAACACACAAAAGAAACAACAAAATAGACATACCTTTTTCTAGAAAAAAGGGTTCGGACAATCTCTTCCTTTATAAATGCTTCAATGCTTCACGCCGGTAGATACAGCGGCAAATTCACTTTCTCAATACAATCGCTGTTCTACAGATGGCGAATAAATCCCATGTAGGAATGTGCACGGTTCCAAACAACAAAACGAGGAAAATATCCAAACAACTATTTCCTCACAAATACCGACTTCCGTTAACGCACAAATTTGAATAAATCGAAAATCCATATATCCCAAAACGGATTGGCAATGGCCAAATAAAATAATAGTAGATTTATCGATTATACACCACTTTACATGAAGCCTTGACAGAAAGCGAACAAAGAATGCCTGTCCTTCACTTTTCACTCAACAAGACAAGAATGACACTTCCGCTAATTGACATAAAACCATAGCATAAAACAGAACAATTAAGAAAACGGACAAACGAACTATTCGAGAACTACGTCACACACAATCACATCTCGAAAAACAGACTACGAGTAGGTACAATCGTAGTAATGTCAATTACTTCAATCAGCTGATGTTTATAAGCAAATAAATAGGTACGAGACAAAATACTGAAAAATACATTGCAAAAGCAACGAAATAACAAACACCGTCGAATTTCCAGTTCTTATTTACAATAATAATCCAAAATATCGATAAAAGATCATATCAGTACCAAGGAGCTTATACAAAATAATTATAACCAATAAAATGAGAAATGAAGTACCGAAACAACTACGTGAATTTAAGGTAAACTAATTAGATCGTATTTTGCATGTTACAGTAGGTATAAAGTATAAAGTAGGCGGCGCCTATAGTTTAATACAAAAATGTACGGGAGTGAGCAGATCTGCTAATGAAAACAATTCTACCTATTCGTATTAATACGAACTTCGACTGCGTAAGTATCTACGACATGTAACGTTTTAAAAATATTACAGTTGTAAATAATAATTTTTGAAACTGAAAATATGGAACTTGAGCAATAAATTATGTAACATATATTAAATAAAATATCTTTTAAAATTAATCAAAACACTTTCATTTTTAAGCAAATAAACTTTGTAATTATCCTACCCTTTTATATATATTCATCTCATTCTTTTGTCGATTTACTGAAATTTTCACTACTATCGTGTGTGAATCGCACACACACTTTTTGATTTTGATTTCAATTTCGATTTCAACGCCTATAGTTTGCAGCAGCTGACAGTTTAGAGTGCTCCAAGCTATATTATTTGTGTTTAATTTTATTTATATTCGGTCTATTCCAATTTTCCAAGTATAAAATTTAGATTGATAAAGCGATTTTTATAGGTACCCTTAATGGAATATTATTCGAAAAATTTTTAGTTAAATGTCTATAGTGTGAAAAAAGTTTCACTTTTACCGTGGTTTCATAAAACCACACAATGCTTTTTTTTATTTTCATGTTTATCAATTCAACGATTTTTAAAGTGAAACTTTTATTACATCGTTTTTTGGTCTGTGTTGGTGCATGTCGCTTGTCGGTCGACCGCCGAGTAGGTATAAAGTAGGCGGCGCCTATAGTTTGCAGCAGCTGACCGTATAGTGTATAGTATTACTTTTTGCTGGTGCATGTTGTTGTTTATTTTTAACCGACTTCAAAAAAGGAAAAGGTTATCAATTCGACCATTTTTTTTTTGTTAAAGTGAAACTTTTATTACATCGTTTTTTGGTCTGTGTTAGTGCATTTCGGGCATGTCGCGTGGTCGACCGCCTACTCAGCGGTAATTATAAATAATTACGTATCTAATTATCTAAACTTAAAGTGTGAATATTTGCGTATTGTATGTAGGTAGGAACCTAAAAGAAATCATGGATAAAATTAATACGAATTCGTGTTTAAAACAAAATGCAAATTTTATGTCGAGGCAATGAAGCACTAAAAAGGTCAAATATAGGAAATCTTTTAGGATAGGACGGATCGGAATGCCGTTTTTTGCATTTGCTTTCAAAAATTATTTATACCATTCCTACCTACTCTCTACTTAGTACAAACCGGAAGTTGCATTGCTGCAGCCAAAAATGCTTTCAAAAAATGCATTTTTTGAAAGGTTTTTTTGACAAATTTAATAACTTTGTAAATAAGAGTCAGAATTGGCGCAAGTTGGGTACTCAGGAGTGTTTAAGGTCGCTGATCATGATTGTGATGTACAAATTGACCCCCCGAACACCTGGAGCTTAGGAACGTCGACGAACGACATCTCCGGGGGACTATCCCGAACTGGAAAAACTTCAGTGATGACGTCCACAGCCAGGTTAGGTCGCACCAATTGTCCGTGAGGTGTTCGCCGATGTCATATTTAAATTCAGCGCCCCAAGAAACCCCCAGTAACGATTGTCGGTGCCAATTTTTCAGTTGTGTCTGGGAAAACCTCGGGGATGACTTTCAAAGCCGGGTTAGTGCGCACCAGGTGTTCGGGGGGTCGTTTTCCACATGAAATTCGGATTCAGCGCACACAAAATGCCCCCATAATGATTTTCGGTTCGTTTTTGTCGCTATTTCCAGGAAAATTCTTGAAGATGACGTCCGCATCCAGGTTAGGGCGCATCAGGTATCCGTGGGGTATTTGCTGGAGCCATATTTAAATTCAGCGACCCAAAAAACCTTGTGGTCTCGATTTTCTCTCCTTCCTCGCATGAAGTTCGGGATAGTCCCCCGGAGATGAAGTTCGACGACGTTGCTGAGCTTCAGGTGTTCGGGAGGTCAATTTACACATTATAATCGTGATCAGCGACCTCAAAATCCCCTGGTTACCTAATTTGGGCCAATTCTGACCCTTATTTACAAAGTTATTAAATTTGTTTAAAAATCTCTCAAAAAATGCATTTTTTGAAAGCATTTTTGGCTGCAGCAATGCAACTTCCGGTTTGTACTAAGTAAAAAGTAGGTAGGAATGGTATAAATAATTTTTGAAATCAAATGCAAAAAAACGTATTCCGATCCATCCTATCCTAAAAGATTTCCTATTAAAATGCTTCATTGCCTCGACTATAAATATAAAGTGAAATAGACAGCCTAAGTGGTGACGTCACAGATATGGGCGGAGATTTTACTGGCTCCAAACAAACTTGTTGACAATGGTAAATCCTCATAAGGCATTTTTCTTTTAGTGTTTTCGTGATTTATGTGATAAAATAAGACTTTTCAGTTGGATATAGGTATTGTTGAAGGAACTTGCTATTTAAGTGTTAAGAGATAATGTAACATATTAATTCTGCTTTAAAACTTTTTGAGGTTATGTCTATTTAATTTTTGTTGACTTGTCGAGTATAAATACATTAGTTTTTAGGCTTTTAAGATCTAATACTGCTTCAATGGGTATGTGCTTTGTTCCGGACTGTAAACATTACAGTTTAAAGCATCCATGTAAGTTTTTCGGTTCCCAAAAAACAAGACCGAGAGGAATAGATGGATTTCTCTCATAAGGTAAAAAAATGCTAACATTCACTTTAAAAGATTTATGTTTAAAATTTATTTATTTACAGAAGAAAAGATAGAGATCCAAGTGAATTTTCAAGAGTGTGTGATTGTCACTTCTTAAATAAAGAAAGAAAGAATGGACCAACTTTATTTAATTTCAATGTTCAGAAGAAGTTTAATATAAAATCACCAGAAAAAAGGTATGAATTTTGTTGCAGAAAATCCATTAGTCTAATCAACCACTTTTTTTAGGAAGCGAACTGTAAAAAACCTTCTGACTGAGTGTTATAATATTCTGCAGCAAGTTCCATCATATTATATATTACAAATTTCAATTATTTTTCAATTGTGTGCAGCCCTCACAAACTTTCAATATCCCCCAATTAAAAAAGTTGAGTAGTATTATTGAAGGACGACATATAATTTGGAGTTTTAAATATTTTTTATTTTAGCAATAAATTTCCTACAGAACAGTTTTTACAATCATTAAAAAATATTAATTGTTTTAGTTTATTTTACTTACAAGTTTTGTGTAACATCTACAGAAAAACAACTATAGTACATTCAATACACCAATTTAAAATAGTTTGTTTAAAAAAATCTTTATTGACAAAATAGCATATACAGTAAAAGTTTCAAGAATATTAAAATACTAAAAGTATTGAGATTTTCACAATATTTATTTAATGTATAACGCGTTTCACTATGTTATAGCTTCATCAGATACATAATTAAAATCGAACTTACAAAGTTATGATATAAATAAAATGAAATGTGACATAATGACACAATGATGGTCGAAAATCATATGGTATAAATAAACTGAAATAAAACAAATGTACTACAAATTGCAATAAGGACAAAGTTAATAATAATAAATTTTTACGATAGTAGTAATATATACAGGATTAGTACATAGACTTTTATGTAAATAAATTTAATAACGGTGAATTATTTAATTCTGTTTGATCATTCAGTAATGTATCAGAGTGTTTACATTTATTAATTTCTAGACTTTCTAATAAATTTAATTTAAAACCTTTATTTTCTTGGTGTAAAATATCAAAATTATTATTAAAGTTATGGTTTTCAGAAATTAGATGATTTGAGTATGTAGAATCAGTTTTTTTATTAAGGAAGCTTCTGTTATGTTCTGTAATACGCTTTTTAAAAGTTCTACCTGTTTGTCCTATATATACTTTATTACAAGAACCACAATTAAGTTTATATACACCCGATTTTTGATCTTTTGAATTTTTAGTTTTATTGTTCTTAATGTATTTCCCTATTGTATTATTGGTTTTATATGAAATCGTAAAATTTTGTTTCTTTAAAAAATATTTTAATTTAGTACTACTTTTACCTAGATATGTTAAACTTTTGTATTGTTTAGTTTCTTTTATGTACGGATAAACTTCCTGGATGGCTTGTTTATAAGCTTTTTTAGAAATAATGTTGTCAATTAATTTGTGGTCGTAGCCATTATTAACTGCTATTTGTTTGATAATCAAATATTCTTTATTATAATTATTTTCAGTTATCGTAAAAATTTATTATTATTAACTTTGTCCTTATTGCAATTTGTAGTACATTTGTTTTATTTCAGTTTATTTATACCATATGATTTTCGACCATCATTGTGTCATTATGTCACATTTCATTTTATTTATATCATAACTTTGTAAGTTCGATTTTAATTATGTATCTGATGAAGCTATAACATAGTGAAACGCGTTATACATTAAATAAATATTGTGAAAATCTCAATACTTTTAGTATTTTAATATTCTTGGAATATGGATTTTCATCAAGTAACGACTAAGAATATTCAATAGTAAAAGTTTCAAAATGTTTATCAATTTAGTAATTTTAACATTCATATAGGCTACATTTTAAGATTATTTTAAAATATACATGATATATATGATACTTTTAATTTATTTTTTTATTTATGATTTTTATACTAATTATCTTAACAATTTTACAAATTTCTTAAATTGATTTTAATAACGTTTAAAGAGAGGTAAGGACCCCATAACTCGTCACTTTTACGGTATTTTTTGACAAACCCTCTCTCATTAAATCAATCAATCAATCAAAATTTATTTAGCACATTATTATACATACTTTTTTTTATAATTTGCTAACTAAAGTAGTAGAAAAGATCAGCAACCACACTAAGTAACCAAATACTTGTTTTGTGGTTTCATCCCTTTTCTACTTTACAAAATGTTTTTTTTTTAATACAATAGCAAGTAAAGTGTGCCCTATCCTATAAGTTTATAGTTAATTTACAATAATTATAAACGAAAAGAAAAAAGGAAAAATAGAAAGGATGACGAAAAAGAATACAAAAACTAAAATATATATTTTTTTAATTAAAGTTAAAGTAGCAAAATATGGAAGACATCATGGCGGATTTCGTTTAAATATAAAAACCTTTAACATTTAATATTTAATGCCAAGTAATCATTGTTACTAAAACAATTGATATAAAATCTCTGGAAGAAAGACATAAGTATGTACATAATAATGGTGCACAAAGTAAATATTAAATATCTGCTAACACTGTAGAATAATCTAAAGTCACATTGATAAACGCTCTATCTAAATTTTATACTAATTATCTTAGCAATTTTACAATTCTCTTAAATTATTCAATTTTCTAACAACTTTGGTAAGTAATGTTCTATGTAGAAATTTTCCAAGAGTGAAATGTTTTCTTTCCATGATTCATCAAAGTCTACAATTGTTACAACTACTTCTTTCAATGTATAAATACATAAGTAACATTTTTTTTAAAATATGTAAAGCTCCTTGAATTTGGTGATAATAATTGTGATTTGTATTTAAGAACATGTTACCCTTATCGTCATAAAAAAATATATATTTATTATAATTCTTCAATTTTTCGGACAACTGATCATTTCTAAAAGAATATGGGCATTTTACTTCCACAATGGCTTCTTCTTCATCAATTATTCCATCAGGGCTAGCACCAAGAAGTCCTGAATTTGTTAGCCATACTCCAGTTGGTCGAATATTTAAATCATAAACCTGCGTCAAATGATCTAGAGCATCTTTTTCATGAGTTCTACCCCACTGGATTGTTTTGATACCATCCAAATTGTATTCACCTAGAAAAATAATGAATTAATTGTAATAAAAAATGTATGTCAAATTAAACTAAAGTAAGAAAATGCTATATAAAATACCGTTTTTGAAAAGACTACTTTTTGAAAAATTAAACAAAGGAGCAATTATCAAATTATTTATAACATCTATGACAAAAGTATGTAATAGATATATGATTTGTTACTCACCTAGAAGTGTGTTGAACAAACTCACTGGGAATCTGTTTCTCCTACACGCTGCAATTATAGCTCCAAAGTTGGTGGCAGTCATAGATACCTTGTAACTTTTGTCGTTCTTACTGGCAAATACTTCTACTCTGATAACCTGAAAATCAGAGTTAAAGTCCATTTTTTTCACATAACTGGATTCTAAGGCGTTTTTACAATTTTTTATAATTTTGTTGTCATCTATAAAAACATTAATGCTAGAAAGTTTTAGAACATGTTTAAAAGCCATTATTTTCTTAACAACA
Organism: Altica lythri; assembly: GCA_964028335.1. Taxonomy (NCBI): domain Eukaryota; kingdom Metazoa; phylum Arthropoda; class Insecta; order Coleoptera; family Chrysomelidae; genus Altica; species Altica lythri. Next base: position 200,872 of record CAXIIO010000959.1, on the reverse strand, counting down.
AATGGATCTGAAAATAAAACAAACAAAAAGGTACTGCAAAACTTAAAACATAACCTCAAACAAGTTTCAAGCAGAATTAATATGTTAAATTAACTCACCTGGGCAAAAACTAATAAAAAACACATAAATAGCAAGTTCCTTCAACAATATATCCAACTGAAAAGTCTTATTTTATCACATAAATCACGAAAACACTAAAAGAAAAATTCCTTATGAGGATTTACCATTGGAAGATTGTTTGCAACCAGTCTAAGCTCCGCCCGTCTCTGTGACGTCAGACTTAGGCTGTCCATTGTGTAAACAAAATTTAAAAAAAAATACTTTCAGGTGCCAAGTTAAGAGAAGTAATGTCGATGAGGTTTGAATCTAAAACCATTCCATAAGAAAAGAAGAATTATACAGATTCTAAATTTTGACATTTATACAAAAAAATGCCATATTTTAACAAAATATTGATCAATTTACATTAAAAATACGTATTTATATTTAGATCTAAAAGAGAAAAATTGTAGGATATGAAAAAAAAACTTTTATTTAGTTGAACTATAAGTTTATTTACAACATTATGTTACGTTTTTATTAATATGAGTGCTAATATGTCTTTTTAAACTATAGTATTGTGTGAAACATTTCGAACATATTTCACATTTATAAGGTTTTTCTCCAGTGTGAATTCTAATGTGTTTTTTTAAAGAACCGGATTCTGTAAAACATTTTGCACATATTTTACATTTAAAAGGTTTCTCGTTAGTATGAGTTCTAATATGAGTTTTTAAATGACCGGATTGTGTGAAACATTTCGAACATATTTTACACTTAAAAGATTTCTTGTTATCGTGAGTTTTAATATTATGATTTTTTAAATTACTAGAATGTGTGAAACGTTCCAAACAAATTTTACACCCAAAAGGTTTCTCACCAGTGTGAGTTCTAATATGAGTTTTTAAACTACCGGATTGTGTGAAACATTTCGAACAAATCTTACATTTAAAAGGTTTTTCTGTAGTGTGAGTTCTAATATGATTTTTTAAACTACCGGATTGTGTGAAACATTTCGAACAAATCTTACATTTAAAAGGTTTTTCTTTAGTGTGAGTTCTTATATGATTTTTCAAGCTACTCAATCCTGTGAAACATTTCGAGCAAATTTTACATTTGAAAGGTTTCTCGTTAGTGTGAGTTCTAATATGAGTTTTTAAATGACCGGATTGTTTGAAACACTTCAAACAAATTTTACATTTAAAAGGTTTCTCGTCAGTGTGAGTTCTAATATGAGTTTTTAAATGATCGGATTGTGTAAAACATTTCGAACATATTTTACATTTATATTTGTCGCCAGTATTTTTACAATTTGGTTCCTGTTTTCTAGAATCTCTATTGATGCTCCGCTTTGAATTAAATTCTTCCTCAAAATGTTGAAATTCCATTTTAAAATCCGTTAAATCTATTGTAGAGTGTAATTCTTCTTTTTTAATGTCAAATTCGAGATTTAACTCATGATTAGTTTGATTTAAGATTTCATTTTCACTTTTAGTATTGAATGAATGTTGAGGGTTTTCGTAATCTAATTTCGGTTCTCTATTTTTGTATGGTTGTTCTTCAACTAAAAATAAGCAAATCTGTAAGTGTCGGTAACAAGATTACAGTTTTTTTAGAATAAATTTTAAAATCTGCAAATATTTCGTATATTTAAAAAAATGCATTTTTCACTAATTTTAATACTTTTTTCCAAAAAAAAAAAGATTTACTGCCAGTATCTTTACAACTTGGTTCCTGTTTAGTGGAATTTCTCATAACTTGAAGACCAAAAAAGATATCAAAATGCAGTTTTTTTCCATTCAATCAGAAATTTGATCCTAATTCAAAAACACTTTAAATTTCCCAAAAAAAAAACAACTAAAATATAACGATTTTTCAAAAAAAGACCGATCTTTTTCCAATTTCGTATATTTTGAAAACCAAAAACCAAATTTAACGAAAATAAAAAAAGATTTGGAGCTAAAATGATATAAAATATAATTATATATGAGCTTACTTATTTCGGGTTTTGATTCGTCCACAATTTCTATTTCTTCTTCTTCTTTAATTAAAAAATTATCCATTATACTATTCTCACCTAAAATTAAAAATATATATATATATATATATGTTCCTAAAAGGCAAGAAACAGCGCCTGTTTTCGACCTAAATCGCATGAAAGCGCTGACGACTGCATGAAATTGCGACCGCCCATGCATGGGAGTGTGACCTTGTAGAAATATCTAGTGGTAGAAACAGCGACAGAGTCGGACCTCAAAATTAGTAAATTGGTGTGTGGTGTAAACCTGTCTTTTGTGATTAGATGCCGTGATCGTTTAGTTTCGTAATTCTTTTCATTCATAGATAGATGGTGCCAGCAGTATAATTCTTTATTTATGCCGAAACAGTGTTAGTGGTTGTCTACTGTATCTAGCATTTAACTTTAATTACTATGAATAAAATTATTTAGCAACAGAAAAATAACTTAATTTCAAATGTTAAAAAAATAAGTTTTATTTCTAAAGGATCCGGCAAAAGAAAAGTTAAAGTAGTTATTGAAAATACAAAAAAATAAAAACGGAAAAACAAATAAACTTACTAATTGCACATTTTATAATAAAAAAAGTCAATTATACAGGGTGAGTTATAAAATATAAACAAATTTTACTGGTATTTAAACATAAAAAGTAGCAATAAAATACAAATATGTATGTAATTTAAAATTAGCAATTGAAAATTTAACAATTTTTGTTCTAAAACAAAAGTAAAAAACATGGTGACCAACGCTAAGTTTCTATCAGGGAACTCGAAATGCAAAAAATTTTCTTATGTAGTGAAAAACAACTTCTTAAAATTCTATTAATGACATGAAATTACAAATCTAAAATAGAACTGAATGTAGAACATTTAAAAAAACGTTTTATTTATACAGGGTTTCCAACAATAGAAAAGTTAAAGTAGTTATAAAAAATTAAAAAAAAAAAATATTCTTACTTATTGCATCTTATAAAGTAAAAAAAAATATAATTTATACAGGGCAATTTATAAAATATCAACAAATTTTACTATAAGTTCAAAAGATAGAATGATCACGTGAACAGCACGCACTCTTTGAATATTACTCTCCCCAACCAACGTCACAGGTTCGATTTGCACCACTCAACAAAAAAGTACCCACCCTCGATGGAGAGAAACTTGAATATTTAATACTGTTAACAGTTTATTTTTTGTTTTTCAAATAATAATAAAACTACGGTAGTTATAATATACTTATACTAGTTTTTACCCACGGCTTTGCCCTCGTGGAATTGGGACATCCACAAATGATTTAGTGACTGTCTATTTTACACATAAAAATTTAATTTTAATCATTCTGTAGGTATATCTTTAGTAAAATAGGTCTGGCCTAACTACTTTTAATTTTTTTTATTTAAAATTTATTGATGTACAGTATAATAATAGTCAAGGCAACGAAGCACTAAAAAGGTCAAATATAGGAAATCTTTTAGGATAGGACGGATCGGAATGCGGTTTTTTGCATGTGCTTTCTAAAATTATTTATACCATTCTTTCCTACTTTCTACTTAGTACAAACCAGAAGTTGCATTGCTGTAGCCAAAAATGCTTTCAAGAAATGCATTTTTTGAGGAATTTTTGGGCAAATTTAATAACTTTGTAAATAAGAGTCAGAATTAGCCCAAGTTAGGTAACCAGGTGGTTTTGAGGTGGCTGATCACGATTATGATGTGTTAATTGACCCCCCGAACACCTGGAGCTCAGGAACGTCGACGAACGTCATCTCCGGGCGACTATCCTGAACTTCATGCGAGGAAGGAGAGAAAATCGAGACCACAGGGTTTTTTGGGTCGCTGAATTTAAATATGGCTCCAGCAAATACCACACTGACACCTGGTCTGCCCTAGCCTGGATGCGGACGTCATCTTTAAGAATTTTCCTGGAAATAGTGACAAAAACGAACCGAAATTTATTATGGGGGCATTTTTTGTGCGCTGAATCCAAATTTCATGTGGAAAACGACTCCCCGAACACCTGGTGCGCCCTAACTCCTAACTTGGCTCTGAAAGTCATCCCCGAGGTTTTCCCATACACAACTGAAAAATAGGAACCGACAATCGTTACTGGGGGTTTCTTGGGGCGCTAAAGTCAAATATGTTTCCGGCGAACACACCACGGACACCTGGTGCGCCCTTACCTGGCTCTGGATGTCATCACCAAAGTTTTTCCAGACAAAATTGAAAAAGACTAACCGACAATCGTTACGTGAGGTTTCTTTGGGCGCTGAATTCAAATATGACATCGACGAACACTGAAAGATATTCAGTTGACAACGTTATTGTGGCAGAGACAGAGGCTTTAGATAAGGGAGATGTTACCCGTATGAGTACATTTGTCGATGACGAAAACAATGAGCAGACTATGGATGTGTCACTTGATAAAGAATTTGATATTTAGTTGCTTATTAAAAAATCGAAGTAATTGGTTAATGTGGTTAGGGGCCATTCATTAATTACGTAAGGGTATTGAGGGGGAAGGGGGGGTTAAGAAAATCTCTACAAGTTCTTACGTTGGGGGAAGGGGAGGTAAAATTCAGTCTTACGTAATATTTCGTGAATCAAAATTCAAGATTAAAAATCTAATTCCATTTTGGATTCCAAATTGTTTTCTTAATTTTAAAGTGTATAGTAAATTTTTTATTTTATTTAAATAATTTTTGTTGTTTATTGAAAAAAATAAAAAATAACTTATTTTATGAACAATGTTATGAGTTTGTAGTTTTACTAATTTATGTTTGCTAGTACTATTTAAATTATTCCTTGTTAAAAAATAAAAATTATGGATCCACGTGGAACTGTAAGTTTTAGTGAAACTGATCCTTTCCTCACATAACAGTTTATTATTTAGAAGATAAAGATAGAATCTTACGTAAGAAAGGGGAAGGGGGTTCGAGAAATCTTACGTATACTTACATGGGGGGAGGGGGGGGGGGCAAAATTGACCAAAATTGTCCTTACGTAATTAATGAATGGCCCCTTAGGTAAAGTAACGGTTGGATTTTATTTCATTTTAGTTCAAAAAAGTGTTTTAAAATATAAATTACATAAACTTTGACTTTTTATTCATTCTATTTCTTTCCTCCATACATATTTTAACTAGAATCAACACTTCCATACAGTTGTTGAAGTAAATTGACGTCAGTCTCTAAAATATCAGGTTTAGTTGACGTTCATGCAATGCACCAGGTATTGGGAGGGCATGTTCGGCGTAAAATTTTAATTTGGCGACTTAAAAAACCCCCCTAGCAATTTTGGGTTCGTCATTTTCACTTGTGTCTGGAAAAACTTCGGTGATGACGTCCAGAGCCAGGTTAGGGCGCACCAGGTGTCCGTGGGGTGTTCGCCAGTGCCATATTTAACTGCAGCGCCCCAAGAAACCCCCAGTAACGATTGTCGGTTCCTATTTTTCAGTTGTGTCCGGGAAAACCTCGGGAATGACTTTCAGAGCCAGGTTAGGGTGCACCAAGTGTTCTGGGAGTCGTTTTCCACAGGAAATTCGGATTCAACGCACACAAAATGCCCCCATAATGATTTTCATTTCGTTTTCGTCGCTATTTCCAGAAAAATTCTTGAAGATGACGTCCACATCCAGGTTAGGGCGCACCAGGTGTTCGTGGGGTGTTCGCTGGAACCATATTTGAATTCAGTGACTCAAAAAACTCCGTGGTCTCGATTTTCTCTCCTTCCTCGCATGCAGTTCGGGATAGTCCCCCGGAGATGACGTTCGTCGACGTTCCTGAGCTCCAGGTGTTCGGGGGGTCAATTTACACATTATAATCGTGATCAGCGACCTCAAAACCCCCTGGTTACCTAACTTGGGCTAATTCTGACTCTTATTTACAAAGTTATTAAATTTGCCAAAAAATCTCTCAAAAAATGCATTTTTTGAAAGCATTTTTGGCTGCAGCAATGTAACTTCCGGTTTGTACTAAGTAGAAAGTAGGTAGGAATAGTATAAATAATTTTTAAAAGCAAATGCAAAAAACCGTTTTCCGATCCGTCCTATCTTAAAAGATTTACTTTTAAAATGCTTCGTTGCCTCGACTATAACGTAATTTCAACATTTTATTGGTTTCGTTACAGATCATATGGACCGATTTGTTTATAACTCGACTCGACGTTATTTTTTCTTAAAACTGTACTTCATTTATTTCAGTTTAGAAGGCAAAGCATTCTTTCTACGATTGCACCGTTAAGATATACAAAATACATATTTACTGATCACGCATCCTTAAATTCTATCTTTGGCTTGAATATAGTTTTTCAAACATAAACAAATAGCAATAAAATAACAAATACATTAGTTAGTACGTTTAAAAACGACCATAAATTAGTCTTAAAATGCAGAAATGTTGAATGCAGGGTCTTAAAATACGGACTAATTTAAATACTATAAAAAGTTAAAAAATTTAAAATAACTTCTTATATTTTTTTATTTATGTATTTTTTTACGGTTACTATTGAAACCTGGCTGTTCCAATTTCAAATTACTAAAAGATAGTTGGCGTTTGCCACCATCTGTCACTTTCTTCTCAAGAGCGAAAATTGTTAAATTACACATTGCTTAATTTAATTTAAATAGCTTATTGAATATTAAGAGCAGAAAGTGCTTCTTTGTCGATTAAAATAAAAAAAAATTATTAAAAGCCGCAAAGAACTTTCTGATCGAATTACAAATAAAAAAATTTCTACAATCATATGAAATTACAAAAAAAAGTAGCATATGTGTATTTTGTGTTGGCAGTCCAAAAAGTTGACGTTTATTTACAGATATAATATTTTAATTTTTTGGCAGTTTTATTCTGGTATTTTTTTTGATTAGATAATCAAACAAAATATTCAGTAGTCTAAGTTTTATTGTAATATACTATAATGGGTCCCTTTTTTATTTACTTATTTTAAAAAAGTGACAGGTGGAGGCTGACGGCAACGGTAGGGTTAACTGATCCGTTTTGCCAAATCGATTTAACTACGAATGGCCATTTTTCTTATTACATATTTTGCTTTATTCTTCAGTGGGAAATGCCTCAATATCTTTTTTATCCTATGTTTTTAAATATTAAGATATAAGATAACAGTTATCCATATCTTGTTTTTTTTTTAAAGAGTGTATATCATTTTTCCATTACATAGGGACCTTTTTGTCACTTACAATAAAATTTATATATAAATCAATATATAAAGTTTTATTTTTCATTAATATTATATATCACGGATCTACACCAACTATCGGCTAAATGTATTATTATTAGTATTATAAAATAAAACATTTGTTTAACTGTATTAATGAAACTATATTATACAGAAACTTTTCTTTAGGATCAGTTTTAAAAGATTTATTAAACTTATTGCTTCATGCACCTCTGATATTGTTTTTGGCAGTGTGGGAAAATTTTTATTTTTCTTTCGGTTCATTTTCGTATTTACTCCAAATCATAAATGGTCAACTCATTTTTATAAGAAGAAGTTGCTATTTCTTTATTAATAATTTTTGAGGGCTTTTCAAATATATCTTTACAGCTTTCCCTTTGCACACATTGCTGACAATTTTTTTTTTTCATCTGGCTCATGATTGTGGTTTAAGTTTTAATCAACTAGGATGCTAGTGTTTCCTAAAATTAAAGAATTTTTTTTTTCAAGTACATAAAAAATTATTCAAAAAAGTAGGTATAGTCCAGCACGAATCGGCGCATGAGTACCGAAAACTATCCCACCTCAATTTTTTTATGCGATCCTCTTCAAATTGCCCTAGTGATGATATAAATGCATTTTGCCAGGGGGCAACCCCGGGCGATATTGTTTATACGGAAATTGTTTAAACAATTACATGCAATTGTTATTTTTCAACCGGGCAAATTTTTTTTAGAAGCTTTATTAAAATACAAATAAAGAATATAAAAAAAATTGTCAGGTTAAAAAATAACAATTGCATGTAATTGTTTAAACAATTTCGGTATAAACAATATGGCCCGTGGTTGCCTCCTGGCAAAATGCATTTATATCACCAGTAGGGCAATTTGAAGGGGATCGCATAAAAAAATTAAGGTAGAATAGTTTTCGGTATTTACCACCCAATGAAATAGGAGTCATTGGGTGGTAAATATTGTAGCCCAAACACATAACTTAAAAATTTACCCACTTCAGTATTCTTTTCTGTAATCTACAGCCAAACCAAGTTGTTGAATTTTACGCCACCACCCCTGGCTTAAAAAATTATATACAATTTTGCACCACAACCTTTCACTGTACAACGCCACTTTTTTTCGCTTGACGATTCTAAAATCTTCTTTTTATAAAACTTGTTGTTCTCAAACAAAATTAAAGTTTTACCACGTTCACTTATTACATACGAAATTTTTTTTTTAAATATTTTAATGCACACCACAAACTGAGAAAAATATTAAGATGCTAACTGCATAGGAACTAGCCCAGAAATGTGTTAAGATTACATTACTTCTAATCCAGTCTTAAACACTAATTCATAGTTTTGTTGATTTATTATTATTATGATAGTTGTCAATTGTTTTTAATTAATGAAAGTCATACAGGGTGTGTCACGACGAAGGGACAGTACAAATATCTCGAGATCTATGTTGATTTGAAATCTAAAATTTGTACTTGGCCATTTTCATTGATGGCCTATCTGCCTTAAATAATATCATTAATCTTACACTTCCGGTTATACCGGAAAGTCGCCATCAACTTCGTTATTTTAAATAGAACACCCTGTATATTATTACCACGCATAAAATTCTAGACTAATTTTATGTAAGGTAGTCTATATTTTAAATCGTTAGTTTTTGATTTATTCAACTTTTTTCAAAAATTTTGACAGATTCGACTGTATTTTGAAAAATCAATAACTGGACTATTTCAGAATCAAATGAGACAAAAGTTGCTACGCTTAAACGGTAAGTGATGTTCTTTAATGCCATAAGGAACTAATTTAGTTTTACAACACAGGGTGTTCTTAAACGGTGTGCCATTTTTCAGAACTTTGAATCAGAATAAGTCAAAATTTTCAAATAGGACACCCTGTATATACTTACGTCGTCTTACGTGAAATTTATTTGGCTTTTAAATTGTATTAGGTTTCGCTTTACCTAAAATCAATAGTTTTCACATAAATCAGAAATTATATGAAAGTTAATTTGAGAAAATTTTTAAAAAACATAGCAAACTTTCTAAATTATGAGTTTATAATGCATTTATTACTGTCTTCCTAAAAATTAAGTCTTTATAAAACACCAAGCTTCCATTGAAAGAGGTAAAAACGGTCTTACGAAAGAGATTACCTATTGAAATTATGTATGTACTTGATTTCAAAAAGTTGGCCATGGAAAAAAGTCGCTAACAATCCGTCAATCCGCATTGTGATTATTATTAGGTAGCATTTTTTGGTCGTCACTCTGTGTTACAAAACTTAGTTACCAACTATTTTTAAAATCATGGCGCGTTTAGGCTATACTAACGAAAATTACTTAAATTTAGTGTTAATATACGGCAAGTGTCACAAAAATTTGGCCAGAACGTGTGAGACAGTTACCGAAAGATACCCAGACGTCCCACGCCCTAATAGGAAACTTGTAGGTACGATCAGTTATAAAAAATCTAACTATGGTTCATTTAAATCATAAATTGAAAAGAACAAACCCATATTGAACAATGAAGACATTACTATTACAATACTAGGATACTTCACTGCCGATCCTAAATGATTCTCTACGAGATGCTCGAAGAGACTGTTGTAGAAACTGCTACGATAAATAGATTTTTTTATATTTTAAGGGGGCCCGGTGGGGTTAATCTTGTGTTACTAAATATGAGATATGAAAATTTTAAAAGAACAGGCTAAAAGTGTATGGCTTACGTAAAAAAAGTTTTAAAAAGTATTATACTTTACGATAAATAGATTTTTTATATTTTAAGGGGGCCCGGTGGGGTTAATCTTGTGTTACAAAATATGGGATATGAAAATTTTGAAAGAATAAGCTAAAAGGGTATGGCTTACGTAACAAAAGTTTTAAAAAGTATTATACTTTACGATAAATATTTTTTTTTCTATTTTAAAGGGGCTCGATGGGGTTAATCTTGTGTTACAAAATATGGGATATGAAAATTTTGAAAGAATAAGCTAAAAGGGAATGGCTTACGTGAAAAAAGTTTTAAAAAGTCTTATACTTTACGATAAATAGATTTTTTTATATTTTAAGGGGGCCCAGTGGGTTTAATCTTGTGTTACAAAATATGAGATATGAAAATTTTAAACGAACAAGCTAAAAGGGTATTGCCCTACGTTTTAAAAAGTATAAAACACTTATAAAAGTCGAAAAAATATCACTCGGAACTTTTTTATAATATTCTGGGACATAGCTTACAGGGGTCTTCAGAAACGTTTCTGTCTTCACACTGGTTCTATTTGCTATGTACATATTCCAAAATTTCGCAGAAAGAAAATGGACAAAAAGGCTGTTAACGGAATCTTAGTTGGTTACGATAACAATGACGAAATGATTTTATAATAAGTCAAGAAGAGTTTAAAAAAGGAGGAAATGAAGGCGAAGATGATGTTAAGTCCCAGAGTACAGTTGAAAGTCAAGAAAATTTAGATCTGCCAAAAGTCTTATTTAAATCAAACTTTATTTGGACTTTAATAAACGTTCTGAGGTTTTACAATATTTTACTGTGAGTGACTGGACTATAAATAAAATCTGAAAAAACTTCCATTTTTTCTCTTCAAACATTAAAATAAATGATTTAAAACAATATATTTTTTAATATTAACTTTCTAAAAACAATTTGTCACCCTAAAAAGAACTAATCATATTTTTGTATAGGTACGTTAACTCATATTGTTTATTATTTTAGATAAGGAATTAAAGTTGTCATCACATTTCTGTGTCTGTAAACACTTGATCTTAATACGTAATAGATATTGGTTTGGGAACAGAAATCTGCGTTTAGTTTGTTTTGAAATAAAATTTAATTGAAACTGCAACCATCAGATATTATTTTTTTAAAGCAGTATACGAGGTTTGTCAAAAAATTCTAATTTTGTAAAGTATCTTTATTTTTTACAATTCAGAAAAATGTTATAAAGTAAGGGTGTTTTAAATTAAAAGTTATGTTTAAATATGCAATTGCAGCAATGCAAATTTAGGTTTTGTGATTATTTACTAATTATTCCGTATTAATTATTCTTGCAAGAAAAAATAGTAAATTATTTTAATAGAATAAAAAATAATATAGGTACCTAGTAAAACAAGAGGTTATAAAAAAATGAAAAGTAAACGGAAATGCGATAGCAGGATTAATACATTAATTAGAAAAATTCAAATGGGTATTGTTTAATTTATAGAGAACTAGCTTTTAACCGCGGCTTTGCTAGCGTGAAATTGGGATATTCACAAATGATTTCATTTTATGTATAAAAGTTTAATCATACTGTAGGTATATTCTTAGTAAAATAAGTCTGGCCTAACTACTTTTAATTTTTTTTTATTTAAAATTTCATGTTTGTCAGTCAATCATGCTGAAACCAGTGAACAGATTTTGGTAAAAATCACAATTTATAAAAAGAACTTTTTATAGTCAAAAGTTTGTTTTGGTAATTTATGTCATATTACCATTGTTAGATTATTTTAAATGATTGCTAAGTGCAACCTGTTCCTCGGCCAATAGCGCTTTACCGAGATAGATTACGGCAGGGTCCACAGTACAGTCTAAAAAACTTACTAAAAATTTTCTAAATTAGTTTATTTTATTAACAGTTAAAATAATAATTACTGTTTTAACATGTAGAACAAAAAAAAACAGAAAAAAAACTTCTCTCTCGCGTAATCGATTCCTTTATGATAACGTAACAGAACTGTCACAACTGGACTCATCCGCCGCTTAACCAAATAGGCTACGAACAACTTATTTAAAAACTTTCAAAATGATAATATCTAAACACAACTTATATCATATTTAATATCAATTTAGTATAAATTTCGAAATCTATGTATATGCCACACTTGAAACATGCATTGTCATCCAGTTCTTAGCTATCCTAAAAATTTCACAGCTCTAAGTAGTCAGGAATAAAGACAAATACATCTGTGAAAAACGCATTCGAATCGAATCAGTAGTTTTCATGTGATGCGTGCACAAACATACAGACAGACAGACAAAAAAAATCTAACTACATTATTGGGTTCCAAATCGATGTACACGCGATGTCGTTCGCGTGGCGTGTTGATTGTTGTATAAAATGTATCCGACCCCCGTTTAATCCTTATGGAGGGAGTTGATTTCTAGAAATACAATATAAGTACACCTCTACAACCTCTAAAGAGCACACATTTTAATTTTCTAGTCCCTGACTTCAATAACATAGGACTTTCATATAAATTTTCAACCTCCGTTTTACCACCTTAGGTGTAGAGTTTCGTAAAATCCTTTCTTAGCGGACGTTTAAAACCTACAGGGAATCTACTTACCAAATTTCAAGTTTGTAGGTTTTATAGTTTCCGAGATATGGTGATGAGTGAACTTTCACTTTTATATATATATAGATAAAGAAATATATTTTAAAATGTATTAATTTTTTTATGATCACTATTGGCTTTTCCACAACCACATCCCTTATAGAAAGTTGGTAAAAAGTCCAGTTAAAAAAGACATTTGACAGAATTTGCATAGAGTAATTGGCAAAGACATTAAATACATCATTATATATAAAATGTAAAAAATCCACTTCGATCCTACTTCTTAATTTTTTTTATCTAAGATTAAAAATTTTTTTCCATTTATCTTGAAAACCGTAAATTTTATCGTAAAAATAGGTCAGACAAAAGTTGTACATCGTTTTTCTTGTACGACTAACCATTCGTGAGATATCGCGATTTTAAGAATTACAAAATTCATATTTTATATCCAAACGGACCAATAAAACATGCAATTTTTTACGAATTAACAGCGATAAAAATTTCTTCGTAATCCAAGTGTAAAGAAAAGCAATGTTATTAAGCATTAATTAATTCTAAGTATCATAGGTTTAGAAATAGTAACTAGTGTTTAATGGTTAATCTAACTGTTAGAATTTTATATGAAGAGTTAACAGGTTTAAGGAAATAATACTTTTGCTACTCAGTTCTCTAAATTTAAGGTAGGTAAATGTAGCCCATTAATAATAAACTATCAGATGTATATTACTTGAAAAGATATATGACAATTACAAAATATTAATAAGTCAAACTTAACATTTTTAAATAATTAGACTATGGCAACATTTTCAATATACAGTTTCATTTCCAACATATTCCCCTCTTTTCGACGAAGTTGAAAAATAAAAAATCGTCAGGTATATTGCAATTTTTTAGGACTCATGATCGGTCGTCCATATCTTGAAATTTTAACTGAAATTTCATTAGAATTGGACTTTTGGCCAACCAAGTCCTGATCTTTATCTATTTTTTATCTATATTCATCTTTACTTCTCCGTTCTTCTCTACTTCGTCTTCTTCTGGCTCGATTTCAAGTAGATAAAGCCGCTGTAAAGGTCTAATAAGTTCCTTAGCTTATCTTACTTTAGCCACTTTTGTAATTCCATCTTTACCAATATACATTTCTTTTATCTGACCTAAGGGCTAGTTAGCTCTTCCGACATTATCACATTCCAAAAGTACAACATTTCCTACCTCTACTAAATTTCCTATGTACTCCTTCCGGAAACGACTTCTTAAATGATCTTTCATAGTTTGTAAATATTTATGACTTTTCTTCAAAGAGGCTTTATAAATGTGTTCTAAATCAGGTATGTTACTATAATAGTAATCTCGTTCTTACTCGAAGCATGCCTTTTTCGTCCAAAAACTTTTAAATTTTTAATATTTTTAAGATTTACCGATTCAAAAGATTCCAGCTGAACAATTTTGAGAAGTGCTGTCTCTGCCTTCTCTATCTCAAGATATGATAGTTCTGCTATCTCTGTTTCTTCTATCTTTTGGAATGAGGGTTCTATCTCTCCTTTCTTTATGTCTGCAAATTTGTATTTCACTGATTTTTGAAATAATTAAAAAATCGAAAAATCCAGCTAAATATTCTCAAAATGTTGTGATATTTGGAAAAAAGAATTTAACCTTAAACTAAAACAATCTTTCAGAAAAGCAACAGAGGTTATGGCTGTTTTTCTTCTCTCAGCATTGGCTTTTGAGCAAAATACGATTGGTAAACTGGGCCACAATGTATCTATTTTCCTTAGCCAACTTTGCCCAACATTTACTGTTTAATAATTGCTTACCATTACAGCCTCTAGTGAGTGGATCTGCAGGATTTAACTCCCCAGGTACAGTTTTTAATATTGTGGTGTGGTTTGAGCAGGCAAAACAACAATTTTTGATTGTTTTGTTGCCTCGGTGCCCATGTTCTTGATCTATCTTTTCGGGTAGTAAAACTATTTCTAATTAGTGATATTCTTGCTTCAGTATTTACTTCGCCTCTTAGGAAATCTAATAACATATTTAAATAATTACTAGTAGAATCAGAATAACCCTGTAAATTCTTGTCGTTCCTATAACGTTCCCAAACTTGTAAAGTTTTTGTTGGTAAAGATGATTCAACAAATGGGAAAAGCATTGCTGCGTACTCATCACTTGTGTTTCCTAATGTCACTAAAGCTCTTAATTGAGTTTCTAATTTACAGAATAGAGTTGAAAGTGACATAGTTGATTTACCTTTTATAGCCATTTTCAAAACCAAATTTAAAAGTTCTCTTACATAATATTCTACTAGAAATTCATTTCTAGAAAACCTTGATTTAAGTTGCTGGATAGCTATGTCATAGTTTGGTGCAGAGGGTGAAAAACTTTCAACAAGGTTTCTTGCAGCGGATCCTTCATCAGATGCCCGTATAAAATACTGGAATTTAACTTCTTTATCTATGTGTTCATCCTCATCAATTTTTTTGAACTATCCCCAGAATATTATCCAATTTTTCACCTTCCCATTAATTTTTTTTAGCTCAAATTTTGGTAATATGAAATTTCTTTTTGATCCTCCTTCGCTACTGGAAACACTAGCATTGTCTTCTTGGTGAGCTTAATCTTTTTTAGATTTGATTCTTAAAATTCTAGAATATTTAGTCTTGTATTTGATAAATTCTTCTATGTAAGTTTCTGCTGTTTCTACTTCACTCTCTATGTCTTCTTCTGTTACTTGGTCTTTTTTAAACAGCAGTTTTTTAATTTTCTTGTCTAGTTGAATTAGTCTGTAGGCTTTACTTTCTAATCCATTCATCTTAATTGTCATTTTATCGATATCTACACTTTCTTCACCTAGTAAGATTTCAAGTTCTCTGCAAGTCTTTGTGAACATTCTTTTTAAGAATATCTCTTTTCCTTCAAACTTTTTATATTCTCCATAATTGAGTCCTGCCATGGTCGCCAAATGTTAAAATTTTATAATATAAAGAGTTAGCAGTTTTAAGGAAATAATACTTTGGCTACTCAGTTCTCTAAATTAAAGAAGGTAAATGTAGCCTCTAA
The DNA here is from genome assembly GCA_964028335.1 of Altica lythri. NCBI lineage: Eukaryota > Metazoa > Arthropoda > Insecta > Coleoptera > Chrysomelidae > Altica > Altica lythri. The sequence goes on along the minus strand of CAXIIO010000959.1, from coordinate 185,253 downwards.
ATAAAAAACTCTAAAGAATAAACTATCAGATGTATATTTCTTGAAAAGATATATGACAATTACAAAATATTAATAAGTCAAACTTAACATTTCTAAATAATAATAATAATAAGACCATGGCAACATTTTTAATATACAGGGACATTTCTAACATAAAATATACAGGGTCATTTTGAACACTAACAGTTCCATTTGTTTGTGTTCTGTTTAAGATTACATTTGGCAAGCACTATTTTGTATTTATTAATTGGTTATCGTCTGTCGGAATTCTTTGCAGTACTGGAGTGTAAATGCAAAAAAATTTATTGGAATTTATTATGCCTGCCTTCTGTTAGGTTGTTAGTATATTATTTCAGGCCAATTGCAAGCCCTTTTGTCATAATAACGCGAATTATTTTTTCGTGACAGTTTTAAGCACTGTTCTCAAGTAATGAAAGGACAAACGGAAAATCCATTAGTTTGACGTGATCTGTTGACCCTTACTTGATTTACCGCACCTAAAATTAAGAACAACTTGTAAAAGATTGTGGGCGACGCTTCGAATGTCCCACTGACAAACCAAATGATGCTTTTGAAAAGCTGCATCCCAATTTTTACGGCTAAAAAGATTATATTTTTCTGTCCAATTTTTTATCATCATAGTCAATCGAATCATAAATATATAATTTAATATATTAATAAGATATCTTGTTGTTCTCTAAGAATCATAAATCAGCCTTTTAACTACATAATTTTTGGTAAAATTAATTACAAATTTATTTTTTAATTTAATTAATTAATTAATTTAAAACTGGAAGTCAAGTAATATGCTATTTTTTTTCGATGTCCTTTATTTTCATATGTACTCGACTGTAAAACATCGACTTAGTTAAAGTAATAAGTATTAATATAATTAAAAAAACACGGTGAGCCATATAACTTTGCAGATGCTCATTGATAATTACAAACTAAAAAATTTAATTAAAAATAGACAATCAATCGGACAAATAAAAATATTGATGGCACAATTAATAAAAAAAAACGGAATCTTATCACATTAAACACTCGATTAATAAGATTTTCTGCGGGTTCATCAGTTCTGTTATTTTTTTAAAATTGTTTATTTACGTTATATCTCTAATGCGTATATCGTGATCGTGATCGTGTTGTGTTATGAGTTATGACGTTGTGTGTTCAGTGACTTTAGTGTTCGTTCAAGTTAAATGTTGAATTTTGAATTGATTTAGCCGAAACATGGTGTAGTCATATATTGTGGATATTAGATATGTGGATTTATAACATATAATAAGTGTTTTGTTATCTACTTGTGCTTTTAAATAATTATTTTTGTTTTTGGTAAGTATTTATTTAATTTGGTTAATTTAGTCTTATAACAAAAATATTTTTTTTTAATAATGAAAACATTTAAAACTACAATTAAATGAAAAATCTTACTAAAAAAACGCAAAAATGCTTGATGGGCTTTATTCTCTTAGTCATAAAATAGATTGTGTATTGTTTTTTTTTCTTTAAACAAACAGTTAAAACAAATTATTATTATTTGTTAAATAATACAAGATTAGAGGTGCGTCATTGTTTTTAACAAAATTAAAATTGCTCTATTAACAAATAATTGTATAGCAAATTTAACAGAATTTATTTTAAGTGTAAATTTTTTTAAATATTTTTTTAAAATTACCAAAATGTCTTTTTCTTAAAAGATGTATTTTTAAAAAAATATATAAAGAGCTGAGTTAAGTCTACAACATCTTTTTTGTACACTGTAGATTTGCTTTAAAAATGACTATTTATTTACTTATTTGTTAAAAACAAAACAACTAGGTAATCTAGGTATCACTTTTTTGTATGATCCACCAAAAAAAATATATCATTTTTTATCTTTATTAAGTCTTTTTAACAATAAAAATAACGCTCAGTAATTTTCAAGATTTTTTGCTGACATATTTTACAATACTACAGTATTTTCATACATATTAAAATATAAAATATATCTCTTTTAGAAAAAATCCTTTAAAATGAAGAAACCTATAGATTATACTGACAACAAAAGCCTGGGTATTTGCAAAAACATAGAAGTGTTTAAATATGATACTTACACATTAGCAAAAAGAGAAGACGGTTATTATATGGGTAAAATATTATTCTCTTCCGATAATATTGAGCTTTTAAGGAGTCTACAGAAAAGTATAACCTTGGGTCTTCCTTTGATTGTTATTAAGCGTATGAGGGACGAAAAAATTCTAATAATTAAGGTATTTAATTTTAATTTTAATTCACACGCTAAAACCTGTTTATAGTATATTTTTATTTAATAAACTAAGTTTACCAAATTAATTACTAAATTTATAAGAAACTAATATTATATTCAGAATATTTTAAAAATACTCCTACAAATATTGAAATAAATAAATTAAAAATTGTTAAATCATCAGTTTATAATTTACAGGGTGATAAACTTAAAAACAAAAAATTTAATGTATTTACTTTGGAATCAATCTAATTAATTTCCAATTTAATTGAGCAACAATTTTGATACTTTAAAATTATTTAATAATAATTTGGTTGCGTAACCCAAATTATTTTATTTCAATATTTTGGAAATAGTTTAATATTTTTTGAAAAATTAGAAACAACATATTTCCGTTTTTAGATTTAAAATTCTGTAAAAATATCCATGGACGTCATGATGATAATATACCCACAAAACAGCTCCGTAAAAAAACATTCCTGTTTTTATTGTGGACAACATTTATTAATGAAACATTCTACCGAAGATATGGTCAAATCTGTTCTACACTTTAAAAAAGGTAATTATGCCTACAAATTTAAAATTGCCTTACGATACAAATATAATGTATTTGATATAAATTCTTTTAACGACAAAACCAATTTTAAACGGTCTAAAACAAATGCATATATTATTAGAAGAACAAAAATTGTTTACAATGTCATCAACTTTTTAATTTACATAGAAAAACTACTCATGGTTAAGATTTTTTTATTTGTTTTTTAAAATATAATATAAAATTAATTTATTTCGGAAATAATTATTTTATTTAAACAGATCAATGCATTTTGTTATAAATTATTCGTCAATCTCTAAACTGATAACTCATCGACATTTTTCTTATTATAGCTTTTAATATTTCGCTTTTATATGTTGCTAATTGCCACAGCGTAAATATTGTAAAAATTTATTTAATGAATAATAAGCAACGTAATTTATTGTGAAAATTAAAATAAAAACTTTTTTTTTGTTTTGATTTCCAAAAAACGTTTTTTTAATTATTATTTATAATTTTATTTACAGACTTATTTTTAAATTTTATTTATCGTTTTAGGATCTTTGGTCTACGCCGCAAAAAAATTTTACTGCGTATATTTGAGGATTACTACCACGGCAAATATGCTCTTAATAAAGAAATGCATCAAACTATTTCAAACTATCCACAACTAAAAAAAAAGACTACTCCTGTGATCAGAAGCTATCTGCAACATGATATTCAATACATTAAAAATCGTTTGTTAAAAAAAATTAGGTTTGTTTAATGTTTGTTTATAATACAAATATTTTTTTTTTATTTCGTATTATTTTTTCTTTTAATATTTTTATTTTAAAAGTCAGTTTGTATAAATGGTTAGATTTTGTGCTTTTAGATATACATAACAAATATATTTTAAATGTTTTTTTTTGTAATTACCAGTATGTCAAAATGTATGTAAAACTCTTATTTTTATTTAACATTTAAAGCCACCATTTTAATTTTGATCATCCAGTTATATAATTCACATTATTATTTTTATTAGTAATATCATTTTTTTTTCTATTAATTGGGAACTTCTTAAAACTAGAAAACATTTAATTATTTCATTATGTTTTAATTTATAAATATTAACAGAAAAGCAAATATCTTCTTAAAACATATTAAAATATGTATATATTTTTTAAGTTGAAAGGAGTTCCTAGTTAATAGAAAAAATAATAATTTAGTTCCACATTGTTCATTCAATTGTTTTCTTCCCAGTTTATATTTTTGCTCCATTTGTTAATATCTGTTAAAAAACGTCATTGTTTGTGCTTTATGTTGGGTTTTTTGTAGTAAATGTTGTACATAAAATTTGGAGATGTCAATTTTGAGATTGGTGACTTTATATGATTATAATGTACCGATTGTGACCAATTTGCTACACTTATTTGCTACACTTATATTATGGCTAAATATGTCTTATTTTATTAGTATTATAAAATATAATATTTGTTTAACTATTTTTTTTATTTAAGTCTTTTTTCCTGATCACCTTCTTTTAGTAAACCAGTATTTTAAGTATATTTTACATACTTCATGTATTTATATGTTTATATTATGATACATATTTTGTTAAAATATTTAAAAATATTTCAAAGAAAATAATTAATTTAATTGGTTTTTAAATACAAATACAAATAATCTATTTAATAATTTAAATGTAATTAAATAAGCTAACAAATTTATTTTTAGTTTCAAAAAACATTATTTTAATATGATTTTGCACAAATTTAAATTAAAATAGTTTTAGTTGTTTTAAAAATGTGAATAATTTAAAAAAAATTTTAATTTAATTAAAAAAATCTCTCCAAGATAAAAATTTTGTGCACAATTTTTAATTAATTTAAAAAAAATCGGCACAACAATGGTTAGTTGAATTTTTTTACACCATTCTAAACAAAAAATTGATACGTTACTGTTTTTTTTTTATTTTAATGTCATTAAAACACTGATTTTTTGCAAATTTTTGTCTCAAATATTGACATTTCAATCTTTATCATTATTTTTGTTTAATTTTATTGCCATTAAAAAAGTATGCACATTGTTTTTTTTTTTGCAAATTTTTGAAAAACTGCTTTGTACAAATTTTTGTCACGTCACTGCTTTTTTTAAATACGATTTAAAAATAATTATTATTTTCAATACAAGGATAGGAGCGCCACCAGTTAAAAACTGTTTAAATCAGATAGAAATAAAAAAAAATGCACAATGATTTTTTGCAATTTTTTATTACAAATATTGACCGTTTTATCTTATTTTTTTTTAATTGCCATTAAAAAAATATGCACGACATTGCTTTTTCGCAAACTTTTGTAAAACTCCTTCGTATAAAACTTTGTCACGTCACTGCTTTTTTTTAAATACAATAAAAAAAATCATTATTTTTAATACGATAATATCAGCGCCACCAGTAAAGAACTGTTTAAATTAAATAAAATTGTAAAAAAAAATTGGCACAACACTGATTTTTTCACAAGTATTCACCGTTTAATCTTTACTTTTTGCAAATTTTATTACAAATATTGACCGTTTATCTTATTTTCTTTTTAATTGCCATTAAAAAATATAAACGACATTGTTTTTTTTTGCAAATTTTTGTAAAACTCCTGCGTATAAAACTTTTTCACGTCACTGCTTTTTTTTTAAATACAATAAAAAAAATCATTATTTTTAATACGGCAATATCAGCGCCACCAGTAAAGAACTGTTTAAATTAAATAAAAACGTAAAAAAAATTGGTACAACACTGATTTTTTTCACAAATATTCACCGTTTAATCTTTACTTTTTGCAAATTTTTATTACAAATATTGACCGTTTATCTTATTTTTTTTGTTAATTGCCATTAAAAAAATATGCACGACATTGTTTTTTTGCAAATTTTTGTAAAACTCCTTCGTATAAAACTTTGTCACGTCACTGGTTTTTTTTTTAAATACAATAAAAAAAATCATTATTTTTAATACGACAATATCAGCGCCACCAGTAAAGAACTGTTTAAATTAAATAAAAATGTAAAAAAAAATGGCACAACACTGATTTTTTTCACAAACATTCACCGTTTAATCTTTACTTTTTGCAAATTTTTATTACAAATATTGACCGTTTATCTTATTTTTTTTGTCAATTGCCATTAAAAAAATATGCACGACATTGTTTTTTTGCAAATTTTTGTAAAACTCCTTCGTATAAAACTTTGTCACGTCACTGCTTTTTTTTAAATACAATAAAAAAAATCATTATTTTTAATACGACAATATCAGCGCCACCAGTAAAGAACTGTTTAAATTAAATAAAAATGTAAAAAAAATTGGCACAACACTGATTTTTTCACAAATATTCACCGTTTAATCTTTACTTTTTGCAAATTTTTATTACAAATACTGACCGTTTATCTTATTTTTTTTTGTTAATTGCCATTAAAAAAATATGCACGACATTGTTTTTTTGCAAATTTTTGTAAAACTCCTTCTTATAAAACTTTGTCACGTCACTGGTTTTTTTTAAATACAATAAAAAAAATCATTATTTTTAATACGACAATATCAGCGCCACCAGTAAAGAACTGATTAAATTGAATAAAAATGTAAAAAAAAAATTGGCACGACACTGTTTTTTTTTCACAAATATTCACCGTTTAATCTTTACTTTACACGTCACTGCTGTTTTTATATACCGTTTACAAAAATCATTATTTTCAATACGAAAATATCAGCGCCACCACTTGAGAACTGCCTAAATCAGATAGAAATTTTAAGCAACTAAAATTATTAAAAATCCCATACCATAAATGTCGCGCTTTTAGCATCGAATGCAAGTCGCAGATTCTTGCGTTTTAGGAACATATATATTTTTAAATTGATATTTCGTACATTTTCCATACACAAAATATTTCCAATGATAAAATTTTATCTTACCAAATTCATTTAAAATTTCAATTTCTTCCATTTTAATTCCAGCTTCTGTTTTTTCTTTCAAAACATCCATTATGGAATTTTCTTCAGCTGAAATAAATTAGAAAATTATTTTATAAATAATTAACATATAACAAATTATCCCAAAAACATAAAAATTCCAAAATTTCTACCGTCACATCTAAAAATACAAATTTCATAAAAAAACTGATATTAACGTCTGTATTTTAAAGAAAAACTAAAAATCCCTTTTAGTAATCGATTTTATTATAAAAAATTACTCAAAAAACTAGAAAATTACCCCAAAAACTACAAAATCTAACCTCATAACCAAAAACGGAAATTTTTTCATAAAAAGTTATCAAAAAAAAACAACAAATTACCCCAAAAACTACAAAAATCAAAATTTTTTAACCTCACATACAAAAATGTAATTTTCACATAAAAAAAAATGATTTTAACGCCGGATTTCTGTAGAAAACCAAGAAAGAGTCTTAATCAACGATTTTGTACAAGAAATTTTAATAAAAAAACAAAATTTACCCCATACATCAAGAAAATCTACACATCCACAAAAATGCAAATTTCACAAAAAAAACCTAATTTTGGTGATGAAATTTTTACATAAAATCAAAAAATACACAATAATCAACGATTTTATATAAAAAATTTTAATAAAAAAAACAAAGTTTATTTCAAAAACAAGAAAAGCCAATACTATCAACTACCCTTTAACAAAAATGCAAATTTCACATAAAAAACCTGATTTTATAATCAAAATTTTTAAACAAAATCCATAAACACATCTTAATAAACAGTTTTACAAAAAAAAAACGTGTGCGTCTCAGGGCGCGCGACAGAAGTGATAACTTCAACTAATCCACGTTGAACTATTTAATATTGAAATTTTTAACTTGAGAAAAACTTTTGCGTATTACTTAAATTTTATGTACATTAATATGATAATGTGTATAAATTTCTGAAAAATTTGAAAATTTTAGAAAATTTTGAAAATTCTAAAAATTTTGATAATTTTGAAAATTCTAATAATTTTTGAAAATTCTGAAAATTTTAAAAATTCTGAAAATTTTTGGAAATTCTAAAAATTGTGAAAATTTAAAAAATTTTGAAAATTCTAAATTTTTTTGAAAATTCTGAAAAATTTGAAAATTCTTAAAATTTTGAAAATTCTAAAAATTTTTGAAAATTTTGAATATTTTTGAAAATTCTAAAAACTGAAAATTCTAAAAATTTTTGAAAATTCTGAAAATTTGTTTTCTCTATGCGTTCAGTATAAGACGTTTGGGAAAAGCATAGAGAGAGAGAGAGAGAGAGAGAGAGAGAGAGAAATGATATTATTATTATGTGTAAAAACGATAAACAACGCGTTATGATAAACGCTTTTTTCAACGCGTTACATTAAAAATCAGTTACCCTCCCATAACAAGTTATAGGATAAGAATTTAAGTTTTAAGTGTGTATTAAATAGCAAGCAGGCCGTTCCACGTTAAGGGTTAAGGGTTGTATTACGAATTACTAGGCGACTGATTTTGAACTGTCATAGTAAAAAATTTTTGTATACGCCTCTCAGGCACCTCTAGTAGCGCCACCAAGCGGACTGCCGCGACATGCGGTTGGGTCAATCAGCTGTCATAAGTGTCATATGCTATGTAATTCCAGCGGAGTGTGTGCTTTTTTAAATTTAAAATTTTAATCGATTGTCGTGAAATGTCCGCGAAAAAAGTTAGTGGTCACACTTGTTGTGTTGTTGGGTGCAATTCCTGGGGTTATACTGTCCCAGGAATAAGTTATTATAGATTTCCCTCGAAATCGTGGGAAGTGGCTCGTCGCAAGGATTGGATTGTCACAGTCCGTCGAGTCGAGTATGTACCAATAATGTTTATCAAATAAAATGTTATGGAGTGACAAAGTTTTTTTATTTCTGATTTTTTTTCTTGGACATTTATTTAGACACAGAAGCATTCAAATTTATTGTTAAGTTTGAAAAGAAAAACTTATTGTGAGAAAAATACCAATTTTCTCATTAGAACCTAAGTAGCTAACTATTTTTTCCAAATTTTGTTATCAATCTGAAAGAAATCTTTTTTTTATGAAAGTCACTTTAGAACATCTTTGAAATTCCCTACAGATCTGCTAACAGTAATGAAAATGAAGTTTGACGGCCTAAAAATGATTCTTGATCGTGATGTTCATTTTCACAATCGAGAATTAGCGGTTTTTCAACTAAAGTTTTTAAATAACGCTCATTACAGAAGAGTGATTTTGCATGATAAACAATAGGCAATACACAGCACCTGACTCAACCTAATGCGGCCTTGCGCCACGAGGTAGCGCTGGCGTCGCAAAGTCGAGATGCCTGAGAAGCGTATTGTAATTAGTGAAAGTTATAGTGATAAAAAAACCGGTTCAAGGAGTTTATTTGTAGTAAACATTAAATAAAGTTGTGTTGTAGGTCTAATTAACGGAAATTACGGTAAGAATATTCAGTAAAAAATTGATCAAAAACTTATTACAAAATGATAATTGTGATAAGCCCGCCAAAATTTCTAGTGCTTAATATCAACGTCAATACATGTTGAACACAAAAAAGGAAGAATGGGTGAAATCCGATTCTGCTGAAATAATCAGGCCGTTCCACGTAAAGGGTGGTGTAATGCGACTGATTAGAAATTTCGAACTATCATAGTAAAAAATTTTTGTATCGTAATTAGTGAAAGTTATAGTGTTAAAAAACTGTTTAGAATTTTCAAAATTTTCAAAATATTAAAATTTTTAAATTTATACACATTATCATAATAAAATTTAAGTAATAGGCAAAGTTTTTCTCAAGTTAAAAAATTTCAATATTAAATAGATCAACTTAATTGAAGTTATCACATCTGTCGCGCGTCCTGAGACGCACACTGTTGAGTATCCTGTGTGTATAGAACTATCGCCCACCCTGTACAATTTTAGTTTAAGTGTTTGCTATTTTAGTCGTTTCGTGTGTATCATATTTTTCTATAATTTCTGAGAACTCTAAAGAGAAAGTGACTTTACCATTATGCTATGAACCTTTTTGACCATAATCGTAAGCCAGGTGGCCCCTTTTAAGTACCTAGTTTTTAAGTGTAGTGTAAATCCGAGAGTTGAGTTGAGAACGCCGAGCAAAAGAGACACTGAGACCAAGTCAATAATTTCTAGAGACATTTTGAGATAATTTAATTCAAGTACTTTTAATTCAGAGTTTTTACGTTTATGCCGTTAATGAGTTTATCTTTAAGTTGCCTTGTATATATTCCGTTCTATTTTAATCTTGTAAATAAATTTAATTTAGTTAATTGTAAATAATCGGTTTTTTAATATTCCGGTAAATATTCCCGTGTGTTATCCTTAACACACACGTTTTTCTTTTATTCATTATCTCATTTTTAATTTTATGAATGGATATCGGTTCAGAAAAGTCTTGCGGGATGACATGCTGGTACTCGGAATCAATTTGACAGTTTGTTAGTAAATTAAGCAAGTTACCGTGGGTTTATACAGCAAATAAGATAAAATAAGAAATAGCATAAGGAATAAGACAAAAATTGATCCGTTTATACAGTCAATTAAGAAATAAGAATCAACCAATGAAATCACTGCTTTTTATGACAATGACGTTCATGTCTACCGATAACTTCATGTTTATTGTACTTTGTGCGCCAAAACTTTTTACCTAATTTTCAATTTTCATGTATGGTCGTTTCACATTTCACCGGGAACTCTTTTATATTTTTTTAGTAAATTATTATTTTTCTTTCTTCGCGAAAAAACTATTGAAGGTTAGGAATGAAACAATTCTGTCATTTCTGTCTGCAGTCTGCACATGCGTACTTCAATTTCCGAACTAAAATAAGATTAGAATGAAAAATAAGTTCATTCTTATTTTTAATTCCTTATTTCTTATTTTATTTCAGTACATGTATAAACGCTCTCATTGAATTACGTATGTTCTATTTTCTTATCTTATTCCTTATTTTATCTTATTCGCTGTATAAACCCACAGTTATTAGCTTATTGCTTCTGTGTCGGTAACGAGTTATGGATTTTATTAGTCTGATTATTCTTGAATTTTTTAATTACATTCCAAACATATTGTATGTCCAAGTTTCTGTTAAGGGTGTTACAGAATTCTTCGAATTTATTTTTTTTTTCTTTAATTTAAGAAAGAGTTTAGTTTTGGCTATCGTTTGTTTTAAATAAATGTAATTTTCTCTTAAAGTAATTATTTGTTTAATTTTTTAATTGCCTGTTTTCTTTCTTTGATTTTTTCACTACACTCCTCATCCCACCATATTATATTATTTTTGTATTTGTTGTATAGGTTATAGTTATGTCGGGAGAATCAGGTGGTTTTTTGCCACCATGTGCCTCCATTTTATGATACACAATATGCGATTTCTACGTATACCGAAAAACAATCCCAAAGAGCAACTAAATAAATATTAAATAAAACTCACCTATGCTAATATCACAATTTGTTTTAACAACTAACAAGAGATGATTAGTAGAACTAAGGCACTATAAACATAGGTATTATCATCAGCCATGTTTAGTCCAATGTCACCAAACTGACGTTTAGACAAAATGGTTTCTACTTCCGGTTTATTTGTTTTGTAAACAAACATTTGGATTTGAGTTTGTGTTTACAAGTATTGTTTCTTTTCCTAAAGTGCTTTTAAAAATTGTAGTAGATTTATAGTTATATTGTTTTTGTGTTTTCGTTTTATTATTTTGCGTTTCTAATTCTTTAGTTTTATTTTTGGAGCTTAGGTAGCAAAAATCTGTTCTCTTAGTATCTAAGTAAGTATAGGCTAAATTGTGAATGGGATCAAAATTAAAATTATATTTTGCGTATATTAATTACTTACAACTTGATTTTAGTATCGTCAAATATAGGATAGTTTACAATACATTTTGTAAAAATGCCATCCTGTTCGGTGAAAAAATGTACAAATAGAACTGAAAAGGGATTTGCAATGTACAAGTTTCCAAGTATGAAAACCAATCGGTATGCCAAATGGATTCACAATATGCGACGAAATGACAACTGGATGCCTTCTCAATGTTCATGTTTATGCGAAGTAACTATACATATTAAAACAGGAATTTTATTAAAAAAAATACTTAATATAATTGGTATTTTCAGAAACATTTCGAAGCTTCACAATTTGAAAATAACCGTCAAGACGGTAAGGTAAAATTAAAACCTAATGCCATTCCTACCTTATTTGATCTCCCTTTCAAAAACCCTCTTCCCCGAAAATGTGTTTTTAAGGTACTTCATTTTCTGATAAGTTTTTAAAAAATAAAACAAAAATAATACTATATTTGTTTAAAATAATTTTTTAGGACGTTTTGGATGTAGCAAATGATCAAAAATCTACAGCTATTACTGAAAAATTGATATCCAGTCAGGTAAATTTAGTACAATTTTAATTTTTCTTATACATATATGGTTTTTAAATATATAAAAAACTGATTTAATTACGAAAATCTTTTTATTAAATTATTTTGCTTACAATTTTTCTTAAAAAATTATGAATGTAATAAATAAATTCTTTTAAATTCAATTCTGAAATTATTTTACTCATTTTCCAACTTTTCCATATACCTAATATTCTTTGTCCATTCTTTCCAAATTTACAACAAATAAAATTTCCACAATTACAGAAAAGTAAAAGGATTTTACTAAAATCACAAACAAAATACTCAATATAAAATAAATAATTTTAGGAGATGATCACAGTAACGCGATCTTATATAGAAGAAGAGCACAATTATGCACAAAGTAACATTGTTTATTTGCTGCAAGAAGAAAATCGAAAACTTCGTGCTGAAAATCAAAATCTTAATGCAGAAAATAAAAAACTTTCTCTGGAAGTAGATAAATTAAAAAATGCAATGTTATCTGTATTTACTGAAGATCAAGTAAAAGTTTTGCTAGGTCATAAGCTGTCACAATGGTCGGACGAGGATATCATAAAAGCTTTAAAATTTCGGTTCGCTTTATCAATAAAGGGGTTTGATTTTTTAAGAAATACCGGATATCCACTTCCGTCGTATTGTACTTTAATGCGGCGAATCGAAACGTTAAAAATTACTTTTGGAATATTCCACGACATCTTAGACCTGCTAAAATTCAAAATAGCCAACATGGATTTTCACGATCGGTTCTGTGTGGTATCGTGTGACGAAATGGTGATTAACGAACAATTAGATTACGATAAAAGTACCGGCCAGTTTATTGGAAATGTTACATTGGGGGGCGATGCTTCTCTTATCGGTCAAAAACTTCTGTTGGTAATAGTAAGAGGAGTGAAAAATCGTTGGAAGCAAATTATAGGTTGTCACGTTACTCGAAAGGAGCGTTTAGATCCTAGATTGTTGCAAAAGTTCCTATTAGATTGCATCCAATCTTTAGAAAACTGTGGTTTGCATGTTGTTACTTTTGCAAGCGATTTGGATGGTCGCAACAAAAGTTTTTTAAATACTTTAGATATAAAAGCATCTCAAACAGGAGAATGTATAAATTCATTCCTCTTTAATGAACACAACATTTTTGTTATGCCGGACATTTGTCATCTATTAAAAAATTTGAAATCAGCTATTTTGAGTCAACCTACTTTTTTACCAGACGATTATGTTGAACAAAACAATCTTGGTCTTCATACTGTGGTTCGTGGATCGTATGTTACCGCGTTGTGGAAGTACGAAATTGAAGGAGAAATGGAAAAACGTTTACTCCATCATCTTAGGCGTGAAGACATTTTTCCCACAAATTTTGAGAAAATGAACGTTGGTGCTGCGGTTCGTTTTTTTTCACCGAAAACTGCAGCTGCTTTAAAAACAGCAGTAGAAAACGGTATTTTACCAGAAGAAGCTTTAGCTACAGTACAGTTTATTCTGACCATTCACCAATGGTTTACTATTGTTTCATCACAAGTCAGAAAAACTTCTATAACTGCAAAAAATTGTGACCAGAAATTTATTTTTCTGCATTCAGTAATAGATTTATTTAAAAATATAGTTTTTACAAAAGGCTGGAAGCCTCTCAATTTTGGATTTGTTACTGCAACAACATCTTTTTGTGATGTAGCGGAATTTTTAATTAATTCAGGTTTTGAATTTGTTTTGGGGCATAGGTTTACTCAAGATGCCATAGAAAATCTTATTTCACAAATAAGAAATAAGGAGGGAAAACTACCATCTGCTCTTAAAGCTATACGGGCAGTAAAATCAATTTCTGTGTCACAATTTGTTTCGGAAGTAAAAAATACGTCCTATTTAAACGATTCTGATGAATTTTTACTGAAATTCTGTAAGGATAAGAAAATGTGTGAAAATTATTTATCTAATTACGAAAACGAAATTAACTTCGATATACGAACATTTTCTTTGGACGATTTTAACAGTATTATGTCTGCATATGATACCAATAGTATTTTTTATATTGCTGGTAGCACCACTCATTCCGTTGCTCAAAAAAATATATGTGGCGACTGTGTTACTTTTTTATATGCAGACAATCTTCCAAGCGTTGAAATTGTTTGCAACGCAAAAATTTTCACAGATGCAGCTAATCAGGGAGGTTTGAGATATCCATGTCTTGAAACTTTTCTCCTTGTGCTACATTCTGAAGTTTATTTTAACACATATAAAAATTACTTACAAAAAAACCAAAACATTAACTTAATAGACAGTCTCACTGAGTTTGTACAAGTTGATTTTCCTTCATGTTGTGACATTAAAAACAAAATTGTTAGGCATTATTTCAATGTGAGATCATTTTGTACAACCTCATACACTGAAAATGTTAAAAAACAACGAAATGAATATGGTAGTTCATCGATGAAATAATATCGCACACCTAGATCTAACTTAAGAAAACACTTTTTCCAAAAAAGACGAAAACTGTTTTCTGTGTCCCTGAGTACTGCAGGAGCGTTTCGTTGCTATGGTTTGCTTTATCTATACTCAAGAATAATTATCTTGAAGCAATTTAGTGTTATATACAAGATTTAAGGCTAAAAATTAGAATTTTTTAATTATTTTCCATTTGCTTATCAATGTATGTATTGTCAGACCAACCAGAGCAACGCGACGTGACAACTCCATGCACCCTTATACTGTTCAATGTGGAACTCCTTGCCTTCCCACGTCTTCCCCACTCGTCCTAACTTACAGGCCTTTAAATCCATTGTCTCTTCTGCCCCACTAGATGTTCTCGGTACATTTGTAATAAGGTCTATACCTACGAGGACATCCTAAAATAAAAAAAAAATAATACTAACGAGTTGAGCCTGTGTTTGTGAATTTGGTACTTGGTTGACCATCTTTTGACATTACATTTGACTACATTAAGAACGCAATGACTTTTTGCATTATTTATATTAATTTAAATTGACAGAATTTGCTATGACTAACATTAAGAGTATAATTGTTACTAAAAATAAAACAAAACTACTGTAATCAATAATTATTATTTAGTAGACTTATTATTATTAACTTTAACTTATGTCAGTCTCATAAAATCAAATGGGTAAAAATTCTTAAACAAAAGATAAAATATATAGAAAACTAGAATGCACATTTCAATCATTACAAACATTGCCTTACAATTATCTTAATGCTATTCTTGTTGAACAAAAAACAATCTTTTGAATGAAAAGTTATCACTTTTAATCTAACATATTTTAAATTGTTAAATATTGCACTTAGTTTATAATAATTAATTGCTAAGAATATTTTTATAATAGAGATCATAATAAGATTTTGGAATAACATTCTTATCTAACAAATCTTTAATGACTTTTTTATGCATGGATAATGCAATTTTTTCATTGTATGCTTGTGTTAATCCAAATGAAAATATCGTTTGATTTATGGTTACCTGAGTTCCTCTTGGGCGAAGGGCCTTGTTTTTCTGACACACTTTTTTATAAACTTCTTCAGCAAATGATGTTTTATAGAAAAATGTCTCTGGGTGTTCTTTTTCAACTAATTTTATTTTTTTCTTCATCTAAATTTCCTGTAATGCTTTAAGATCATAAAATAGATTGTAACACTTGTGAAGGAAGGTCTTAAAGGTCCGATATTTTCTTTGAGATCCTTCTGAAAAAGTTTTAAAGTTAAAATTTGGGCACATAAAAGCTGATAACTAAAAAAATACATTGTTAATACAATTCAATATATTAATATGTAATATATATATAGAAAATTATAAAAATTAATTTGTTTTTTATTAATAAATAATTAAAAATCAAGTTTTAATCAGTTATTTTACCTTTTTTATATTTTATAACCATTGAGACACACTTTCAATAGGATGGGTTCAATTTTGTGGGTTAATTTTGGGATTAGTACTTTCGAACTGCAATAGTTTGAGACGTTTCTAAAAATAATATAACAGACTTCAATTTTTTAACTATAAAATCATTTCATAACTTATATACATAAAATAGAGATTACTTACAATTCAAGATTTTACAAACAGCAGTTATAAAAGCAATGCCTTGTATATTTAACATTCCTATAGTGTCAGCAGTATCTATTTTTCATCCAGCCACGACTATTGAACTGTATATACATTTATAAGAATAAATATATATTATTTTCAAACGTTTTTCATAACATCCGTACTTTAATTAAATCAACCTTATATTATAATACATAACCTAATTTCTCTAAAATAAAATACTGACAATCTGACAATTGACATCACTTCCTGTTTTGTAGTTGACATTGGACTAAACATGGCTGATGATAATACCTATGTTTATAGTGCCTTAGTAGAACCACAACACAAGTGTCACTAAATGTCAATATGTCAATAAAAGTACGTTTCTTTTAACCAAATTAAACCCTTATTTGTTATTTCTACACTGTTTTTATTCCTTTTTTAAGCACTTTTAAACTTTTTTTAATGATTTTAAGCAATTTGTAGGCACTAAATTGGATTTTTTAACAATTTTTCGATACATAAACAAACCACTAAATGTCAATTCTGTCAAATTCTAATTCAACTTTAGATTGTATTAAAAGTGGCCTTTGACTGTTGTTGTTTATAATCAATTATCTAAAATTAGGTTTTTTTTAATTAATATTTATTTAGTATTTATACATAAAAACGTATAATTAAGTATTTTTAATGTAAATTTATTAATATTTTGTTAAAATACAGCTTTTTTTGTGTAAATGTCAAAATTCATATATGTATTACCATTGTATGTAGTTAGTCCTTATACAATGGTATTACATATATGATTAGAATCAAGAAATAAATTTATATAACCTCAATTCTACTTTATCGATTATTAGAATTCCTGTCATTGTCTTATAGATGGTGCACACATCACTTTTATTACAAAATTTGTTTTTTTTTTATATAAATAATAATTTAGATTAAATATGTTTAAAATCGCCTTCTTTTAAATATAATTAGTAACATTTTCACTATAGGAACCAAAATAAATTGTTTAATTGTAAAATTTGTTTGAATTAATATTTTGTAAAGCGACATCTGTTAAGAGAAAGTTAAAGTTGTATTTAATTATTGATATATTTCATATAAATTCTTTGTAATATCATTTTATATTATTAAAATATACTTTTTAGTATTCTATTAATGTCAGTATTCACAAAATTATTAAAATATATCGTTTAAATTATTAAAATTGCATAAGATATTGACTTTATGTTACGAAGTTTAGATTTTTTGTACTAGATGACGCTTTATTACTATTTTCATATAATTAGATTGTATTTTATTGTGTTTAATTAATAAAAAATTAAAAATAAAGTTTTTTAAATTAAATTTATACTAAGTAAATATTTTTTAGACTGTTTTAATTGTTTTTAAATATATCTAATCTAATTATACAAAAATATTAAAAATAAATTTAAAGCGCCATCTAGTATAAGAAAATCTAAACTTTGTGACATAAAATCCGTATCTTATGCAATTTTATTAATTTAAACGATATATTTTAATAATTTTGTGAATACTTACATCATTGTATAAGGACTAACTAGTAGGACAACCCAATGATAAAATCTGTTTGATGCAATCGCACCTGACATCTAGTGATTTTGCATGAAAACTATCTATTACCATCGTGTTTAAATACGCCCTCTGTGACGTTATTTGCTACTAGCAGAACGGTCGCTGATAATTTGACGATTAGCTTTTAGTCCGAGAGCCCAGAGGGTTTTCGTAGCCGTTAAAGAGACAATGCTCCACCAAACTTTTTTCTATGTATTTTGACCCCCTTATTACAAATGTCAAGGCTGGATTTCCGAGAAATGTTTAGGAAATCTGTTATTAACAAATAATTTGTTACTAACAAAAAACTCTTTTTTTGCAAAACAAAAAATATCACTGTAATGCTTGAATGATTTTAAGCAAAATATCTTCCTATGTATTTTTTCAAATTGAAAATTGTTAAACATTTGAAAAATAGCATATTTGACATTTTTTATATAATTAATATATTTTAAAATCTGCGATAGCTATTTGACACTTAAGATCATAAAGTATGAGATGAAACCGGATGCAATATGAAAATAAAATCTTTTTGTTACTTTTTAACGCTATAAACAATATGCATTTAATCTCATGTAACGTTCGACGCAGGCTGTAATATGAAGGGTATACTAAATCCTTATCTAAAACAATCACTAGAAACAATTGTCCTAATTTTACATCCCAACCAAAATCAACTGATCAATTGAAGAAAAAGAATATTAAAGAACCTGTTAGTGACATCCAGAGGTTTATATCATTAGCCAATGAGTGAAATTATCCATATCAATCATTGTTGCAATATGACTTATCGTATGATAATGCTTTATTTGATGAAAATGATTTCATGAAAAAAAAAACGACAAAAGTCTTTTAATTTGAAAATTGGAAAAAATTCTTCCTTCTCATTTAGAGGAAACATTAAATATTGATGAAACTCATTTGTTAAATAATTGATGTTATGTTATCATCACCTACAATATCATCGAAAGAAATGCAGACATTTAAAGATGTTGCCAAAAAAATTATAAATTTGATACAGTGGATGGCAGCATTTCAAAAAATATCTAGAATAGTTCTAATATTTGACTCATATTTTGAAAAATCTATAAAGACATTAAAACATCAAACATGAGTAAGAAAATCAATACGCTATATATAATAAAATTATTTCTAACACTCAATTACCAAAACAAGAAGAAAAATTTTGGAGTAGTTCAAAAAACAAATTGTTGTTACGAGATTTTATAAAAAAAATTCGCGAAACAAGAAATTTTACCGTAATCCTTGAAGGATTTTTAGCAAAAAAGCTTATGTATTTTTCAAATCAAAAATGCTTAATCATTTAAAAAGTAGCATTTGTGACATTTTTCAAACTTGCATAACTTTTTGTATAACTAATATTTTTTAACTCTGCGATGACTATTAGACACTTAAGATCATAAAGTATAAGATGAAATCGGTTGCAATACAAAAAATTTATTACTTTTTAACGCTTTAAACAATATGCAGGAGATAAAATGCGTAAAATAATAACAAAAAGATTGTATTTTCGTATTGCAACCGGTTTCATCTCAAAGTTTATGATCGTAAGTGTCTAATAGTCATCGCAGAGTTAAAAAATATTAATTATATAGGTAAAAAGGTATGCAAATTTGAAAAATGTCAAAATGCTATTTTTTAAATGTTTAACAATTTGTAATTTGAAAACGGTGCGTTTAATGAAAAAATACATAGTTAACTTTTTTGCTTAAAACCAGTCAAGAATTACGGTAATATTTTTTGTAATGCGAAACAATAATTTTTTATTATTAACAAATTATTTGTTAATAACAAATTTCCTAACCATTTCTCCGGAATCCACTCTTGATATTTGTAATCAGGATGTCAAAATGCATAGAAAAAACTTTGGGGAGCCTTCTCTCTTTAACAGCTACGAAAACTCTCTGGGCTCCCGAACTATTTGTTAAACATCGGCAGTGTGTTCTGTACGGGTGTGTGGATCGAATTCCAACCTAGCGTGTTATATATTTTTTTAGATGATTTTTTAATTGAATACTTTTATTAATAAAAATTAAATGATCAGACAATAAAAAATGTTTTTATTTTTTTACATTGAAATAACCAATGCTCAGTTAAAAAACATTTGAGAAATCCGAAATGATGAATTTAAATAGAACTAAAATTTTGTTTAATAAACTCAATACATTTTCAAAGGTTTTAATTTAAAAAGAAATGTTAACATAAACTATAATAGGTATTAATCAGATTGTATTAAAATTTTTTGTACAAAAACAATAGACTCGTATTTTATTTAAAAACGGAACAAAATCATTATTTATATTTAAATAAAATTTGTTGTACAGTAGTTAAATAACACCTTACAACGGTTAAACACTATACACAAAAAAATATAAAACCGTAAATTAAAAACTCAAAAATTTTCCATTTACTGCCAACAGCTCGAAAAACCATAAACAGACAACTATCAAGAAATTTCGCTGGGGTAGGGAGTCGGGGTGATGTGATAATACACCGGAAATATTTCTCGTTTAAGGTCAACTGGTTTCAATCGACATAAACAAAGTCTGCATCCATTTACCTACGGTACATGGAGTCGATTGATTCCTTAGATGGCTTAGATTTTCTAGAGACACTAGATGAAGCTACAGAAGAAAATTTTGACGAAGAAAAAAAGAATTTAAAAAAATGATTGAGATTGAGTCAAAATAAAGTTTTTTTTTAAATAAAAAAAAGATTTGTTCGTATTTCTTTTAAAAATTTGAAATATTTATTTATTAACAGTTTATAAATGCATATTTGTTACAATTTACTGCAGTATATAGATTTCAAGCTAAAAAAATACTTGTTTAATATACAAGTGTTTATTGCAAATTTCTTAATTAGCAAATAAAAATGATGTTTAAAGATATGATATGTGACATCCTTGTAGTCCAAGACATCGATTAAAAAAAAAGAGCAAAATTGGTTAACAGGATATAATTTTGAACATACAGAATCACATTTCGAGTGAATTTTCCCCACCACCTCCCATCCATCCCCCAGCAACATTTTATGCGGAAACGGATTTTTTTGTCTTTGTTTATAAATGTTGCCATGCAGTGCATTGGGTAAAACTGTTTATATAAAAAGTGATTGACATGACGAGGGTATTAGTTTAAAAACAAGCCCTCTATCATAAATTTATGCCAAGTTTGACCTTCGATATCTCGGCAACCCGGAAGCCGAATGTATCTTTTTATTTTAATATCTTTTAATTTTAAAATGAATATGTTTAAATCTTGTAAACTTATTCAAATTGTTTATAAGCCTAAAAAATGTTTAATATTTTTAAAACAATCTAGGCTCTTCTAGTGTACCGATTTTAATTTTATGAAAAGCGTTTAAAAGTTTTATCCTTCCTTTATATTTAAATAATTGGCGACTATCTAAGAACCTTGTTTAGGGCATAATATCAATTTAAAAATTTGCGATTTTTTGCAGTAGGCTGGATTGCAAAATTATTATGCAAAAACTATCCGACCGACCTTAACGAATTTATTTATTTATTTATTTATTCATATAAAAAAAGTTGTAAGGTTGTAAGTCAAGTTTAGAGAGTTGAAAACAATAATTAAAGAATAAACTTAATTTTGCTATTTTTCTAACAAAAAACATTAACTTTCCAATTTGTGTAAAATTGAATAACGAAACTTTTAACTTTTTATAATTTTGCTCTAGGAGCAATAGTTTCCAAATTATACATGAAAATAGGAGCAAAAAATGATAAATTTTCATTTTTTTTAGATGTACTAAAAATATGCGCTCTTGTCGTGCTTCTATGTGATTTAAAACTGCTATATTGCCACGTATTTTACTGAGTTTAAAAACAAAAATCAAATTTTGAAAAATAAAGAAATTGAACTAAAAGAAATACAACTCCAGCTGAGTTCAGTAGTGGTCTCTCTACTGGCAAATTAGTGCCCAGCTCAGCCGTAGAGGTAAGTAACAAATACTAGTGAGTCGCGCCACCGATTTTGACGGTTAAAATCGGAAACCCCTGTTGTCCCAGGCACTACTTTACCCACTGGAGATAATTAAATAAATTTGAATGTTTAACGGTTCTAATTAAATTTCACAACAACTAAAAATAACGATAAGTGAGCTAAATAAAACTAAAATATCAACTAGACTCTTCTTTAATAAATAAGTTCTAGAATACAGACTGTCAAGCCTCGTGCCTGACACACAATTGATGTTTATAGAATAAATTATGCGAACAATAAAAAAAAGTAAATTTATCAAGAAGGTGTGATCACACGCAACACAAAAACAAGGGAAAAAGAAAGCTTTAACTAAAACTAAGTCCGACTTAAAAACTAATATAGCTTATCTGTAAGTTTAACTAAATTGCCGCAGTCCTAGGCTTCTCCAATACTTAGGCTGCACCAAATTCAAGCCTGTTCCCAGTACCAATAGGCTTGCACCAATCTCAAATAACTTAAGCTTGTCTAAGTATTAGGTCAGCAACCAAAATTCTGCCTATCTCTAGGACTTATGCCTGTATCAAGGACTTATGCCCGTAACTAAAAACTGTAGCCGGTAACTAAAAACCCTATTTAAAACAAAATAGGGTTCTTTATTTCCGTGAGACGATATCCCAGTTGATAGTTGGGTAAGTTTTAGGACAAAAGAAAACAATTTCCTCGCTGCTAAATGCAATGTCGTACAAGCTCCAACCACGATGGTTATCCAAAAAAAAAAAAAAAGGAAAGGTTCCAAAAATACCAGACCCCGCTACTGTTTACCAATAGAAAATCTCAATAAAAATCCGGACAAGCCGAAATCTCCAACAAATTCACCAAAATCCAGCAAAATACCTTCTACACAGTTTTCGATGGAGACAGATGGAACTTAATTACACAAATCCAACCTACGTCGCCCCCGATGTACAGGGATGCAATCAAGTTCCCAAAAATTTTCTGATTAACACGCGTTCACTACGAGAGACAGGAGTCAAAAAGAAAGAGGGTCTTCGATTATCAAACTTCACTTAGATTTGACACACTTCAGTACGAAACATGATGGCCTCTACTACGATACTGACAATAACCATGGTTAATTCAGCCAGCCACTCATGAACAAACAGAGGTTATCTGATACATTTAATCTTATTATTTTAATTAACTAACAATAAATAACCCAACATTACTTAGTTTCCCTATTTATTTTTGATACTAACAATAAAGTTAAAAATGCGACTGATCATTGGCTGCAATACACTACCGTCGGACTATTGACAAAAGAACGAAGTTGCGCTTACAAGACAGATGTAAATGAAATGTCAATAATTCAAACCATAATAACAAATAAAATCGATTTTAGCAACTACTGAATATATTTATAAATTGATAACTAACTATAAACAACTTAAATCAACCGATTTCTTACTTGAATAAACCCTACAATGATAACAAATTAAGGTAAGCAATTTCGTTAGTTACTATAGTAAATTTTGACCCGTGACAACATCCCCTCCCCTAAGAAAGGAGAAAATCTACCGAAGATTTTCGACGATAACGCAATAGTGCTAAATGAGCCAACAATCACGATAAAAAGGGACAACAAGCCTAACAATAAAACTAATAAAACGCCATATACCATTTCGTAAGAAAATACGAACTAACTACACCTCAAAACCCAAAGAAGGAGAAAAAAAAAAAACAAAAATTTTGAGTAATACTCGGGAACAACAGCACCCAGTGCAATAAAGCTGCACCAAACTGAAACGACATTGGTCCTTCCATTTCGGTGGACCGCATTCGAAGTCCACTTAGGTAAGCGGAAGCAATGCACACTTCCAGGGGCGACCTCGCGAAGGATGTTAAACGCGTCATGGTTACACACCCCTGGACCTCACACCGTACAGTGTACAAAGCCCTCTCACCCAGCAGCCAACGAACACAATCCACACCCACTTCTGGACCTCCGCCGGTGAATAACAAAGGGGACAAGTTAATAGGTATCAAAGATTCCGGTGCTGCTGAGACTTCCACGGGAGGCCCCGCAAGGTCATCTGACTCTGACAGCAGTAGTGAACCCCCGCATAGTGACAGTTTTCCCTCGGGTCCCTGCCGGCGAGCAATCTACCTCCCACTGACGAAGCGTAACCAATGCGGTTCCACTTAAGGCGACACCCCGTGCAGCCCCAGCACCCACCGGAGCCTAAGGCCATAAAACAAAGTATCACGGAGGGACATTTTGGGCCGTAGCCCGGGACCTGAAGGGACCCAGAGTGATAAAGTTCACCCCAGACTAAAAACCACAGGAAAAAAAATAAACGGAAACCCCCCCAACTAACGTAATTCCCTAACAACCTAGGGACTAACAAAATAACAAAATTAACAATCCTAACGTACTCCTAGTACCAAATCGCAAAAAGGACACTAAACCAGACCAACATCCAAACTAAACTGGACTAATATCCACAACACAACCCAACAACAACATTACCCCTAAACTATAAACTCGTAGGGTACCAAATTCAGGTACGGTATGCCTAATCCTCGCTCCAGACACAAATAGGGTAACGCAGTGATCAATAAACACAAAAAAAATACTTGGGAGGAGGAAAGAGACGGTAGCATACTAGAAATGCTGATGGACGCAACACAATACAATTACTGATGGAAGTAACGTAAGATAATACGGATTCGGAGACTAGAAACAAGATAAAATGGAAAACAGATAACGGAAATTCCGAATCCCGTAGTGTTAAGGTTAGGGGACTCTTACCCGCTCCGCCTGGAGTATCCTCGGGTGGTGAAATTCTTTGGCCTCCAGCCACAAGGCACAAAAGGGTCAACGATGGTCGTGTTTGAATCCAAATAACGAAAGATACCATAAGTGAACAATACCTAAGTTCCTACCAAATAGACTGAAAATTCCCTCAATAAATCCCAACAAATGGTTTTTCCACCGGGCACTCAACAACCAATGGCCCGGTCGGAAAATAAAAGGTTTGGCCTTGAAATCCACACAAAACGTGCCGTAGAACCACTACAAATAAAGCCAAAACCATAAGGTCATTCTAAAGCCAAACAAGCAGGAAACGATGGAAAATAATATAGATAAGGTCACGATAAGTTTACTAAGGTAGAACGAAATTTGGGTCCAGAAAGTGTTAAGGTTAGGGGACTTTTACCCACTCCGCCTGGAATATCCTCGGGTGGTGAAATTCTAAGGCCTCCAGCCACAAGGCCGAACAAAAGAAATCAACGATGGGATTGTTGAAAAGATTGAATTCAAGTGACGATAGGTAAGATGGAATAATAGTAAAACAACCCAAGGTATAACGAAACTTGAACCCAGAAGTGTTAAGGTTAGGGGACTCTTACCCACTCCGCCTGGAATATCCTCGGGTGGTGAAATTCTTAGGCCTCCATCCACAAGGCCGACAATACAAAACACCAAACAGAAAAGTGAGAACAATAAGAGAAATAACGAAAATCACAAAAGAGAAACAACCAAAGATTCAAACATACTACAAGGAATTGTCGTCTGGAGCGAGTGATTCATAATAAGGCTTCAAATCCTGAACATGCCAAATTCCTTTCGAATTCCCTAACTCGTCCTGGAGTTCATAGGACAAAGAACCACACCTACGCTTTACAACAAAAGGACCAAGATACGCTGGCGCTAATTTTGCCGAATAGAATTTCAGAGCATCCGACAAGACTTTATTCTTCCTCCAAACCTTATCCCCACAACTAAAAGATAGAGGTCTACGTCGCAGATTATACCGATTTGCATTTTGCACTCTTGCGGACTCTATACGCTGACGAACTTGCTGATATAACTTCGCGAAGCTCTCACGACGGTTTTTAGCGTAGTCGTTAATTTCTATTGGGTCCGTCCGAAGTTTATTCTCGTAATCCGTTCCGCAAAGTTTGTGTTCCCTACCAAAGAGAATAAAGTATGGACTATATTTAGTAGTTTCACTCGGTGTTGTCCTGATTGCGCAGCCGATTTCATTAAGATGCTCATCCCAAGTCCGGTGGTTGTCTTGTTTTACAAATGTACGTAACATGGTCTTAATAACTCTATTGTGCCGTTCTGTGGGGTTTGCGCGTGGATTGTAATGTGCGGTAAAGAACATTCTGATATTATACTTTTCACACAATCTCCGGAATTCGTTCGATTTCATTTGAACACCGTTATCGCAAGTTAAAGTCATGGGTGCTCCATACAACAAAAAGAAACCTTCCATAATTTCTGTCAAGTTTTTGGCAGTAGCGGTTCGACACGGATATAAGAAGACTGCCTTACTGTAATTATCAGAAACAACTAGAATATACCGGTAGCCTTTTTTCGATTTAGGAAGAGGTCCAATGCAGTCTAGACTTATTGCCTGGAAGGGTTCGGATATTACAGGACGATCGCCCATCAACCCAGCTGGTGCTTCCTGCTCAACTTTATTCTGAGCACAACACTTGCAACGACGAACATACCTAGACACATCAATTTTCATTTTGGGCCAGTAAAAGTTATGGTAGATTTTCCCAAAGGTCTTATTTACGCCTACGTGTCCGGCAGATGGTAACTCATGACAGCGTTGTAGAATGGGGCCGCGTTGGTCTTTAGGCACCACTGATTTCCAATCGTTTGAAAGAGGCGACGAATTAGGAATACCAGACTTCACGAACTTATAAAGGGCACCATTTTGTACACGCCATAACGGATACTTTAAGGGGTTGTCCTGAACCTTCGATAACATCCTAGCGTACCACTTGTCGGTGGTGGTTTCAGGGGTGACGGTACAGTTGTCTACTACATTTACTGACGAATTGGTCGTGTTAATACGGCACTGGGAGAAAAGGTCACGACCTAACGATTCTCCCGGGATCCGTTTCCCTGCTGTTTACATTTCAGACAGTTCTTAATGGTAACGTTAGGGGCACCACATTGATAACAATAAACCTTCCTAGAGTTGGGACAATTCCTATTGACGTGTCCGGGGTTTCGACAATTCCAACAAATTCGAACACTGGAAGAACGATTAGCTCTACTAATAGTCGTGTCAACTCTACCTATTCCCGACTGTTGAAGATCGGGGTTCTCCCAAATAGGTTGTACCTCCACAAAAGCAAAGTCAGGTTCGACAAATTGATTTCTTTTACGGGAAGGTGGCACATAATTTTCTACCCTATACTTCTTCGTTTCTAATTTCATACACTCTTCCTATAACTCCTCAATGGTTCGAACAACAGGCAATTGAGTAACATAAAAAGGGGACAGGTTCCTAACCAACAAATCCAATTGCACTTCAGGAGCAAGACTACCATGACGCCGAAACAACGCTTTCATGCAAGACAAATAGTCGATTATCCCTTCCGATGTATCTTGGGTCCTCTCTAAAATCTCTTTAAATAGCCTGGCACGATAATCAGGTGGTTCAAAGTGCCTTAACAACAACTCTGACAAACTCTGCCAATCGCTAAACCTATCAATGTTGGCTCTATACCAGGTTAATGCTTTGCCGGAGAAAAGATCTATGGCACTGGAAAATAACTGTTCCTCAGTGATGTTACGAGCTATTTGAAGTTCTCGAACTCTATCCAGGAAATTATAAACAGAAGACTTAGCATCCCCGGTGAACTTCACATTCCATTTTTCTAAATTTAAAGGTTTCATTTGAGTATAATGAACAGGTGCAGATTCCTCATCTGTATCGTGGGCAATATAACTAGGCTCCGGATTGCGCTTAGCAGCAATATCAAGAGAATCTAGGGCAACTATCACCTCCAACAACAATCTACCCCTCTCCGACTTCTCCTCAATTGTTAATCCAGACTCCGGAATGCGTTGGGTACGATGGTAGATATGGACTAGTTTCGACAACGAAGAATTATATTTCCTATCGATATTTTCACCTTCCAGCGTAAGAACCGTTTCCTCTGACAACAACCTACGAATTGACTCTAACTCACCCTTAACATCTGCTACTGTATATGGGGGTCTCGTGAAAGTACCCGCTCTCTCCATCTTTAAAATTGGCCGCAGGGCCATCCTCATCTGATCGGCCGTTGGCTGTGAATCAACTAAAATCCCACGGACTAAAAGTTCATGAACCAACATGTCCTTTTTAAGGTATGAAATATCCATTTTATACTCCATAATATACGATTAAAATAACGACAATTCAACAAAATTCAACAATAAACGAATAAGTGACAACTACAAACTTTTCAACAAATAATCAACAACTTGTGGTTCGGTATCAATTAGCAACGATGGATAATGTTAAATAACTTACCAATGATATATATATATAAAAATAAGAAAGTATGCAACTATGTAAATCGTTTCACGATTGGTGTGATCAGGTGTTAATAACGCCAATAATTAAAATATATAGAAAAAAAAAAGTTACTACTTAGCTCACTTATATAAACGCGATAATAAACAATAAAAAAAAACTATCAATTACTCGCCCAATTAAACAAATATAGGCCCCACGTTGGGCGCCAAAAATTTGCCACGTATTTTACTGAGTTTAAAAACAAAAATCAAATTTTGAAAAATAAAGAAATTGAACTAAAAGAAATACAACTCCAGCTGAGTTCAGTAGTGGTCTCTCTACTGGCAAATTAGTGCCCAGCTCAGCCGTAGAGGTAAGTAACAAATACTAGTGAGTCGCGCCACCGATTTTGACGGTTAAAATCGGAAACCCCTGTTGTCCCAGGCACTACTTTACCCACTGGAGATAATTAAATAAATTTGAATGTTTAACGGTTCTAATTAAATTTCACAACAACTAAAAATAACGATAAGTGAGCTAAATAAAACTAAAATATCAACTAGACTCTTCTTTAATAAATAAGTTCTAGAATACAGACTGTCAAGCCTCGTGCCTGACACACAATTGATGTTTATAGAATAAATTATGCGAACAATAAAAAAAAGTAAATTTATCAAGAAGGTGTGATCACACGCAACACAAAAACAAGGGAAAAAGAAAGCTTTAACTAAAACTAAGTCCGACTTAAAAACTAATATAGCTTATCTGTAAGTTTAACTAAATTGCCGCAGTCCTAGGCTTCTCCAATACTTAGGCTGCACCAAATTCAAGCCTGTTCCCAGTACCAATAGGCTTGCACCAATCTCAAATAACTTAAGCTTGTCTAAGTATTAGGTCAGCAACCAAAATTCTGCCTATCTCTAGGACTTATGCCTGTATCAAGGACTTATGCCCGTAACTAAAAACTGTAGCCGGTAACTAAAAACCCTATTTAAAACAAAATAGGGTTCTTTATTTCCGTGAGACGATATCCCAGTTGATAGTTGGGTAAGTTTTAGGACAAAAGAAAACAATTTCCTCGCTGCTAAATGCAATGTCGTACAAGCTCCAACCACGATGGTTATCCAAAAAAAAAAAAAAAAAGGAAAGGTTCCAAAAATACCAGACCCCGCTACTGTTTACCAATAGAAAATCTCAATAAAAATCCGGACAAGCCGAAATCTCCAACAAATTCACCAAAATCCAGCAAAATACCTTCTACACAGTTTTCGATGGAGACAGATGGAACTTAATTACACAAATCCAACCTACGTCGCCCCCGATGTACAGGGATGCAATCAAGTTCCCAAAAATTTTCTGATTAACGCGCGTTCACTACGAGAGACAGGAGTCAAAAAGAAAGAGGGTCTTCGATTATCAAACTTTACTTAGATTTGACACACTTTAGTACGAAACATGATGGCCTCTACTACGATACTGACAATAACCATGGTTAATTCAGCCAGCCACTCATGAACAAACAGAGGTTATCTGATACATTTAATCTTATTATTTTAATTAACTAACAATAAATAACCCAACATTACTTAGTTTCCCTATTTATTTTTGATACTAACAATAAAGTTAAAAATGCGACTGATCATTGGCTGCAATACACTACCGTCGGACTATTGACAAAAGAACGAAGTTGCGCTTACAAGACAGATGTAAATGAAATGTCAATAATTCAAACCATAATAACAAATAAAATCGATTTTAGCAACTACTGAATATATTTATAAATTGATAACTAACTATAAACAACTTAAATCAACCGATTTCTTACTTGAATAAACCCTACAATGATAACAAATTAAGGTAAGCAATTTCGTTAGTTACTATAGTAAATTTTGACCCGTGACAATATCTCAGCAAAGAAATAACACAGATATATTTAACAAAAGCTTAAAATGTTCGTCCTCAATCGAAGAATACAATAGAAAAACAAAATTAGAGACTTTTTAATCCCGACCTAATGAAAAGTTGCCATAAACAAATTATTTTACAATTTTTATGTAAATGTTTGGCGTTTAAGCAGATATAATTTTGTTAAAAACAATGTTAGAAACATTAATATTATTTCAATTTCAAGCTAATAATGTTACCTTCAAAATGAGAGGACTTAAAATATGATAGCTTAATTAGAACCCGATTTATGATCAACAATCTGCGATCAAAAACATTAGGAGTGATATTTTGCAATATTTTTTTACTACATACCTATGCATTTTCTCGAATTCTAACAAACGGATTTTAATTTTTAAAAGCTATTTTTTTTTTGTTTTTTATAAGAATCAAAAAAGTATGCAAAAAAATGTCGTATCTCACTTAGTTTTCTAGTTATAATCGTTTAAAAGTTTAAACAATTAAATTGTTAATAACAATTTACCAAATGATTTTTCGGAAAAATAGGTTTCAGATTCGGATTCAGCGAGAAAAAATACTTATAAAAAACATTGTAGCTGCCGAGTATTACTGCTCTAAACACAATAAACAGCCGAGTAATAATAAAAAATAAAATTCGCTGCGGTTGGATTGATGTGATGAGACAGAGACACTGGAAATATTAACGTACAAGGTCAACTGGTTGACGACGAGCAATTTTCGACTCTATCGACGTAAACAAAGTCCGCATCCATCTACGGTGCCTCCATCTACATTCATTGACCTAAAGAAATTCTGCATCCATTTACGGTGTCGCCATCTACATTTGGCATCCATTTCAATCCAATGAAAGCTCCATAAGGTTATCCTACTAGTTAGTCTTTATACAATGATACAATCATAGTCCTTATACAATGATAGAATATTGATATAAACGTCAAAATGTCGGTAAAAAAATTACAGTTTTCTGTAAAGTGTAACTTTCTTAAAAATTGACATAAAACATTGATTTAAACGGGAAAATGTCGGTAAATCGATTACAGTTTTCTGTAAAAGTTAAATTTCTCTAAAAATACGCAAAAAGCATTGAAATTTGATACAATTTGCGCCGACGCCGCCTTGATCTTCTCTTCTATCTAAAAACGAGTGAACGATTGTGTGAACCGAATTATTGTAAAAAAACTTTCTTTCGCGATGTAAAATTTTATCGAAAAAAATCGTATCAGCCATGTTTTCCGGCGACATTTGTCAATCGTCGGCAAATTGTCGGCTGTCGTTGTGCAATTTACCGAACGAGTGAAGTAAAATAAAAAATAAAAAACGAGATTTCAAAATTTTTAAAAATTTTCAAATTTTTTGTTTTTCAAAATTTTTCAAAATTTTCAAAATTTTTTAAAATTTTCATAATTTTTCTAAAATTTCATAATTTCAAAAGTTTTCAAATTTTTTAAAATTTTCATAATTTTTTTAAAATTTTCAAAATTTTTAAGATTTTTCAAATTTTTTAAAATTCTCAAAATTTTCAAAATTTTTCAAAATTTTTGAAATGTTCAAAATTTTTGAGATTTTTAAAAATTTTCAAAATTTTTGATATTTTCAAAATTTTTGAGATTTTTAAAAATTTTCAAAATTTTTTGAAATTTTGAAAATTTTCATAATATTTCTAAAATTTCATAATTTTAAAAATTTTCAAAATTTTCGAGATTTTTCAAAATTTTTCAACATTTTCAAAATTTTCAAAATTTTTCAAAATTTTTGATATTTTCAAAATTTTTAAGATTTTTAAAAATTTTCAAAATTTTTGAAATTTTCCTAAATTTTCAAAATTTTTAAAATTTTCATAATTTTTCTAAAATTTCATAATTTTAAAAATTTTCAATATTTTTAAAATTTTCATAATTTTTCCAAAATTCTCAAAATTTTTCAAAATTGTTGAAATTTTTAAAATTTTTGAAATTTTTAAAATTTTCATGAATTTTCTAAAATTTTCAAAATTTTTGAGATTTTTCAAAATTTTTCATAAATATAATTCTATTAAAATGATAGCTTTTATTTCTTTTTGCTTAAAAAAACTCTTTTTTCCATTGAAAAGACAGTTTTTCGATAGAAAAGACAAATTTTCCATAAAATAGACAGTTTTCTCCATAAAAAATATAACTTTTCTATCAAAAAACACAATTTTTCCATAAAAAAACACAGTTTTCTATTGAAAATCACAGAAAACTGTAAAGTCGGTAACAAAATTACAGTTTTCTGTAATGTCGATAACTTTTTCGAGATAAAATGTCGGTAATAAAATTACAGTTTTCTATAAAAATGTCGATAACAAATTACAGTTTCCTGTAACTGTAACTTTCTTATTAAAGTTCGTAGAACGCACAAAGCGTTGATATTGACCTAAAAAGCGCCGACGCAAAGCATCGCGACGCCGCCTTGATCTCCTTTTTCCTGTGAAAACGTCTTCACACTCGAATCGAGTTGTCGATCGTGAATTTTACCGAAAAAACATTCTTTCGCGATGTAAAATTATATCGAAAAAAATCATATCAGCCATGTTTTGCGACGACATTTTTCAATCGTCGGCAAATTGTCGGCTGCTGTTGTGCAATTTACCGAATGAGTAAAGTAAATTAAAAAAATAAAAAACGAGATTTAAAATTTTTGAGAATTTAAATTTTTTTTTTAAATTTTCATAATTTTTCTAAAATTTTCAAAATTTTCGAGATTTTAAAAAATTTTTCAAAATTTTCAGTTTTTCAATATTTTCAAGCTTTTTCAAAATTTTTGAAAATTTCAAAATTTTTTAGATTTTTAAATTTTTTGAAATTGTCCTAAATTTTTAAAATTTTCATAATTTTTCCAAAATTCTTAAAATTTTTCAAAATTTTTGAAATTTTTAAAATTTTCATGAATTTTCTAAAATTTTCAAAATATTTGAGATTTTTCAACATTTTTCATAAATAAAATTCTATTGAAATGATAGCTGTTATTCCTTTTTCCTTAAATAAACACTTTTTTCCATAAAAAAGACAGTTTTTCGATAGAAAAGACAAATTTTCCATAAAAAAGACAGTTTTCTCCATAAAAAATAAAAATTTTCTATCAAAAAACACAATTTTTCCATAAAAAAACACAGTTTTCTATTGAAAATCATAGAAAACTGTAAATCCGATAACTTTGGCAATGTCGGTAATCATATTACAGTTTCCTATAATAAATGTCGGTAACAAAATTACAGTTTTCTGTAATGTCCATAACTTTTTCGAGAAAAAAATGTCGGTAAAAAAATTATAGTTTTCTGTAAAAATGTCGGTAACAAATTACAGTTTCCTATAAACCTAACTTTCTTAAAAATTGACATAGAACATTGATTTAAACAGGAAAATGTCGATAACAAATTACAGTTTCCTGTAACTGTAACATTCTTATTAAAGTTCTTAAAACGTTGATTTAAACGACAAAATGTCTAATGCGCTAATGGTAAAATGTCAGATTTTCAGACTGTAAGTTATGGAGTGCCTCAAGGATCAGTTTTGGGCCCCCTTCTGTTCATTATTTACATTAATGATCTGAGCCGTTTTATGCTACCTTTTAAGTCAGTTTTATTTGCAGATGATACAACTTTTATTTTATCAGATAAAGATCAAACGAATTTAGCCGTCTCTTTAGATTATGTAAGTAACAAGTCAAATGAATGGTTTTCATCGAACAAACTAAAATTGAATAGTGATAAAACTCAGATCATGAATATAACATCAAGTAGTCAGTTATTCCTGAACCAAGAAATAAAGAATGTTAAACTACTAGGTATGGTTTTAGACTGCAAACTAAATTGGCAAGCACATATTGATTTCTTAATAAAAAAATTATCGAGCTCCCTATTCATTCTACG
Source organism: Altica lythri (assembly GCA_964028335.1). Classification (NCBI taxonomy): domain Eukaryota; kingdom Metazoa; phylum Arthropoda; class Insecta; order Coleoptera; family Chrysomelidae; genus Altica; species Altica lythri. The sequence goes on along the minus strand of CAXIIO010000959.1, from coordinate 151,353 downwards.
TCAATTGAAAAAAATTACTAACCTAAGTACTCTTAAAACAACGTACTTTTCACTTTTTCACTCGCATTTGTGCTACGGCATTACTCTTTGGGGATCTTCCTAACAGGCTTTATCTGTCTTTAGAATGCAAAAAAAGGCGATAAGGGTGCTTGCCGATCTTGGCTATAGAGACCACTGTAAGCAATTTTTTATAAAATTGAAAATTATGCCGATACCATCTTTTTTTTTGTTTCATACGCTAATTGAAATTCATGGTAATCAGTCAACATTGACAAGAAATTCAGATATTCATAGTTATAACACACGTAACGCTCATCACTTAAGAGGCAATCGCTTTAGATTATATATGTCAGAGAAAAACTCACCAAATTTCGATCTTTTTAATATTTTACCATTAAATGTACAAAAATTAGGCACTAATGCTTTTAAGAAATATATAAAAAAGTTTTTTCTTACACACTGTTTCTACTCTATTGAAGATTATACTGTGCATTGTCGAGACAAACACAACACTGTATCTCTGCTGTGATTTATTGTGTATTTTTGTGTATTTTATTATGTATTTTATTTCGTGTATTTCTTTCTTTTTCTGACTTGCTACAAACTTTTGTAAAGTAGTTAAATAAATATCTATCTATCTATATCAATTTCTATCACCAGAGGGGCGTGACGGTCTAGAGGCTCGGTCCCTATTCATCTCTTAAAATTGAATTTAACAACATGAGTTATGTCATAAAACATTACACAATAAGTCTAATCTATACATATAATAAAACTGTAGAAATGTATATGTTTGTGCGCGCATCACATGAAAACTACTGATCCTATTCGAATCCGGTTTTCAAAGACGTATTTGTCTTCTTTCAACTTAACATCTGGTGTATAAAAATTTTTCCCCCCACCCCTTTAATGGGGTGAGGAACGAAATTTTTATACAAAAATCAACGCGCCACGCGAACGACGTCGCGGGTACATCGAAATAGAACCCAAAAATGTGGTTAGATTTTTTTGTCTGTCTGTATGTTTGTGCGCGCATCACATGAAAACTACTGATCCGAGTCGAATGCGGTTTTCACAGATGTATTTGTCTTTTTTCAACTTAACATCTGGTGTATAAAAATTTCTCTCCCATTCCTTAAACGGGGTGGGGTAAGAAATTTTTATACAACAATCACACGCCACGCGAACGACGTTGCGAGTACAACTAGTAATGTATATACACAAATACATAATTTTGATTGTCTATAAAGGAACAGTAAAATAAAAACATACAAATATGTATATAAAAAACATACAAATAACTGTGAACAATACAAAATAAAATAAAAAATAACTAAACAAGTATCAAATATTAAATTTAATATACTCATCCAGCGAATAAAATGTGTTCTCCAATAAAAACTTCTTAAGTCTACTCTTAAAGATTCTGTTATCATTTAAGTTTTTCAATTCAGTGGATAGAAGGTTATAGTAAAGTCCCCCCGCATATAGTGGAGATTTCTTATACTGCACTCTTTTGAATTGGTTTAAATGTATATCAAGTTTTTTGCGTGTGTTATACTTATGTAGGTACATCGTTATTGAGTATGTGTTTGTGGTTATTGTGATGCGTATGCATAATGATTTTCAAGAGATATATGCCAGTCACAGTTAAAAGATTTTCTTTTTTAAATGTATCTCGGCCAGACTGATTATATCCTAAATTAAATATCAATCTAATAAGTCTCTTTTGGCTTATAAAAACACGAGTTATTAAACAATCAGATTTTGTGAAACATTTCGAACATATTTTACATTTATATTTGTCGCCAGTATTTTTACAATTTGGTTCCTGTTTTCTAGAATCTCTGTTGACGCTCCGCTCTGAATTTAATTCTTCATCAAAATCTTGAAATTCTATTTTAAAATCCGGTAAATCTATTATAGAATGTAATTCTTCTTTTTAATGTCAAATTCGAGATTTAACTCATGATTAGTTTGAATGCAAATCTCATTTTCATTTTTAGTATTGAAAGAATTAATTGAAGAATTATCCATGGCCACTGTTACGAACTGTTGTGGGTTTTTGTATTCCAATTTTGGTTCTCTATTTTTGTATGGTTGTTCTTCAACTAAAAATAAACAAATCTGTAACTGTCGGTAACTAGATTACAGTTTTTTTTTGAATAAATTTTAAAATTTGCAAATATTTCGACAATTTTTCAAAAAAAAATGCATTTTTGACTAATTTTAATACTTTTTTATCAAAATTTAAAAATATTTTTACCAAAAAATCAAAATTTTCATCAAAAATAAACAAATCTGTAACTGTCGGTAACTGGATTACAGTTTTTTACAATAAATTTTGAAATCTGCAAACATCCTTGTATATTGTAACGTTTTTAACAAATTAATACAAGGGTTCGATTTATTTTTAAGTTGATTTATTTTCTAACGAATAACTACACAAACTATAATACTGCTAAATACTAAATTCACAATTTATTTGCACTATTCGAAAGCTTAAATATTCGCGCTACACTGGAAAAACTAACTCCGCATTCGAATCTGCTTTATTTATATACTGCGATGCCATCTCACGTTCGAGGACCAGAGAATTCGAGAACAGAGTCCTTCATTGTTTTTTGTACCAGAATATTCGCTGCAGAGGGCCTTCGATTCTAGAGAGTTCCAGATAAGCTAAACATTCACCCAGTGGCGTAGTTTCGTTACACTGCCCCCTCCTTAACTCTGATCGTCCCGATCAGATACTTTCCAGTGCTTCCCAGGTGTATGACGGAAACGACAGTTGGACCCAGCCTGACAGATTCCTTTACCAAAGAAATAACAGTCCACGCTCTTCTGTAGATCTACTTCTTTCGGTTGGTAACAGCAAACTGTTATTGACACTCCGGAACCATAGAAAATTACCTCGATCATGCTCCTTACAATCTTCCAGTCAATTTGTTCCGTTCCATTGCTGATCTTTGGTATCGCCAATTCCTTGATTTCGTAATGACTCATAATTTCCTTCAAGTTACTCAATGCGTGCCAAATGTCCCTGTAGGCCAGTTTTTCATTGGACGCCCTTTTCGTCACCAGATAAAGTATGGACCTGCGGCCATCTTCTAGTCGCAACACTTTGCCTACCCGTGGTTGTTGGTCGAGCAGTTCATCTAAACGTCCAAATTTCTTCTTGAAGACGGACGCTATGCCTCTTTCCATACTAAGATCTTGGGACACACAGTGAGCGATCGACACGTTTTTAGGAACTTTGAAGATGTCTTGCCGAACTTCTGCAGTAACGCCAAACCTAATTTTCTTTCGGTTGATGTAATCGGTAATGAATCTGTCAAAGTCAGGCCGATTCTCTTCGATGCTTGCTTCCTGCGAAACGGCCCTAGCTTCCTCGACATTATTAGAGCCTTCGTAAGGTGAAAGTCGATTTATGTGGACCACTTTCGGCTTTCCTCTAGGCAGTTTTTGAATTCGATAAATTACGTCGTTTATCCTTTTCTTAATCTCATACGGGCCTTCCCATTGTCTCTGCAGCTTGGGACATAAACCCTTGCGTCGCTGTGGGTTGTGAAGCCATACAAGGTCTCCTGTTTCAAATATCCTGTTATTTGACCTGACGTTATATTGGTTTTTCATGCGATCGCTAGCAATCTGAATGTTCTTCCGGGCGATGTCATGGATCTGATGCATTTTCAGCTTAAGTTGGTCTGCGTAGCCTTCACCAGCGACGCCCTCTTCTGAAGGTTTGCTGCCAAATTCAAGGTCGCATGGTAGGCGTAATTCACGTCCAAGCATGAGACAGGCAGGTGTCTGGCCGGTGGTTTCATTAACTGCTGATCGGTATGCCATCAGGAACATGGGTAGGTATTGGTCCCAATCTTTCTGGTGCTCCGATACCACTTTCGATAGATGTTTTCCCATCGTTCGATTCATCCTTTCGACCATGCCATCTGACTGAGGATGCAGAGGCGTTGTTCTGGTTTTATGAGCACCTAGCAAACGGCATACATCTTGAAAGAGGCTCGACTCGAAGTTCCTGCCTTGGTCCGAATGAATTTCTAAAGGCACACCAAACCGACTAAAGAACTCTTTGACCAATACTTCCGCAACGGTCGCAGCCTCTTGGTTAGGGATCGCGTAAGCCTCCGTCCACTTCGTAAAATAGTCCATGGCTACCAGAATGTATTTATTTCCATCGTCCGTTTCCGGAAAGGGTCCTGCGACATCTATCGCCACTCTTTCCATTGGACTTCCCACGTTATACTGCCTCATGGGAGCTCGTTTCTTGCCAACGGTTCCATTACTTGCAGCACACAACTCGCACTTCCGGCACCAGCGTCTCACATCATCCTTGCAGTTTACCCAGTAAAATCGCTCGCGAACTTTCTGCAAGGTCTTCGTTATTCCGAAGTGCCCTCCTGACGTACCATCGTGCATTTGACGTAGAATTTCCGGCACTTTGCTTCTTGGTACCACCATCTGCAATCTGGACTCGGTACCATCTTCATTCTCGAAAGTTCGATACAGTACTTCGCTCCGCATCACTAGGCTATCCCATTGGCTCCAATATGATTTAACTTCTCGGCTTTGTGCGCTTACTTCTTGCCAAGGAGGTCTTTCACCGTGACGTTTCCAACCCAACACAATTCTCAAGCATGGATCTTCTTCTTGAGATTTTCGTAGCTCCTGGGGTTGCCAGCTCTCGTTAACGACAGTGGTTCGTCGTATAGGGCAGAGTTTTTCCTCTAATCGCGAACAATGAGCGCCGTTTTCTTTGCACGGTCTTCTTGACAATGCATTAGCGTTGAGATGGGTTTTTCCTGCCCTATGCTCGATATCACAGTCATATTCCTGCATTCGCTTTAAGTTTTCCGACGGCTGTTTCTTGCAATTGCGGCGTAGGTGACCGAACTCGCCGCAATTCCAGCACCTTGGTTCCCGTCTCGTCTCCATTTTGTCTTTACGAATAATTCTTCTTACCAGTTCTTCGAGGCTTTCAGTCTCCGATTCTTCTCCAATCGTTCTTAAACGGTGACCCCGCGAAGTTTGGCTCGCCGTTTCATGTTCTAGCGCTATAGCGAGAGCTTCATCTAGTAGCTTCGGTCGAGCCAGTTTCAAAGCTTTCTGTAAATCGTTGTCCCTCAAGCCATTTACAAAAGTGTCGACTGCTATTTCTTCCAGAAAACTATCGGGCGCTATAGGATATGCCAACCGGACCATACGCGCGATGTCCGCCTCAAATTCTTGCAAGTTCTCGGTTGCGCGTTGATTTCGGGTGCGCAATTGGGCTTTATAAACTTGCTGTAAGTGGCTATCTCCATAGCGGTTTTCCAATCTGGAGAAAAGCGTCTGATAGCAGTACTCTTGATCTTTTGGTATTGATCTCAAAATATCTGCGGCGTCACCTCGCAGAGCAGCTGTCAATGATATGGCTTTTTGTTGTTCTGTCCATCGATTGGCCATCGCGATTGCTTCGAACTGTTTGACATACGTGGACCAGGACGATTTACCGTCGAAATTCGGCAGTTTGAATTTCATACCGCCGCCACATTCCTCGTATAGTAATTCTTTCTTGTCTGTAGTTTCAATAACTTTTACGTCCTGTTCGGCGATGTTAGTGTTGGTGACCATGTTTTCTAATTGTCTGATTTTGTTTTCTAAGCATTCGAACTTTTCTTCGACTTGTTCAATCTTTTCTTCGACTTGTCCAAACTTTTCTTCGACTTGTTTAAATTTATGGTCAACCGTTTTAACAACTTCTTCTAGCTTTCCTTCAACCTTCTTAGCATTTTCCTCCATCTTTCCTTCAACTTTCTTAGCATTTTCCTCCATCTTCGCCAAGAGTGATTCTTCGGTGGAAGGGAATTCGAAAGTTTCTGGGTCAAGTCCCTCTTGGGTTAATGCTTCCCTCAATTTTTGCACAAGGGTGGCTTTGGTGCCCGCAGTGTCTTTATCACGTTCTTCTAGTTGTTCTTTTAACTGTTTAACCGTTAACTGTGTTAATTTCATTTCGAATTATCTTAATTAGCACTTCGAAAAAGAACTGTCCAAAATGTCTAAAAGTCAATACCGAAACCGGAAAGAGTTTTATCACAAAATTACAAAAACTACGCTCGAAAAGTCCACTAATTAAATTAAAATATCCCACTTCTGACACCAATTGTAACGTTTTTAACAAATTAATACACGGGTTCGATTTATTTTTAAGTTGATTTATTTTCTAACGAATAACTACACAAACTATAATACTGCTAAATACTAAATTCACAATTTATTTGCACTATTCGAAAGCTTAAATATTCGCGCTACACTGGAAAAACTAACTCCGCATTCTAATCTGCTTTATTTATATACTGCGATGCCATCTCACGTTCGAGGACCAGAGAATTCGAGAACAGAGTCCTTCATTGTTTTTGGTACCAGAATATTCGCTGCAGAGGGCCTTCGATTCTAGAGAGTTCCAGATAAGCTAAACATTCACCCAGTGGCGTAGTTTCGTTACAATATTTAAAAAAAAAAAAATTGCATTTTTGAAAGTTAGCTCTTTAGTAGTAAGTAGAAAGATTTTAAAAACAACACCAATAATCATTATCGACGTTATTTCAGAAGTTCTGTAGGATTTTTCGAAAAAACGCCCGTGCTTTTTTCAAATTTTTAATATCTTGAAAACCAAAAGAGAGTTTTTTCCATTCAATCAGAAATTTGATCCTTAATCAAAAACACTTTAAATTTTGCAAATAAGCAAAAAACAACTGAAATATTACGATTTTTTGAATAAAAAACCATATTTTTCCAATTTCTCATATTTTGAAAACCAAAAACCAAATTTAAGGAAAATAAAAAAAGAATTGAAGATACAAAAATATAATTATATATGAGCTTACTTATTTCCATCTGATCGAAACAATGCATTTCGGCTTTTGGTCGTCCACAATTTCTAATTTTTCTTCTTTTATTACGAAACCATCTATTATATTTCCTTTATTACTATTCTCACCTGAAATTAAAAATACAAATATTTTTTTAAATTGGTATTTCGTTATTTTTATGTTTTATTTAATGAACAATTCTGTTTTCTTTTTTAATCTGTAACTTTCAACAATTTTTCATACATTTTCCATACACAAAATGTTTAAAAATGATAAAATTTAATCTTACCAAATTCATTAAAAATTTCAATTTCTTCCATTTTAATTCCAGCTTCTCTTTTTTCTATCGAAACATCCATTATGGAATTTTCTTCAGTTGAAATATATTGGAAAATTATTTTATAAATAATTAACATAATATAACAAATTATCCCAAAAATAATAAAAATTCCAAAATTTCTTCCGTCACATCTAAAAATACAAATTTTATAAAAACTGATATTAACGCCTGAATTTCAAAGAGAAACCAAGAATCCTTTTTAGTAATCGATTGTATTAAAAGAAATTACTCAAAAAACTAGAAAATTACCCCAAAAACTACTAAAATCAAAATTTTCTAACCTCACATAAAAAAATGTTATTTTACACCCAAAGAAATGATTCTAACGCCGGATTTTTGTAGAAAATCAAGAAATAGTCTTAATAAACGATTTTATACAAGAAATTTTAATGAAAAAACAAAACTTACCCCATACAACAAGAAAATCTACACATCCACAAAAATGCTAATTTCACAAAAAAAAAAACTAATTTTGGTGCTGAAATTTTTACATAAAATCAAGAAATTCACAATAACCTGTCACGGGTTTAAATTCACAATAGTTATAACTAATTGCTTGCCTTATGAATTCTTCGTTATTAAGGAGTAAATCGTGACAGGTTCCGGTTGATTTTAGTTCAGTTATAGTTAATCATCAACTTATAATATATTCTGGCCACAAATTGTTACTAATATTGTTTTGAAAGTTTATTTATTAAAATTCAGAACAAATGTTGGGTTAGGACGTTTGAACTACTGTCAAGGACCGAAGAAATCTTCTTTTCCTTCTTTCCGTCGTAAAACTTAGAATGTTGTCGTCTGCAGTTCGTTATTTTAGCATCCGACATCTAAAGATTGTATATGAACGAGAAATTAAGTAATGTTGAGATTTTGGTGTTACCTTGTTAAGTATAAGATCTGTTGTTATTAAACGATTACTGTTTGCTCGTAAGTTGGTAGCTGTTGATCCTACGGTTATTGTCCTTATAGTAGTAGAGGCCATTTATTTTGAGGTGTGTCAATCTCATGAATTGTGAAACGTATAAACTTCCTTTTGACTGTCAACCTTAGTCTCGAGCAGATGCTTCAGAAGATTTTCGGGGTTTAAGTTGTAATCTCTATTAATCGGAGACAATTCATTTTGGATTTACGAAATTAAACCTCAGTCTTCCTATCGAATTGTGTTGGAGTGAGATTTTTTTTCAGTAGTTTCGTTGGATTCGTAAGGAAATCGCTTTTTTAGCGGATTTTAGGAAGTCTTCTGTGGTAGCCCATATAACGGACAGTAGGTAGATTTGGAGATTTAAAACCGTTCAGACAGTGTACTGTGGTAGAATTCCCGCAATTAGCAACGAGGAGATTGATTTACCCGTCTACCAGCTAGGGTGTCACTAGTTTAATGAAAGAAACCCTATCTTAATAGGGTCCTAGATACAGGCATAAATTCTAGTTACGGGCTTAAGTCCTAGTTTTTGATTGAGTTTGGATTGCTGACCAGATACTTAGTCGAGCTTAAGTTATTGTGTTGGTGCCAGCCTATTGGTTTTGGAACAGGCTTGGTTTTTGGAACCGACCTAAGTATTAAGACTACGAGGAACTGTATCTAGATTATCAGATAAGCTATTTAGAATTAAGTCGCAACTATAGTTAGTTAAGGTCTATTTTTCTTGTTTTTTTTTGTATTGAGTGTGATCGCACAGATTGGTAAATTTAACTTTTAATATTATTCATATATTCATTTTTTTTATATAAGTATATATAAATATCAATAGCGTTGTCAAGCATGAGGCTTGACAGTTGTGTAAATTCTTAAATTTTTATTAAAGAAGGGTCTAGTTGATATTTTGTTTTATTTAGCTCACTTTATCGTTATTTTTTTTATTGTGCAATTTAATTAGTACTGTTAATATTTTGAATTTATTGAACTATCTCCAGTGGGTGAAGTAGTGCCTGGAACATCAGGGGTTTCCGATTTTAACCGTACAAATCGGTGGCGCACTCACTTTATTTTGGCACTTACCCTCTACGGCTGAGCTTGGCACAATTTGCCAGTAGAGAAACCGCTACCGAACTCAGGTGGAGTTGAATTTGAATTAATTAATTTATTTATTTTTCTAAATTTGATTTTGTTTTTAAATTCATTAAAATACGTGGCAAACCAACGATTTTATATAAAAAATTTCAATAAAAAAACAAAGTTTACTTCAAAAACAAAAAAATCCAATACATTTAACTACCCTTTACCAAAAATGCAAATTCCACATAAAAAAACTGATTTTATAATCAAAATTTTTAAACAAAATCCATAAACACATCTTAATAAACAGTTTTATAAAACAAAAAACACTTACAAACGATCAATTTTTACCTAAAAAAACAGCCAAATTCAAAATAAGCACCACACCACCGTTATAACCTAAAAACTTTTAAGTTAAGGTTAAGGCTTTCTGCTAATTCTACTTTAACGATTATTAGAAGTCCTGTCATTGTCTCATAGATGGCGCACAAATCATTTTTATTAGAAATTTGTTTATTTTTTATGTAAATAATAATAATTTGTATTAAATATCTTTAAAATTATATTTTTTAATTATAATTACTAACATTTTCATTATCAGCACCAAAATAAATTGCTTAATTGTAAAATTTGTTTGAATTAATATTATGTAAAGCGACATCTGTTAAGAGAAAGTTAAAGTTGTATTTAGTTATTGATATATTTCATATAAATTCTTTGTAAAATTATTTTATACTATTAAAATTTACTTTTACGTATGGTATTAATGTTAGTATAAACAAAATTAATAAAATATATCGTTTAAATTAAAAAAAAAAATTGCACAAAATATTGATTTTATGTCACAAAGTTTAGATTTTCTTATACTAGGTGGCGCTTTAAATTTATTTTTAATATTTTTTATAATTAGATTGTATTGTTTTGTTTTGCTTACAAACAATAAAAAAACGATCACAAGAGTCTTAAAAATACTAAATAAGTATAAATTTAATTATAAAAAACTTAATCTTAAATAATTTATTATAAAAAACAACAGTCGAAAGCCACTTTTAATACAATCTGAAGCACAAATTACTATATCTGAAGTGGATTAGACTTTGACAGAACTGACATTTAGTGTTTGTTTATGTATCGAAAAATTGATATAAAATCGAATTTTCGGATTAATATCAGTGAAAAATGTGTAAAAATGCTTAAAAAAAGAATCAAAATGGTGTAGAAATAACAAATAAGTGTTTAATTTTGTTAAAAACAACTTACTATTATTGACGTATTGTCATTTAGTGACAGATCAATGTTCGAATTATTAAAATCAGCGAAGAAAGTGTAAAAATAGATCAAAAACAGTATAGAAGTATTAATTTATTGTAAGTTTTTATACAAAAAACACACATTTGTATAATTTTTTTGTTTATTGATTAAAAACACGAAGTATAGATAGTATCTAGTCTTCGTGATTAAAAACATCAAAATTTGTTTATAAACAATATAAAAATAGTCTAATAGTATATTATTCAACGAGCGTATAATTATTCACGAAGATGAATTTTACAACACGAGCCACAGGCACAGCACTAATCACTTGTAATATGGCTCATATTTTTTTTACCTTCATATGACGTCACGCGATCTGAATTGACATGAAGTGCTGTTTTCGCGGCAATTTGAAATAAATTATGTTTTTGACGTTTTCAAGTACTCCAGAGGATTTATTTAATAAAAATATTATTTTTTATGGCTATATATATGAATAAAGATTATTTTTAAACACTATTTGAAAAGTTGTCCGGTTCCCTATTAAAGGATTTCTAATAATCGATAAAACAGAATTGAGGTTACATAAATTTATTTTTTGAATCTAATACGATTTCATCAAAAAAGAAGAATTACAATCCGTTCACTTTTTATTCCTATCTCAGTAGGCTCTGTTAGTAACATGAAATTCGCCCTGTATAATACACGTCTGAATTTACTGTTCTGTGGTTTTCTTAATTTTAAGTACGATGTTGTCACGTCTTCAATAAAAATATGTGTATTTATTAGAAATATCTTAAGTAATTAAATTTGCAAACCAAATTTAAAACTTGCAGAAAGTAAGTTAATATATTTAATATTAAATTGAATACTAAAGTAGATACGTCAGTTTTCGCTGCAAGTAGTATTAATATCCAAGAATGGTCTATTTGAATTCACATAAATTTTGACTGATATTCAAAATAACACATTCCTTTGCACAGAACAGATCCCTGTTAATAGTCAATTATCATATTATTTTATTGATCCAGAACGAAACTAGTTATTATCCTAACAGGTGCGCAAAGTTATACTTTCCCGCACGCTAACTGCCAATGCTAGCGGTTAAGTGCGGTAAAGTTAATTTCCGCAAGAGTTATGATCAACATTTTTTGCTAAAAGCATAAAAAAGATACTTTATACATTTTTTAAATTTTATTTTAAACTCCAAACAATGTAACAAAATTTTAATTTGTGACAATTAAAGTTTATTGTTGCTTTGAGTAAGGTTTACAGAGGTGTTTTAATAAATTATGATTTTTTTAAGACCAAACATTTTAAAAATGCCTATTTAATTTAATCTTAATTTTTTTACTATTTGTATGTAGTACAACAAGATAAAAGTTATAATACAATAATTTGCCAAAAGGTTATTGGAGGACATATTCATTTAATAAAAAAAGAGAAAGAGATATTTTCTGAATTAAAATGCGTGCGAGAAAGTGTTGTTTTACGCATGCTTGTAGAAAAATATACTTTTATATTTACATTTTATTACAAATAAATAATATAAGTAAAATTCAAAACGTAGTACATATACATATATTAACTAGAAACGTTTAATACAACTTTTAAATTAATCAAGCAATATTAAAAAAACTCCTTTTTACAAATGTATAATAAAACTTTCAAATTATTCAAGCAGTGGTAAAAAAAAATATTTCATCAGTTTTGAGTTTAACATAAAAACACAGTACTCAAATTCTATATCCATCTTTTTTAAAGTCTGCTATTTTACATCCAAATGGCATCGTAGTGTGACATTATTGTACTAGTGGCTGTAGGATAATAAAATTTCACATCAAATGGGTTAATTAAGGAAACTATACTCCAGTAAAAATTTGATTTTCCTGGTCCGCCCCAGGTGGTATCGCATTTGACTTAAATATGCAGATGTTTTGATAATGTTCTTTATAACAGAAATTTTTTAGAAAAATTAGATTTGTTAGACATACACATACACAAACCGATACAATGAAAAAAATATTTTAATAAATTACATAAAATCAAATAAAAACAAATCCAGATGAAGATTGTCACGGGTTAAAATTTACCATAGTAACAGCTAATTTCTTACCTTATAATTCATCATTATTGTAGGATTTATCGAGGCAAGTATCGGCTGATTTAAGTCCGATAATAGTTAATCGCCAACTGTTGTTTATTATTTTCGACCATAAATTATTTCTAGTTGTTGCTAATATTGGTTTTGTAAGTAAATCTATTATTCTTGAAGTGTTATTGTTTTGAAATCATTGCCTAGTAGTTTATCTGATCTACCCTCTCTTCAATAACTTGGATATTGTGGTTTTGCAGCCAGCGTTCCGTTATATTTATAACTTTATTATTAAAATCGAAAATAAATGGGGAAATTAGGTAATGTTGGGATTTTTGTTGTCGTCTATATAAATAATAAGATTAGTCATATCAAAGGACCTCTGTTTGTTCGTAAGTTGTTGGCTGAATAAGCTATGGTTATTGTCCCTATAGTAGTAGAGGCCATCTATTGCTTTCTGAAGTGTGTCAAATCGAGTGAAGGATCATATGCGGAGTAATTCTGTCTTTTTCACCTAAGAGCTTTCGACGTGAACACGTGTTAACCAGAAGATTTTTGAGGGTTTAATTTGTATCCCTGTTCATCGGGGACAACTTCCCTAGTAGAAATTTATCTTGGCGCGATATTGGCCAGATGTTGGAACCAATATTCGACAATATTGGAAATAGAAAAAAATGTTAACATTTTCCAATATACGTCCAATATTGGCCGAATATTGCACAATATTGCGCCAATATATAGCCAACTTAAGGCTACATTGGAAAGCAATATTGCCCCAATATTAGCTAATATTGATTTTCCAATGTAGCCTAAAATTGGCCCGCAATATTGGGCCAATATTGGCGCAATATTGGTAGCCACGATAGGTTACAATGGCGTGCCAATATTGGGGCTATATAGCACCAATATTGGTAGTCAATTTAGGGTTTTCACTGTCACACATTGGAAGCGAATATTGCGCCTATATTGGCAACCAATACAACCCAAAATTGGGCGGCGAATATTGCGCCAATATTGGGCCGATATTGGCAGACCAATAAAACCCAAAATTGGGCGGCGAATATTGCGTCAATATTGGTGAAACATATAGCCGCAATATTGGTATACAATTCAGAGCTAATATTGGCAAAATATATAACCCCAATATTGATAATGAATATTGGGGTAATATCTCCAAAATACATTTCCCCAATGTTTCTAGCTCATATTGAGCCAATGTTGTTCTCACCTGGAAGTTCAAAAATTATACAATATTAACAACCAATATAAGCTATATATTGTATATATATACCGACTGATACTTAATAATGGCCTAGTATTGGCTTGTAAAAAATTCAAAAGCTATTTGTTTGTTAATAATAGACCAATTTGATGTACGTACTTAAACTGTAGTGTCCTCACCATTATGTACCGAATATATAGGTATAGACAATGTAAAACAATTTGTTATATTAAATATTTAGCTTAAATTGGAAGTTAATATTTCCCTTTTGTGGTAATTGAGAAGGTGTGAAATATACAAATTACTTAGTTTTTAATGGTTTTATTAAAAACAAAAAAGTAGTTAAACAAACAAATAACAAACTTTGTAAGCTTAAAAAATGTTACAACAAAATATAACAACATACAAGAACACAATTACAAACAGGGTGTTGCATGTTCAAGAATCCCCTGAAAATGTGAGCTTTTAACACGTCTAAGTAATCTCCCAAGGCGCTAAAAGATTTCCCATTCAAAATACACGCAAACTTTGATGATTTTTTTAAGAGTAAGTATATTATTAAACGAGCAATCCGATATTTTATCGAAACGATATATTTCAGAAACAAATTTCCTAAACAAAAATCACCTATGTGACGGAATGCTGTGAAGGTAAAATATTAACTTATTATTAAGTGATCGTGAAGAGAAATATTTTAAAAAACATATTAATTTGCGTATAACGCTTTCAGAGAGTACTTAAAAGTTCATATGAAGAAGTCAAATTTTCAGGGGATTCTTTTTTGGACTTTTCCAACATGATTTTGAGTCGGGAGCGAAAATAAAAGAGTAACTTTCTAAAAGAAGCATCCCAATATATCTAATATATGAACTATATCAATGAATGGGGACACCCTGCATATAATTCACATAAAGGGAAATATAACTAACTAAATAACACTTTTTTAGAGTAATAAAAACATTGTAAATTATACAAAAATAAGAAAAACTCAGAAATTCGTGGCAATAAACATAATTGCACAATACGAATTCTGACAAGTGAAAATATGTTTAAAACATAGCTGGTATGATTGGAATACAAAAAAATGAATAATCCTTTTGCAAAAACCTACTACGCAAGTAACACATATCCTACAACGCGATAAAAATATTAATTTATACTTTACGTATTATATCCTGCTAATGCACATTACCACACTGCTCAAATCCCATATTGTATTACAATTACAAATATGTATCGTTACTTTCCATTAGAGTCGACGACAGCGGTGTATCACTACCTCTTGAAGATGCGGTGGAATTTCCTGAAGAAAAAGACGGAGTAGAAGTACCTAAAACAATAATTAGAAAACTTACTAGATAATTTGCATAAATTGTTAAATAGCATATTTTGGGAATATTTTAAGCTGATTGTCGACCCTGCTTTCTCCATTTGCGTGAAGTTTATAGGTACAAAACATTATCAAGTAATTTTAAACTCACCATGTTCTTTCGTTGATCTCTTTCTTCTGCCTCCATCACGATCACCAGATGTTGCCAGTACTGACGAAATTCTTTTTAGTATAACAATATCATCTACGTCGTTGTAACGTGTTTTAACAGCTGCCAATATAACCTTGTAGAGCTGTAATTTCGAAAAATTTTTCTTTCCTTTTCTACCGACACCGCTATATTCGAGGCTGAGTTCTTTAGACAACGTTTTACGCAATATATTCGAAATTAGGTTGTTCATGTCTTTTCCTCCAACAAGTGAGACACAAGCAAGCTAAAACACAACAAAGAAAGAATTCATAATTATTGAAGTAACATCATAATCCAATTCAGTTGTATGTATAATCCACAAAATATACTCACCACTTTTTGGAAAAATTCATTATTTTGAAGCTTCAATTCAACATCCTGAAGCTTTTCTTCAGAATGCATGGGGAACATTGAAGCTATTTCAACATCTTCTTGTGAAATAGTACTTTTCGCTATAGCTATGTTCGAAGTTGACAATTGTTCACGCAGACCCCTTAGTTCATATTGAATGCCACCAAGTATTTTTCCCTGTCTTTCCATAACATTGGATACCTTCTCCACAAAATCTGAAAATAAAATCATTGTTAGCTATTTGTATACCTGTAATAACAGTAAAAGTTACTGGTCAAATTGAGCATTACCATTGAAACAATCAGCTGTTAAACATATATTGCCAGTAGCAAAGGACCCATCTGCATTTTTTGGTGATATGGTGTCGATAAGTGTTTCGTCCAATTCCATATCCTCTTCTTGCACATCAGTTACGTTAAAAATAGATGGACTGGCTATAAAAAGAAGTTAGAAATATCAATTTTTTATTATTTTTCATTTTGCCGAAAGAAAGAAAAAAGTTAATACGATACTTACATATTGATGAATGTGATTGTCTGCAAGTATCTGTAACGACAGTTAGTGCTTCTAATGGTGTCGGTGTTATCGAAGTTGTTGATTTACTCGACTCTGAGCAGGAGCTTGTATTATCTATATAATATGATACACAGTCCTTAGCCTCTCTAATGGAAGTGACTGTTTTTTTAAATATTGCTTGATATTCAGTAAAAGGAATGCTAGGTGGCAGTGCCCTGCATTTTTTTTTCAATTCAAAAAGTTTAGACTCCGTTTTTAATGTAGGCCAAACATATGAAGTTTTATTACTATTGACTGCCCAACAACTTGGTACAAAGTCCACACTGTTATCTTTGGTGAAAATAATTACATCCCAACTGTTTCTTTCATCACCCGAGTCATATGATGAATTAAGGTCCAATGATTTCTTTTTCTGAGAATGCCTTGAAAAACAAGAAACCATTAGTTAACGCAACTAAGACGTATAATTCAATCTGTATACTATCAACAAACAATGCATTATAATATTCACGAACCTGATTATGTAATAAACCCACAACAAATATGTCATCATCAACAGAAAAAAGTAGGCATTTGGTGAAAACGTCTTGTAAGGTAACAGTAAATTGAAAGCCACTCAAACCATCAACCTTAAATATGTATATCAAAGAAGATGGTATGGGATGTTCAAAGGCATTTACATTTTTCTGATAAACAGATCCAGACAATGAAACTGAATTATCATTATTACATATTATTTTCCCAATTTTCATGACTTTCATACATCTCAGTATTATGTAAGAATTGTTTACATCCACAGAAGACAAATAAAAATTCTGGAACTGGATCTGTGTTGTGACACCTTTAACTGTACTAATGATTTGAAATGCATTATTGCCATGTTGGGTACTGCAGTATGGTAAATAATCTTTTTTTTTCATAAATTCTCTTGCAAGCTTGTTCGAATGGTTTATAGTACCCTCTTATGGATCTCTTCAATTTTCCTAGATAATTTTCAAAAGAAAAGCAGCTTACATCATCCAACCTCATATTGGTATTTATTAATTGTTCAATTAGATGCGATAGTGAATGTGTATTGTAAACAGGCTCATGTGATGGGTAGCGTTCATGCGACTGCCGTACAAATTTTTTCATCATTTCACTGGCTTTCTTAGCAAGTTGGTCATTATAAGGATTTGCGACTATTCTGCAAGAGCAAAATAAAAGCAAAAAATGTTGATACATTTCTCTGGGCAGCATTCCTTTAAAAATAGCAAAACCAATATAGAGTACAATGGTGCGAAATTCGCTGGCTTTAAATCTATCCAATTCCAATGTCGTTCTTGGACGACGATTGAATTCCTTTGGAAAATATTTTCCTACCTCAACCATTCGACGTGCGACAATGTTCCGATACACAGGTTTGATTCTAAAATTGGAGTCTGCTTTCAGCCAAAAGTTAAGCAAACGGCGTACAGTTCCCAGGCAAATTGCATGCATATAATCCAAAATGAAGCCATTGACCATATCAAAATCTTCTAGTTTAATTAACGGTGTTGTTTCTTTGTGATGTTGTGGGTGTAATTTATTGACAAACGTCAGGTGCGTCCGAACTTCTGTATTTTCCCCAGCTAAGACATTATATGTAATTATGCTTTTCCTGCCATCGTTACTTGTATTTCCTTTCACATTACATTTATCACAAGAGAAGAATCCATTGTGCGACTTAACACATTTTAAAAAGGCTCTGGCTGGGCTATCACAAATGAAATATTTCAACTTAAACTTGAAATTCGTTTCTTCATGGGTGAAACCAGTTGTCTGTAAAACATTAACTTCCTCGATAAATTCCTGAAAATATCTTTCCAAATCACCGGGCTTACTGTCACCGTAATGTAACGGGATAACCGTAAAGGAAGGGATCTTAATTTGAAAGATTGTTGTTGACAGTTGATTTTTAGAACTTTGTAAAAAAATCAACTGACCATTTTAAATAATGTTTCTAGAAAATTCTAGAAACTTCTAAACACACTAACTAGATTAAATAATGTTGTATATAAGGGGATGCACGGACAGTTAACGTGAGTTCGAGTCAAGTGTTCAGAAGAGTTCATTGTATTGTCAAGTAGTTAGACGTTATCCAGCAGAGTTCAGTGTATCTTAACAATTTTGTAAATAAATTGTGTAAAAAGCCCCCATACGTGTTTTAAATTGGTGTCAGGTGTGGGGTGAAGATACAAGAATGCCTGGAAAAAAGATAAATGAACTATTGGTGGCTGAGCTCAGAAGAGAGCTCGAAGAATTAGAGATGGAAACTACTGGGAACAAATCCGTATTGATGAGAAGGCTCCGTGAATACTACCTAAATAATAATTTGGACCCTGACGCTGTGGAGTTCGAAGACCCAGTTCAAAAAGCAAATTCTGAACTAGCAAAACAACTTTCACTGCAACACGAGGAGCTATCACAAAGACTGACGAGCCAGCAAGAGGAGCTATCACAAAGACTGACGAGCCAGCAAGAGAAGCTATCACAAAGACTGACGAGCCAGCAAGAGGAGCTATCCAGTCAGATGAAGAGCCAGCGTGAAGATATGTCCCAGCTGTTGCAACGAATGACGAACCAACAAGAGGAGCTATCCAGTCAGATAAGAAGCCAGCGCGAAGAGGTGTCCCAGCTATCAGGACGAATGACGAGCCAGCAAGAGGAGCTATCCAGTCAGATAAGAAGCCAGCGCGAAGAGGTGTCCCAGCTATCAGGACGAATGACGAGCCAGCAAGAGCAGCTATCCAGTCAGATAAGGAGCCAGCGCGAAGAGGTGTCCCAGCTATCACAACGGATGTCCACCCTACCAGAAGAGTTATCCAGTTCCTTCTCCCAGCAAATATCGCATTTGCGCTCCGAAATATGCAACTTGCGAGACGAGCAAAACCAGCAAGTGAGTAACTTGAACCAGCAAGTGGCCAACATGCGAGACGAGCAGGATCACCAAGTGGCCAACTTCAGAGACGAGATCAACCAGCAAGTGCAGTCCGAGATAGAAAAGCTTAAACGAGAACTGGAAGCTTGTCTACAAAACCAAACCATCCACCACGGCGACGGAGATGCAGGAAGGATGGAAACCTGCCCCGCAGACGTCGAACGACAAAGAAGCGAGGAGACGACTCATGTACGAACGACGATGAAACCCCCGACCTTCGACGGGAAGACTTCCTGGCCAAATTACCTGAAACAATTCGACGCAGCGGCCAGAGCTAATGGATGGTCATCCCAAGAGAAGGCATTGTCCCTAACCGTAGCTCTGCGAGGCGAAGCTTTAGACGTCTTGCAATCATTGACACCGGATGAAGCTGACAACTTCGAGTTATTGGTGAATCGTCTAGAGATGCGTTATGGTCAAACTCATCTACAACCGGTGTACCGAATGCAGTTAAAGAGTCGAAAACAGAAAAATGGAGAAACTATCCAGGAATTTGAAGCGGATGTAGCAAGAATGGTTCGACTTGCGTATTCAAATGCAGCGGAGGATTTCCTGGAGTGCCTAGCAGTCCAAACCTTCACCGATGGTCTTCGAGACGTCGAGTTGCAGCGCGCTGTACGGTTGGCGCGGCCGAAGACTCTTGTGGACGCCTTGACCATTGCCCTGGAGTTTGAGGTGGCGACGGAGGCCTCACGTGGAGTTGCTCGACTAAGGGAAATCACTGGTAACTACGACCATGCCGTTCATTCCGTTAGCGACGTTGAAGCAGTAGTAGAGAGATTAATGAAGTTATCTCCAAAAAGAAGGCGCCCAGTGAGATGCTGGAACTGCGGAGAACTAGGCCATATAAGAAATACTTGCCCCCAAAAAGAAAATTCTTCTGCTGAAGTACCCCAGCAGCAGGAAAACTAGAACGGGTCGACTCCTGGAGGGCGAAATCGACCCCAAACATTCCCGAAGCCCCTCACACCGTTAAATTGGCAACTCTGCGACATCACGTGGACAGCTTATATGTAGATGGCCTCCTTGATGGGAAGAATATTAGCATGCTGGTAGACACTGGAGCTACAAAAACTATCGTCCGACCAACCATCATTAGGCGAAATAAGATGTTGCCTACCAGTTGGAGACTGCGTACCGCTACCGGAGATTCTGCTAGAGTCTACGGTGAGATACAGGTGACGCTACAGTTTGGTTCAACCTCTCTTGTTCACTCAGTGCTGGTGGCTGACGTTGATGAAGATGTTGTTCTGGGCATGGATGTTATGCTCCACTGTGGTTTTCATTTGGATCTTCGCCAACGTATCCTTCGTACTGGTAATGAAGAAATATTCCTGCACCAAAAACAAGTTGACAATGCCTCGATTAAGCTAATCGATGATATCGAACTTCCGGCAAGCTGCGAATGTGTCGTCACAGCGCGGTTGGATGGACTGGAGCCAGATGGTGCCCCAGCCATGATAGAGCCGAAGAACCATGACCATGAATTGGGAAAAGGACTCCTTGTGGGTAAGACTCTTGTTAGATCCGCCAAAGAGGTACCCATCCGAGTTATCAACTTGAAAGATCATCCAGTTCTTCTCCGAAAAGACACGGAAATGGGAAGTTTAGAACCAGTAATGGCCATAATTCACAAGATAAATGTTACGGAAACAGATGAGACCAACGAAATTGAACAATTAATGACAAAATTAGACCCCTCTTTGTCAAAATTAGAAAAGAAACAGGTAAGAGATCTACTTTACCGTTATAAACCTGTATTTGGTTCTAAAAGTAAACTAGGAAGAACTGATGTTGTACAACATAGAATTGACACTGGTGATGCACGTCCGATTCGACAAGTACCCCGAAGGATGCCTCAAGTTAAAAAGGAAGAAGCAGACAGAGCCCTTAAAGAAATGATTCAAAATGGCATAGTCGAACCATCCAGTAGTCCGTGGGCTTCTCCTGTGGTATTAGTGAGAAAGAAAGACGGATCAATGCGGTTTTGTGTCGACTATCGAAAGCTAAATGATGTCACTAAGAAGGACAGTTATCCTCTGCCAAGGATTGATGATGCCCTCGACGCTTTGGCGGGTTCTACTCTGTTTTCTACCTTGGACCTTAAAAGCGGATACTGGCAAGTTAAAATGAATCCTGCAGACAACGAAAAGACTGCCTTTACCAGTGGATCAGGGTTATGGCAATTCACGGTCCTTCCATTTGGCCTCTGTAATGCTCCTGCGACGTTTGAACGACTAATGGAGAACATCCTGCGGGGTTTGTCATGGGAAACTTGTCTAGTTTATCTAGACGACATCATCATAATGGGTAAGACCTTTAAGGAACATTTATCTAACCTGGAAGAAGTTTTTAAAAGATTACAGAACGCTAATCTAACATTGAATGTTAAGAAATGCCACTTGTTCCAGAGACAGGTCAACTATTTAGGACATAACGTAAGCAAGGATGGCGTTGCTGTTGACCCCGCTAAGATACAAGCCGTTCAGGAATGGCCAATCCCTATCGACAAACATCAGCTCCGGAGTTTCTTGGGTCTTTGTTCCTATTACCGACGATATGTCAAGAATTTTGGAGACATCGCCAAACCCTTGACACGTTTGACAGAACAAGATAAGTCCTTCTGTTGGGATCAGGAATGTCAAGAGGCGTTTGAAATATTGAAGAAACAGCTTACGTCAGCACCTGTTTTTGCTTATCCACTTCCTGATGGTAAGCTTATTCTGGACACCGACGCCAGCAATGTGGGAATTGGAGCTGTCTTGTCACAGCTACAAGATGGTAAGGAAAGAGTGGTTGGTTACTTTAGCAAAACTTTATCGAAAGCTGAAAAGAACTACTGTGTAACTCGAAGGGAACTGTTAGCAGTTGTAAAATCCGTCGAACACTTTTATAAATATCTGTATGGCAGAAAATTCCTGATCAGAACAGACCATGCTAGTTTAAAGTGGTTACTAAGCTTTAGGAACCCAGAAGGACAGATAGCAAGATGGCTCGAAAAACTGCAAGAATATGATGTTGAAATCGAGCACAGACCTGGAACAAGACATCGTAATGCTGATGCACTTTCCAGAAGACCATGTCGACCTGATTGCCCCCATTGTACCCGTATGGAGCAGAACGAGGAAAAACTTGCCTTAGTTAAGGTTGTGCCAGAAGACGAGAGCTCTATGCTGGAGGAGCAACAAGAAAACGATCCCGTTCTGAGAAAGATTAGGGAGTGGAAGAGAATGGACCGTCGTCCGTTGTGGAGAGAGATATCGTCATCCTCTCCTGCTTTAAAAGCATACTGGTCCCAATGGAACTCTTTAATTTTGGACGGAGGGCTCGTTAAAAGACTTGTAGAAAATTCCGAGGGCACAGAAACAAGGAAACAAATAGTGGTCCCAAGAAATGCTGTACCAGAAATTTTAAAACAGATGCATAATGATAGTTCTGGAGGACATCTGGGTATCACAAAAACGCTGCAAAAGATCCGAGATAGATTTTACTGGGTAAATTGCACTAATGATGTTAAAGATTGGTGTCGTAAATGCACTACATGTGCTGCCAGTAACGGTCCGCACCGAAAACCGAAGGCGGAAATGCAGCAATACCTGGTTGGAAGTCCTTTTGAAAGAATCGCAGTAGATGTATTGGGGCCACTTCCACAGACCGATGTAGGAAACAAGTACATCTTTGTTGTAATGGACTACTTCACTAAATGGGTTGAAGCATATGCAGTTCCCAATCAGGAAGCCACCACTTTAGCAGATATTTTGGTTGAAGAATTCGTAAGCCGATTTGGGGTACCATTAGAATTACATTCAGACCAAGGAAGAAATTTTGAGAGCAAGCTGTTTCAAGAAGTTTGCCAAAGATTAGGCATCCACAAAACGAGAACCACAGCGATGCACCCTCAGTCTGATGGAATGGTGGAACGAATGAACCGGACTATAACCAACTATCTGTCAAAAGTGGTGTCAGATTGTCAGAGGGATTGGGATCGACATATTCCACTATTTCTAATGGCAATTCGATCGGCCATCAACGAATCAACTGGCCAAACGCCTGCGAAGGTCCTGTTCGGTAGAGAAATGAGGCTACCATGTGACTTGGTGTTTGGTTGTAAACCTGGTGAAGAAATGGCACGTGAACAATATGTCGCCGACCTTCAGAATCGAATGGAGAATATACACAACCTGGTGCGTGCAAAACTACAATTATCTAGCGATCGGATGAAGAGGTACTATGACACACGGACAATGGAAAAGAGTTACCAAGTTGGAGATTTAGTCTGGCTCTATAACCCCCGACGGCGTCGAGGTATTTGTCCCAAATTACAAAAGAACTGGGAAGGTCCTTACACCATCAAGAAGAAGATTAACGATGTCATTTATCGGATCGTGAAAATTCCCAGAGGGAAACCCGTCGTGGTCCATCACGATCGTTTGGCGCCTTACCAGGGAAACCACAGTGGAGATGCGCAGCAACTCCAAGAAGATGGTTTGGCTGGCTCAGGGAGTGTGCGGGATTCCGATGTAGAAAATAACATTCCAGGAGGAATGAATCTAAGGAGGGGGCAGTGTAACGGGATAACCGTAAAGGAAGGGACCTTAATTTGAAAGATTGTTGTTGACAGTTGATTTTTAGAACTTTGTAAAAAAATCAACTGACCATTTTAAATAATGTTTCTAGAAAATTCTAGAAACTTCTAAACACACTAACTAGATTAAATAATGTTGTATATAAGGGGATGCACGGACAGTTAACGTGAGTTCGAGTCAAGTGTTCAGAAGAGTTCATTGTATTGTCAAGTAGTTAGACGTTATCCAGCAGAGTTCAGTGTATCTTAACAATTTTGTAAATAAATTGTGTAAAAAGCCCCCATACGTGTTTCAGTAATATAAGGCTATCACAAAAGGTTCTGTGCGACCATTCTTAACAAATATTTGTCCCAGCAAAGGCCAAAACTGCCAAACACTACTGTTAAATATTGATAAACCATCTACATTGCAAACTAATTGAATAGTAGTTTCTTCTAAGATAGATGATAATCCTCGTTTAAACTCAATTTCCAAATTTTTTTTTATTCCAAAATAAATAAACTGTGCTGGTGTATTTCTTGCGGATACTACTTCTACGTATGGAAGTTTTTTAACGGTTTTTAAAGCAGTCTTACTGCAGCTTGGTAGATCTGGATGGCCATGCTTCTTTAACACCTGAAGAATACCTGTTAGCTGTTCATGATTAGCTTTTTTGTCATGAAACCAAGTAATCAAATCGCTAAGTAATGAAGGTTTTACGTTTTTATCTTCTACATTTTCCTCGATAATGGTGCAAAATGTACTTGTTACGCTTTCATCTAACTTTTGCTCAGAAACTTCGTTGCTAAAGGAATTTGTATCAGTATATAATATGTTGTCAGATAAATCATTGTTATTTTCTAGACTGTTATCAGAAACATGCATAGATTCATTAGAAATATCCATTGAATTGTTGTTACTGTAAGATTGCAAATATTCTGATCTAACATTATTGTTACCAACTGAGCTAACGGTATGCGCAGCTATATCTAAAACATGATATATTCGAATTTAATGTAAACAGCTGCAAATATTCTGGGGCAAATAAGAATTAGCTCTGTTACCATATCTGGTTATTGAGAAATATTATTATATACCAAAGTTGTAAGAAACGTAAATCCTCATATTTCATATTTACATGTGTACCCAACAACAGGACAAGCCAAATATATAATAAAACCTCTACATAATGTTGTTTTTTAAATATTTCTCTATAAAATGGTTTTACAGGGTTTAAGACTGGAATTTAAAAATAGTATCTTTGAACAACTTTTGTATAGATATGTATATTTTTTAGTTAGCAAGATAGGCCGGGAGCCATTCTTTTCTGCCCATTCTGTATAAATCAACTGATTTTATATTGGTAGTAACAAAACCAGAAAGTTAGTTTTTAACATGTTGACATATATACTAACTTGGTTCATGTTGCAATGATAATGAATTATCGGTTCGGCTGAGGTGACCTCCTTTATTATTACATGTTTTATTCTGTAGTTGTTGTGAAAACCCACATTGTCTTTTGACAAACATTATCTTTGCAGATCTGCTTTTGCTTTGTGGGCTGTTACTCCTTTTACTACAATTATAAAAAATAATGTGTTGGTAGTATTTACCTTGCTGTTAAAAGTGTCCATACATAGGTAGGTATTTTTTGTATTTATCTCATACATAGCGCCTACCGAAGGATAATTCCTTGGCATACAACCCCACATTTGCAGCATTGCATATGGGGCACTGAACTCTCCATCCTGTACTCTAGTCCTTCGTAGCAAACCCTGCAGTACGTATGACCGCACACGAGGCCTATGGATGCTTTTGCTAGCAAAAATATTTTGCACCTTGAACATTTCGGATGTTCAGCTAAAAAAATATAATTTCTCAATAATCACTTTATTTTACATATTAGGCTGAGACTTACTGTTTTCTTGGAAAGAGGGGCATATTTTGCAAGCATATTGTGGAGGATACTCGCAAAACTTGCCGGTAAACAGTCTAGGGCAAATATGATCTCCCCTAGTTGGTGTGGATGTTACAATAATGTACGCCATTCTATCCACTTCCTTGGCAACAGTCTCAGTGAATGGCCGGACATTGGCACGTACACTTTCGAGCTCTGCTGGTGTAAGTGTGAAGAACTTACAGTTGAACATGCCACACATTCTGTAGCATCTCATATATTCATGTTTATATTGGCAGTCAACTGACTCACATATACCCAATATGAACAAAAAACACGGGGTTGTCTTATTCCTAAAAAAACAGAAGTTTATTGCTAATTCCGTGTGTACACGGTTATAACTTAGTCCTCCTGGCCACTTTATTGTGGGAGTTACAAAATAACCAGTTTGTAGTAAACTATTATTTTTGAGATAACTCTCAACGTATTTTTGAAATTTAGAAATTAAACAAACAAGAAATTATTAAACTGACATTAAGGAGAAATTGAAAAAATGTCACATCCAGTGGGACTCGAACCCACCATCACTGCCTTATACGCAGGCACGCTTTAACCACTTAAGCTATTGGATGATCATCCAATAGCTTAAGTGGTTAAAGCGTGCCTGCGTATAAGGCAGTGATGGTGGGTTCGAGTCCCACTGGATGTGACATTTTTTCAATTTCTCCTTAATGTCAGTTTAATAATTTCTTGTTTGTTTAATTTCTAAATTTCAAAAATACGTTGAGAGTTATCTCAAAAATAATAGTTTACTAAAAATCAATGGTTCCGGTCTCCTAACCGAATAAAAATATAAGACAGGGCACAAATAAAGTGACTAGAGTTTGATGTATCAATTGTCGATTTGACAAAACTTCTCTCTCATTAACGTCATGTAACATGTGCTTAAGGAGGAAGTGAGTGAATGTCATATCTGATGGGATTTGAATTCATTATAACGTTTCGCTTCCTAACCACTTGATCATCCAATAGCTTAAGTGGTTAAAGCGTGCCTGCGTATAAGGCAGTGATGGTGGGTTCGAGTCCCACTGGATGTGACATTTTTTCAATTTCTCCTTAATGTTAGTTTAATAATTTCTTGTTTGTTTAATTTCTAAATTTCAAAAATAACCAGTTTGTGTTTGCTTCATTTAAATATCAAGAAACAGTAAATTAAAAAGCCAGGATGTGGAAATGAATTTGTTTTGAGCAACAAAGAATTATTTTGGTATAACAACTTTGAGGGAATACCAAATAATACCCTACATCTGTGTGAAAACGCACAAGCATGCTAAATCAATGAAATCAGAGCTCTTCAGAGAAAACATGAAAAACTAATTAAAATTAAATTTGTTTACAGAAAATATCACATTATATAATGATTTATTTTTTATTCGAATTTTTTACAGCTCAGCCCCTATAATAAAGTAGTTGAAGGTAGGACAAATGCTAACAGTACAATATTCACTTAATTTTGAGACAAAAAATGTGTGCTATAAAAAATATATAAGGTTTGTTAGGCAAATTGTTAGCAGTTTTTCGGAAATTTTATGTGAAATGTAAAATTTTTCTTGTTCTTGTGGATACTTAAAGCATAGCCAAATGCTGATTAACAAAAAAACAGTGGAGTCATTAAACTATGTGTTTCCATGACAAAATGAATTTCCTACCTTATGTTCAATTTCAAATAGTTTTCTTCTACATGAGGGACATGTTCTGCTGTTTTTCTTCCATTCATTTAAACATGCCGTGCAAAACACATGTCCACATGGACTGCTATAACACCAGTCTTTCGCCAGTTCCCCCAAACAAATATTACAAGTGAATGCATTTTCTTTATAGTCTCTAGGCATTCTATGTACAAATTTCATAGAGCAGGCTGCAAACTTCTTGCATCTTCTAGTTTTTGCGTACTCGTAGCAATGCCCACCCTGCAACTGCATAGTTCGAAAAATTTCTTTTTCCATGTTTGGAGGAACAACCAACCGATCTGTATAATACTTTTCTTCAAAGTAGTGGACATGCAGGTAGGTACAATAGTCTCCCAATGTACATTTTCCTGCTCGAAATGCTCGGCAGTAGCTATAGTAGTGCAATAGTGGACATTGCACATTAGGGCATCTGTTGTTCAAATAAGCGGGACATAATCTAAAATATATATTATATGATTGATCAACTTTATACAAAATCCCCTTTTGAATGAGAATAATAAAATCGAAATAACTTTCAATGGCATACTTTCCTAATTACTACTACTAGTTGAAGAAGCTAAGAATTAGTACGTAGGTGGAACTTCTTTCAGGTGTGCTTGCTTGTTTGTTGGTTGTATATTTATGAACAAAAGAGTAAGTTAGTTTTAATACTAGAGTTTTCTTTTTCGTGAATGCTTGTGTTCAAATGATAGCTTAAAGAGGGTGATGGATTTAATTACACACTTGAAAATAATTCCTGAAGAGCTGATTTCATTGCCCGATTACACTACTAATGGTCTAACTAAACAGATGTTTAAGACTGATATTTTTCTTGGTAGATACCTACCTATGTATTAAACAAATTCAAATAATGCTACTAATCCTACCAAATGGTTTAGCACTCAGTACCTATGCTACAATACAGTAAAATAGTAATTTTCAACATAAACATTATAGGGTGATTAAAAAAAAGATAATTTTTTTATTCTTACACTGTTAGAAATGTCTGTAAATTTGCATTATAAACTTAAGGTATTTTTAAATACAGGTACTTCAATTATTTTTCCAAGTACTTATGTAGTTTAAATTTACTGGAGCCACTTTGTAAATCTGATTTATATTACAATCGTACAATAATTTTGCAAAACAATTTTAAAATTCAAGTTCAAATGAAATTTTAGCCTCTAAGGACTTTAAAATTAATAGAATACACGTAATTTTAAAGTGTAGAATTATACTAATTTTCGAAAACATACTGCAAAGAGTGGGTTTTTTTAATTAAGTTTTTTAATGGTTGATGTTAATTTGTTTGATTGGAAGACCAGCTACAAGAAGCAAAAAAAATATATTTTTCTACAACTGTGCGTAAAGTATTACCTTTACGCACGGTTTAAGGTTCGTAAAGTTTAACTTTTTTCACTAGTGAAAGTTTTGTATAAGATTATGCAAATAATTTTACTCTTATTGGCTGAACTATTGAACTATTTTTTTTCATATTTTATAAAAAAGTACATGTCAAAACCAAAAAAATGAGACCCGAAAGAAGTATGTACAATAAATCCCTAAACATATGATTTTATTTAAAAAAAAATTTTTTTTTGCGAAAAAAATTAATATTTTAAAAACCTTTGGATTTTTTTATCTGAAAAAATTTGTAGTCATTTAAGATATATAAAGGTATACTTTCACCAACTTTCGTCAAAATAAAATCATTTTTGTAGAAATGAAAAATTAAAAATTAAAAAACGGCTAAAAAACCTGTTTTTTCATTTTTCGCGTGAATTTTGAGGTTATGTGAAAAAAACTTTTAAATGAAAGTTATAGATTTTTTAATGATGTACAACTTTTCTATTGGACATTTTTCTCTGTGACATCAACTTTTGACACTATTCGTAATAATACGTTTATTTACACTTATGAAAAGTGAGCTTTCATTATTATACTTCAGCGTTCATGGCAATACTGTTAATAAAAAAAATTTAATCATATGAAGAAACATAATTTCTATAGTATTTTTTTCCGTAGAATTAAATGGTATTATCAGTTTTGCAATATCTAAGAAAATTTAAACAAAATATCAACATTTATTACAAAATTAAGTGTTACAAAGTCATTTTTTCAGTTTTTTACATTTTTGATCATATTTTTAAATGTAAACTATTTTTTTTTCATATTCTATAAAAAAGTAGATGTCAAAACCAAAAAAATGAGACCCGAAAGAAGTATGTAAAATAAATCCCCGAAGCTAGGATTTCATTTAAAAAAAAAAAAAAAAATTTTGCGAAAAAAATTTATATTTCAAAAACCTTTGGATTTTTTTATCTGAAAAAATTTGTGGTCATTTAAGATATATAAAGGTATACTTTTACCAAGTTTTGTCAAAATAAAATCATTTTTGTAGAAATAAAAAATAAAAAACTAAAAAACGACAAAAAAATGGTTTTTCCATTATTCGCGAGAATTTTGAGGTTATGTGAAAAAAACTTTCAAACAAAAGTTATACATTTTTCAATGATGTACAACTTTCCTGTTGGAAATTTTTTTCTGTGACGCCAACTTTCGCCAAAATTTGTAATAATACGAGTTTACCCCCTTTAACCCCCCCCCCCAAATCCAGATTTCCAAGGTTACGTAGTTGGGTGAATTTTCTGTTATTTATTGTACCCCAAGTTACCTTTTCCAATTGGTTTCATACGCGAATTAATTTTTATGGGGTCAAATGACAACCCGATTGGACTATTATACCTGGCTCTAATTTAGATATTTTGTGAATACATAAATAGTCCAGGTAGACAGTAGTTTTATGGATTAGCATTTGTTTATCTTTTAACCGTAATAAAACGAACGGTTTGGTTTTCCCAAGAAAATTCATTTAATAAAGAAACAATAATTTCAGTGAAAAACTTTATAAAGTAAAATATATAGACTTAATTAATTATACTAAAAAGTAATAATAAACAGAAAAAATTCAATTGAATCGTAAGATAATCTTCTAGCTTTTTTAATAGCTGTTTTTTGTTACAAATATTTTTGCAGTTTAGTTCTTTTTTTAGGTCACATATCATGAAAATATTTTAAGCTTTTAATTCCTTTTTTTTACATATCAATCATGGATATCAATCCATAAGGAAAGACAAAACTAGAAGAGATCAAAAAATGAACTGGCAATTTCTTTGATACTAAGGTGAAATTACTATCCGACAAACTGGCACAAAATTCCATCATGAGCCATCATAAAAATTCTATTATAAGTCTTTTGTTCTACAGATTGCATTAATTGTTAAATAAAAAACTTGTTACATTATAGGTATTAAATATTATGAAAATTAAGTGTATTAAATAATTATATTAAAAATTATAATAAATTAACGTGACTATTCTTTTAATCTACCAATTTTTAAAAATAATAATTCCACCTTTAAGCTATACGAAAATTAATAATTATATACTTACAGTTAACAAATCAAAAAAAAATATTGAATATTATAAAATTCTCAGTTTTATGTAAAGATCTATAGAATAGTGTATGTAAAATTACAGCCCTTGTTGTAAAAGTTAATAATCAGTATTGTAATTTATAATGTAAATACAGAGGCAACTTTGAAAATTACAGTAACTGCTATTGAAATTTATGGTGCGCCAACTGAAATATTAAATGTTGCTTGCTGGTAAAATTCATACCTGTTTGTAAGAGGAAAAAAACGATCATAATTTTTTTAATCACTCTATATCAACAATAATTAATAAATATACTATCGTTTTCAGCAAACGTATTACCTACTAATTAAATCCAAAAATAGAAAATGGGCATTCAGCAGTTGTTTGGAAATATATTTCTAGTAAATTTACGTAAATAACATACACACAATATGGCGACCTAACAGTTTAAAATTATATCTACTCACCTTTTACTGGTGTCCATATTCACTAACACACGAACTGATTATATTGTCTAATTATTAATTAAAACTGTAACCAAAAACGCTAAAATAGTTATAACCAAATACGCACTAAAATATTACTCCAATTCTAATTGAAAGGAAATAATTTACCGTTCACACCGGTCAGCAACAAGTTAAGTATAAAAGTGGAAAGTGGTTATTTGACCGACACAAACCGAGAAACGCGGGAAACGCCCGAACGGCCCAAACGCAGACACCTCTCACACTGTTGCCATGCCAGAGCGAAATAAAACGGTAACAGATTAATTGCATGATCCTCCTTTTATCACAAATGTAATAAAAATTTGGGTGAGAGTTATTTGGACGTAAATTTACGAATAAGCTATGAGACATTCAGATTAGGTTTTATTAATCATCGTATCATTCAAAATATTACTATTTTGGATTTTATCTTAGACGAAGTTGTGCCTACAATTGTACGATCTCTGGCAGCACTGCAAGTTCAAAATACTTTTGTTAAGGTTTTGAAACAGTGTTGCCACCTTCGATGAAAATTGAATAAATATCCATTTCATATGTAACTTCATCATCTTTTGTCAACATTTTCTATATACCTACTTATGAATGAAGTTTGAACTAAGACATGCTTTTTGCAAACTGATTTCTTTCAAATTGTATGTACCTAGGTAGGTTGTAATTTAATAACATATCATTGCTGAGAAATTATAGCTATAGACCTTCTGCGTCTATCGGTATATACGGGTCATAAGTAGGTAGGTATCAATCGTCAATACAGAAACTGAAAGTGTCTTCAATACCTAACTACCTACGTCTAATTTCATAGAACATAGCGATTGGGACAATGAAATAACCATTAAAAATAAAAATACAAATTTAATTTCAATGACAACGCCCACGAAGTACCTAGGTATAATGTGGCAATGCTGTAAATTCATAAAATATTGTCTTAATATAATGTAAAATTACCTATGACCGGAAATATAAGATCATTATAATCTCCAATTGATATTACCTTTACGCACGGTTTAAGGTTAATAAAGTTTTACTTTTTTTCACTATTAAAAAAAAAAGTTTTTTTTTTCACTAGTTAAAACAAGTAAAAAAAGCACTGTCTTTAATAAGATTAGCCGAGGGTATAAAGTGCATACCTTCCACCTAGATGGCTCAGGTTCAATTCCGGGTAGGGAAACTTTTTTTTATTATTTATTTGTGTAAATATATTTAATTGTTAAATTATTGTGTGTGTAGCAGTAAAAACATTACAAAATATTCAAAAAATGTCCTGTCGGCATATATCTCTGAATAATTAAAAGATTTAAAACCAAATACTAAACTACCTGGTCTGTGTACTTCATGTTAAAATCTACTCTAACAATTAAAAATAATATTGATATTTCAAAATACCATAAAATAGTTGCTTATTTAAAAAATAAAAACAATAATTTTTTTTAAATCGAAAAGATTATCCATTCTCAAATGTGGTGTTTATTATAAATAAACGAAAAACTCAAAATTAATCCACATATAATTGGTGTTCAATATTACAAAATAATATTAGTATTAGTTGAGGGAAATCCTTCCCATCAACAAGTAAAGGAAAAAAAGACACACCGTTCGACTGTGGAATATCCAATAAGAATTTTTGTTTGCAGTTAGAGGGGACAACATACTTGCAGACCGGTTTCGACCTATTTGGGTCATCATCAGTACAAGGCAATGTTGTCCGTCAGCGTGCTTAAAGCATAAACGCTGACTGAAAAATCAACTAAAATCATCAACGATATATTACTTTCAGTTAAGAAAGTGTAAACGCCGTGACCGTAGTGTCATCTTCACCTCTAACGGCAAAACAAAATTCATAATAAAATTATTCCAGTCGAAAGTGTGAATAGGATAATATCTGCCAAATTAGCGTTTTCTCAAATCGAAAAGATTATCCATTCTCAAATGTGGTGTTTATTATAAATAAACGAAAAACTCAAAATTAATCCACATATAATACTAATATTATTTTGTAATATTGAACACCAATTATATGTGGATTAATTTTGAGTTTTTCGTTTATTTATAATAAACACCACATTTGAGAATGGATAATCTTTTCGATTTGAGAAAACGCTAATTTGGCAGATATTATCCTATTCACACTTTCGACTGGAATAATTTTATTATGAATTTTGTTTTGCCGTTAGAGGTGAAGATGACACTACGGTCACGGCGTTTACACTTTCTTAACTGAAAGTAATATATCGTTGATGATTTTAGTTGATTTTTCAGTCAGCGTTTATGCTTTAAGCACGCTGACGGACAACATTGCCTTGTACTGATGATGACCCAAATAGGTCGAAACCGGTC
Organism: Altica lythri; assembly: GCA_964028335.1. Classification (NCBI taxonomy): domain Eukaryota; kingdom Metazoa; phylum Arthropoda; class Insecta; order Coleoptera; family Chrysomelidae; genus Altica; species Altica lythri. The sequence continues at coordinate 117,764 of CAXIIO010000959.1, read as the reverse complement.
TGCAAGTATGTTGTCCCCTCTAACTGCAAACAAAAATTCTTATTGGATATTCCACAGTCGAACGGTGTGTCTTTTTTTCCTTTACTTGTTGATGGGAAGGATTTCCCTCAACTAATACTAATATTATTTTGTAATATTGAACACCAATTATATGTGGATTAATTTTGAGTTTTTCGTTTATTTATAATTTTTTTTGTTTTTATTTTGTATTATTTTTAAATTAAATAAAATGTTTGATTGAAAATAACTTTGAACACGAGTTAAACAAAATGGCGTTTCATACCGAGTTCCGTACAAAATTTTTTCGCACTAGTGCGTAAAAAAAATCAGACCTATACTTGTATTTCGTGTAAAAAAATTCGGTTGTAGAAAAAATATTGTATGCAACTCGTGCGTAAAGGTTCCTTTTTTGACTCATGTGATTGTCGCATTCACCTGCGGCTCATGCGACAACATTACATTCGTCAATAAAAGTCACTTTACGCACTAGTTGCATAAATAACTATTATTTTAATTGATGGATTTCCAATATAAATTAAACTTTTAAATTTATTTATTGTTATCCCAAGAAATAGGTGCTCGTTCCAACATTTGATTGTACCTACATTTTTTTCACTTATAATATTGTCTATTGAATTTGGATCATAGTCGTTATTGAAAGTATATATCTTTAATAATATTTAATTTTTTGTAATAATTATTGGTAAATTTTGCTTTTAACGGAAACGGCACCGCATGCTTTATTATACCTGAATTATAAATAATCTTTAAATTGTAATAAAATGTGTTTGCAAGTAGTCCTTTATCTCAATTGGAGGTATAATATTGGGTCGCAATGTAGGCGCAATATAGAAAGTTCGTTGGTTTATCAATATTTTGTTTCACCAATATTTAGCCAATATCTTGCCAATATTGATTCCAATATAAAATTTTCATTTTAAACCAATATTGGCTACAATACGGTTTTATACATAACCACCAATATTGTTGAAAATAGTCTTTATAGTAATATTGGCCAAACGTTGGCTTGCCAATGTATACATAATATTGTCACAATATTGGGTCGCAATGTAGGCGCAATATAGGAAGTTCGTTGGTTCATCAATATTTTGTTTAACCAATATTTAGCCAATATTCCGCCAATATTTGTTCCCAATAACGGCCAATATAAAACGTCCATTTTAAACCAATATTGGCTACAATACAGTTTTATACATAACCACCAATATTGTTGAAAATAGTCTTTATAGTAATATTGATCAAACGTTGGCTTGCCAATGTATACATAATATTGTCACAATATTGGGTAGCAATGTAGGCGCAATATAGGAAGTTCGTTGGTTCATCAATATTTTGTTCAACCAATATTTAGCCAATATTCCGCCAATATTGGTTCCCAATAACGGCCAATATAAAACGTCCATTTAAAACCAATATTGGATACAATACGGTTTTATACATAACCGCCAATATTGTTGAAAATGTTCTCTAGTTATATTGGCCAAACGTTGGCTTGCCAATCTGTACATAATATTGTGTCACAATATTGGGTTTATATTGATCGCAATATAGGCCCATTATTGGCAGTTCATTGGTTTATCAATATTTCGCTTAACCAATATTTAGCCAATATTCCACCAATATTGGTTGCCAATGCCAAGGCAATATTACAAAAAAAACTGCAGCCTATATATATCCAATATTGGTTATATATTGGCAATATTGATCAATATTGCACCAATGTCTGGCCAACATTCGCAACCGAATCTTGGCGGTATATTCATTATCAACATTGGCCCAATATTGGCTGAATATTGATATTGTGCACCAATATAGCGCCAAGATTCCAATCTTGGCGCGAGGTTGCGCCAATATATATCCAACATTCGGTTCTACTAGGGTTAGGTTGGATTTACGAAATTAAGCTTCATTTGTTTCTATCGAATATTGTGGAAGAGATTTTTCTGAATTTAGGTGAATTCGGTGGAAAATACGGCACTGTGTCCGGATATTTAGTAAAATCTTCTGTTGGTGAGTACACGTTTCTTTACTCATGTAATTATTCGATTCTTATGGTCCTTTTGTTCCTTATGAAGGGTAGGAACCCATAAAGCAGACAGTAGGGAAGACTAGTATTTTTAAAACCGTTTAGACAGCAATCGTGGTCAGAATTTACCCCATTATTGCAGTTAGCAACGAGGAAATTGTTTTTACCCGACTACCAGCTAGGGTATCACGAGTTTAACGAGGTAGAATAACCCTATCTTAATAGGTGAGTTACGAAATTTTATTTTTATCAGATTAATAACGCCATATGGTCAATCTTGGTTAATATCTTTATTTTACATATGTATTTCTTTGTGTCGTATGTAGGTTATTAATGTGAAACTAGACTCCTTTTGCTTATTTTTTTTTTACTATTATTAAATAATTTTATGTTAATTTTGATTTAATTTATTGTTATAATTTTGTTGTGACTAGCAAGTCAAATTTAGGTTCGTTGAGTACATTTAAATCATTAGTTTTGCTCATTAAATGTAAATTCAGAGAAGTCAATTGCTAAATGTTGTATTATTCATTTAAATTCACTTTGTTCTTTCATTGTAGTATAAATTTAAGTTAATGTGTTCAAGTTGTATTAAAGTTATTAAGTCAAGCAATTCAAGGAGTCATTAAAATCTGTTTAAGCTATCGTTGATTTTATATTACGATTTTAGGGTCCTAGATACAGGCGTAAATCCTAGATACAGGCGTAAATCCCAGATACAGGGTTTAAGTCCTAGTTACTGGTTAAAAATTTGATGCTGACCTGATACTTAGCCGAGCTTGAGTTATTTGAGATTGGTGTAAGCTATTGGTTCTGGGAACAGGCTTGAATTTGACGCCGGCCTAAGTGTTGAAGCAGACAAGAACGACGAGGAACTGTATCTAGCATTTAACAGATAAGCTATATTAGATTAAGTCGTTAGTTAAGAGTTATTTTTCTTGTATATTTTTTTATATTGCGTGTGATCACACATATTTTGGGATAAAATTCTCTATTAATATAATTCATATATTCTTTTTTTTTGTATTTATATAAATATCAATAGCGTTGTCAAGCACGAGGCTTGACAGTTTTGTAATTCTTTACTTTTATTAAAGAAGGGTCTAGTTGATATTTTGGTTTTATTAAGCTCACTTATCGTTGTTTTCTGTAATTGTGTAGTTCAGTTGAAACTGATAAATATTCAAAATTTATTTAATTATCTCCAGTGGGTAAAGTAGTGCCTGGAACAACAGGGGTTTCCGATTTTGACTGTCTAAATCGGTGGCGCGACTCACTAATATTTGTTTACTTACCTCTACGGCTGAGCTGGGCACTAATTTGCCAGTAGAGAGACCACTACCGAACTCAGCTGGAGTTGTATTTCCTTTAATTAATTTATTTGTTTTCAAAATTCGATTTTGTTTTAAATTCATTAAAATACGTGGCAAGATTTAGATGTAACGTGTCAATGTTGTCGGTGTATTTGTATAATCAATCCTCTTCCATTATTTCACTGGAAGAATCAGAGTCACTATCAAATCCAAAATCGGAATCGTCAGAATCTGATTCCTCCAATGAAATAATTAAAGGAGGAATATTGTCATGTGAGCAGTTTCCCATGTAAGTAGTCCAATCTGCCAAAATAAGTTCGTCCGTATGTCTACAAAATGTTGCCACATGTCTGGTGTACATTTAGTCAATGCTTCAATCCAAGTTTTTTTAACTCTATTCTCGTCAAGATAAGTAGATGTTATATGTTTGTTATAAGTTATAACATGTTTTAGTAAACCCCCATACTAGTTCTATTGGATTGTAATGAGAATGGTATAGTGGCAGTATTTCATGTCCTCGTTGTTCCACTACATATGTTTTTTATGTCAAACATAATGTTATTGTTGATCAACCATTCCTGCAACATAGCTTTTTGGCTGAAAAAGAGGGTGGTTTGTTAAGTTGAACTGAATGGTATGGCGCGTTGTCCATTACCACCACACATTTTTCTTGAGACAAGGAATAAGTTGATTAACAACCCAGTTCTTAAAAAGTCACCATTCATACTTTTGTGATAGTCTAGGTCTGCATTTGAAGAGTCTAGTAACAGGTCACATCCTTCCAAAAATCCAGTATCAGTATTATATTGTGTCATTGTTCACATAAAATATGTCGTCCATTTACTTTTTTAAATGTGTATCCCATTAATTTTATAAGTTTATATAGTGTAGTACGTCCCCTTTTAAACTCAATTTTTTTTTTAGCATCATTCACAAGTTTGTCTAAAGTAAAATGTTCATTTTTAGAATGGTACATCCAAATCTGTCGCTGTAAGTCTTTTTTTTTTAAATAAACTTCTCAAATGTATCAGTTTTACTTCGTTTATCTGCAAATTTCTCATTATTCTTCAATCCTTCCTTAATAATTCTCCGTATTTTCCAAACACTGATCGAAAACAATTAAGCATTTAGAATATCTGTCTTATTAATTAGGTAGTTTAAAAAAATATACCTCAGTTACACAAAGGTAGAGATTTAAAAATATTTAACAAAATTTTGAATTAAATTATAGTTTTAAAAATATATAATTTCGAAATTTGAAATCTGACAACATTGTATATAATTTATTATGATATCTGTCATAAAAAGGTTATGTATTATGTTAATAATATAAATTTTATTTAAAAAAAAGATACGTATTTCTAAATTCATTACAAAAATCTCTCTCAATTAATCTAATGCAAAATATATAACTTTATATTAGCTGTTGATTGATTTAAAAGAAATATAATGGTACTTACGGTTGCAAAGATCTGTGGCAATTGATTTAGATATTTACTTACGCAGCTGTTGCTTTGTTTCTTAAACATACCATAACATTTAATGATGTTGTTGCGTATTTCTATACTGATTTTTTTTGGCATTGTTTATTGAATATTTCTATCTTAAAATTTTTACCTTTGATAATATGTGCTGTCAATATTTCGACAGTAGGAGATGGCGTTTTCAGTTAAGGGACCAACCTAACAAACTGAAGTACCAACCCAAGAAATCAAATGCATAGTCTAGAGTCTAGAATAAGAAGTGAACGGATAATATACACAGATTCTGAATTTTGATATTTATACCAAAAATAGCCGTATTTTAACAAAATATCGATAAATTTACATTAAAAATAAATAAACAATGTTTATTTTTTAGTTTTTATATAAAAATAACAAAGGATGTTATAAATATAAACAGATTTTTATTTCATTGACATTTCTTGACTCTAAACCAAAAAAGAAGAAAAATCGAACTGATTCTTTTGACAGTTATCCGATTATTGAAATCTGCAATTATTTCAAGCATTCTTGTATATTTTTTAATAAAATCGTATTTTTGACTAATTTTAATATTTTTTTACTAAAATTTGATACTATTTTCACCAAAAAACCAAAATTTTCATCAAAAATTAGTAAATTTAAAGTCCAGTTAAGACAACTTAGCTGGCAGCTAGTGACTAGCTGTCGGTCAAAGTGTTTAATCGATGTTCCTGTTACCCGTAGCTGAAGGCTATCTTTCACTTTGGCTGACCGTAAGATGAATCATACTGTTAAGATACTTGGCTGCCTGGCTGCTAGCTAAATCGATGCCCAAGCCCAATATCAATTTCAATTTCTTGTTTTGTTTTGTTGTGGTAATGTGGTATAACGTATAACCTTATTTATTTTTACATTTTGCTTGGGTAATTATACTGTTTACTAAACAATTTTGAGTGAAATAATATAATTGAAGGTTCTGTTGTGAAAATATAAGTTTTGTTTGGATTCAATAGTAGATATTGGCAGATATTTTTATAATTTTTTGTGATAATGGATCAAGGTGATCTGTTTTTATTACACGAATTTAGTGATGATGAAGAAATAATAGAGTTTTTGGAACATGAGAAAAGACCCTATGTTATGAAAGAACGAATCAACTTTTTTGAAGATTATGATGAAGTTGATTTTTTTATTAGATTTAGGCTAAAGAAACAAACTGTTTTAAATGTATAAGAGCAAATAGAGGAGAAAATTGAAACCCCAACAAACAGGTAATTTTATATTTAAACTAGCAGCCCGCCCCGGCTTTGCACGGGGATTAAAGAAAAATAACAAAAGCCATTAAATTTATTGGGTCAACGCTTCCCTGTAAACAATATTACATGCTGTTTTATTTTCTGGCAGCAAAAAATATTCTGGCCATGTTTCAAAGTTCTAAAAGCTATAGATTGAACGATACGAATTTTTTAAATATTTGACGCCCCCGCTCAACCCTCTGGGGGTGGAAATTAGTTATTAGTGAATTCAAAAAAAATATTCTATTCAAGTTTCACAGTTATAAAAGCTATGAGTGGGAAAAAATATTTTTTTTTTAATTTTTAACGCCCCCGCACAGCCCTCTGGGGGTAAATTATCATAAAATTAGTTTTTAGTAAATTCAAACATGCTAAAAAGAATATCCTGGCTAAGTTTTATACCTAAAAGAGCTATAGTTTAAAAATGTGAATTTTTCATTGTTGACACCCCCGCAAAACCCCTTGTGGGTGGAATTTCGTAAAATATGTTCTTAGCTGACGTCTACATAGCAAAAGTAATATTCCTACCAAATTTCAAGTCTCTAAGTCCTATGGTTCCCGAGATATCGTGATGAGTGAGTATATACGTGGAAATCTCCTATTTGTATATATACCGACCTGTACCGATGAGTAGCGCCGCTATGCGGATCGCGGGAGACATACTCTTGTCGGTAGTTTTAATCGTTTGACAGCTAGGCGGGAAACTGTACATTACTAAGTTCTTCATTAAAAAAATGTAAAATAAAAATCATAAACGATCTTACGATAAATCATGTATCTTCGGATGTGATTGTGAATCAAAAGAAAAAACATTAACATTTCATTCATTTCCTTCAAAGCTTGAATTAAGAGGAAAGTGGGTGATACAGTGTAAGTTAAGCCCAAAAAAAAGTAAATATTCATGCTCGCAGTTCATTACTTGTTTGCAGCAAACATTTTAAATTAGAATATTATTTACCAAGTAAGTTTTCATTATTTTTTTTTTTAATATGATTTTAATACAAAAACATTGTAATGCAACATTAAATAATATACTTAATGTACAACAGCTGGAAGATCAAGAAAATATTTGAAGAAGACAGCAGTTTCATTCATGGTCCCAGTACAAATTTCTACAAAGTCTTTCTTTTGAACCTTTTTTACAATACCACAATACATTATGTGGTTTGCATTAAAAACACATTTGCCTACAATATATTGTAACGAGCGAGAAAACACAAATAAAATGGAAGAAAATACTAGAAAGATAATGGATGAGAATACCCAGAAAATGAAAGATAATTTGGGAGATAAATTGACATTCATTGAAAATGAGTTGAAGAATAATTACTCCAAACTGGAAAATGAGATTGGAAGCGTAAAAGACGAAATTGGAAGCGTAAAAGACGAGATGGGGAACGTGAGCGATAAAATTGGAAAATTTGAAGACAGGGTTGGAAACATTGAAGGCAGATTGGTTAATATGGAGGAAGAAATGCAAGTAAAATTGGAAGAACAGGTGAAAACCATGGAAGAGCGATTGAGTTAGAACTTCAGCAAATATTGTTCTGTTAAGCTGGGAGAACGGGGTGAGCCAGGGCGAACAAAGATCAAACCTCCAACTATTGATGGCAAAACACCTTGGAGCACTTATCAGAAACAATTTGAAGTAGCAGCCAACGCCAACTGCTGGGACGATGAAGAGAAAGCAACTGCCTTAATTGTTGCATTAAGAGGGGATGCACTGAATATCCTTCAGACCATTCCTGTAACAACAAGGTGATTATAAGACTCTGACAAGTAGACTGCAAATAAGATATGGTGATGCACATCTCCAACAAGTGTATCACGCACAAATCAAGAATCGCCATCAGAAGAGCGCAGAAACCTTGCAGGAATTCGAAGCAGACATAGCAAGGTTGGTAAGGCTGGCCTATCCTTCAGCACCGGATAGCTTCCTAGAACAACTTGCTGTCCAGACCTTCGTCGATGGGTTGAGAGACACGGAGACTCAGCAGACGTTGCGGTTGGCCCGGCCCAAAACCCTAGATGGCGCCCTGGCCCATGCCCTAGAATTTGAAGCTGCTAAACAAGCTTCGCACAGAGGACAGAGCAAAGTGAGACAGCTTGATGATTCGCCAGTCTGCGATGAGAGAATTGAAGAAGTAGTTCGCCGAGTTCTCCAGGAGAAACGTAATGGTGGACCAAGATGCTGGAACTGCGGCGAAAGAGGACACATTCGGCGTAATTGCAAGAAGCCGGTTAAACCACAACGCCAAGAACAGAAAAAACTAAAGCAGGTTGGCGAGAAGGGGCATAAACCGACCCGCCACGACAATGCCCCTGAGGTTATAATTCAGGCCATCTCTTCAAGTATTTATGTCGACGGAAAAATTAATGGGAGGTCCGTAAAAATGTTAGTCGACACTGGCGCAACCCGAACTATAGTTAAGCCAAGTGTAGTTAAAGGAAATGGAAAAACCTTACCAGCGACGGTTCGTTTACGGACTGCAACTGGAGAAGACGTGCCAATACATGGAAAGAAGAGGATCGTCATCAACATTGGGGACAGGTCTTTCGAATATGAGGTGCTGGTGGCAGATATCATGGAGGAAGTCATCTTGGGAATGGATGTCATTAAGGGTTATGGCTTCCAGATGGATATGAGAAACGATGTTCTGAGGATCGGAAGTCTGGAAATTCCATTCCTGGGATGTGAAGATATCACGACTCGAGTCTTACTCAGCGAAGATGTTCACCTACGTGGACAGGCGGAAACCATAGTGAAGGGGTATTTAGACAGAGACCTTCGAGATGGCTGTATAAGACTCATCGAACCAGCCAGTGAGAGTAACCTCGGTAAAGGACTACTAGTCGGAAAAACCTTGGTGAAGGCGGAAACGAAGTTCCTGTGAGAATGTTGAACACCAACATGTACCCTGTGATCTTGAAGAAAGGTACGATCCTAGGAGAAAGCTGTTCTGTGCTTTGTGTGACAGGAAGCGTTCAGGATGTGAAGAACCCGCTACCAAGAAGCGAGAAGAGTTCGGAAAAATTATTTGAGACATTGGCTTCGTCCTGCACAGAACTTGCACCAGAACATATTAGCAAGGTGAAGAAACTGATTCATGAATACAGTGACGTTTTTGCTATGGACAACACTCAGATGGGTAAGACGAATGTTGTGAAGCATTCTATAAATACCGGAAGTTCAGATCCCATTCGCCAACAACCGCGAAGGCTTCCCATAGCAAAGAGAGAAGAAGCAGAAAATATAATCAAGGACATGCACGAACAAGGAATAATAGAGCAATCTGATAGTCCTTGGTCATCACCTGTGGTTTTGGTGAAGAAGAAAGATGGCTGGATTTGAAGAGTGGATATTGGCAGGTGGAATTGGATCCCAAAGACAAAGAGAAAACAGCTTTTACTATTGGGACAGGATTGTGGCAGTTCACAGTAATGCCATTTGGTCTCTGTAACGCACCTGCAACTTTCGAGCGATTAATGGAAACCATTCTTCGAGGATTGTCATGGAAGACGTGCCTAGTTTATTTGGACGATGTCATAGTATTTGGCCGGACATTCGACGAGCACCTGGAGAATTTAAGAGACGTCCTTGAGAGGCTACGCACTGCAAATTTAAGACTCAGTCCAAAGAAATGCCACCTCTTCAGGAAAGAAGTGAAATTGTAAATAAAAAGAGGCTCAGTGCATTAAAATGTATTTAATTAAAATTAGCCTAAGCGCTTTCGCCGGTTAGGGCATCTTCAGAGGCTTCTACAATTATAAAACAAAGTTTTTTTTATAAACATCTTAAAAGTTTTTATGACAGTTTTTATAAACTTACTTGTCAGAAAGCGTAGTTATCCGATAATGTCATCAAATTAGTTAAAGGATTATTAGACACACACAACATTTAAACAACATATAATGTCCTAGGACATATAAAAAAATTTTTTTGTTTTTACTTTTTCTGACAAGTCAGTTTATAAAAACTGTCATAAAAACTTTTAAGATGTTTATAAAAAAAACTTTGTTTTATAATTGTAGAAGCCTCTGAAGATGCCCTAACCGGCGAAAGCGCTTAGGCTAATTTTAATTAAATACATTTTAATGCACTGAGCCTCTTTTTATTTACAATTTTGTAACTGTGAATTTCAACCATAGGAGATTCTATTTGTATGACAATGGCAGTCTTTGTTGAAACCTACCGTAAGTTATCGATTAGAAGAATGATCATTTTCCTTAGTATTGGATTTATTAAAGGATGCATCAACAATAAGGTAACACCTACTTTTGCTAAAGTTAAGACTTCTAAGAATGTAACGCATGCAGAAAAACAACGTCTGGAACATCAAATCCTAAAATGGGAACTTAAAAATAATTATTGTAAATTACATCACATTAATGTTAAGTTAAAAATAACGTATGATAATTTAATTATAGATTACTCTTGGAATGTACTTACAGATATCTTTAACAATATTGAAGATGAGGTTAATTTCGCAAAATTTACCAAACAAAACACACTTACAAAAAAGTTTAATAGATTGTATGATCAACAATATTGTAATAGGGAAAGTGTTCCTTTTTCTGATCATAAGTTTCATAGTAGGGTTCTCAATTTGTCAGCTGTTAATTTTTAAAAAATGAAATTAGATTTCTTAAATTTAGGTCTTAAATTTGCATGTCAGAACTCATTAAACAATCAGAATTTGTTGGAAAAGTATTCGGTAGATTTGGACACTCTAATTGAAAGCATTAGTTCAGACAACAATGTTAAAAATACTTTGAGAAATGGTTGCTCAGCGATCCTTCAAAAAGAGAAATGTAAATTTAGAAACAATAATTTTCACAAACATCAACAAACCTATAAGAAACAAATAGAAATTTTAAAATCAATTAAAAACAAAGTAAAAACTCATGATTTAATAATAACAAAGGCAGACAAGGGGAATTGTTTGGTGGTACTAACTAGGGATTTGTACACTTTAAAAGTAGAAAACATGGGAATAATAAAAATAATAAAAAACGTTAGTTTTTTATATAAAACTTTCACTTTAAATGTATTTTAAAAAATGACATATGTTTCGCATTTAAGCATCGTCAGATTGACATATAAAGTTATATTTTGTTTATAGCTAACTATCTGATGTTGAATAGGTAATATTAAGGCTAGATTAAGTATGGAAGTAATAAGATATAACAATATTAAAGCCTAGATGTTATTAGCCCTAAGGGATTATCCTGGATGTATCTCCCTCTAAGATCAGTATAACTGTGCAATGATATAGAAAAACCAGGAAAAAACTATATCTGCTGATCTTTACAATAACTTAATATATTTGTATTACAATTATATCTTATTTATGTATAAAATGAAGACTCAATCAAAGTAAACAGTTTAATAGTGGAGAATTTCTAAGATTTATTTGTTCATTAACAACTTTAAATTGTGGATCTGCTAGATGTCTTTTTATTTCAAGTTCTTCAAGAAAATCTAAATTTTGTTTTTTATTACAAATGTGTAGAATTTGGATGTCATTGTTGTGTAAGCGTGAGGTTGGATGTTCAAGTAGGTGTTTTGCATAATTTGACTTATCTGGTTGTTTTAATCTATATGCTCTTAAGTGTTCATTAAATCTTATTTCAAATTTTCTTTGTGTTTGACCTATATATATCGCATTACATTTTGGATAATTAATTTTGTAAACACCAGATATTTTAAATTGGGTAATTTTGTTTTTACATTTAATAATTTTGTACCAACATTATTTAGTGTTTTAAATGACATTAATGTTGATGTTGCCGAAGATATTATTTTTGAAATTGTATTTGAAATACTTCCACAGTATGTAATATTTTTATAACTTTTAATTTTCTAGCCTTAATATTATAAGCCATTCACTTTTTATTTCCATCTCAGTAGGCTCTGTTAGTTACATGAAATTCGCCCAGTATAATACACGTCTGTTCATATTGTTCTGTGGTCTTATTAATTGTAAATACGATGTTGTCACGTCTTCAATAAAAATATGTGTATTCATTACAAATATCTTAAGTAATTAAATCTGCAAACCAAATTTAAAACTTGCCGAAAATAAGTCAATGTATTTAATATTAAATTGAATAGGTACTAAAGTAGATACGTCAGTTTTCGCTGCAAGTAGGTACTATTAATATCCAAGAATGGTCTATTTAAATTCACATGAATTTTGACTGATATTCAAAATAACACATTCCTTTGCACAGAACAGATCCCTGTTTATAGTCAATTATCATATTATATTATTGATCTAGAACGAAAATAGTTATTATCCTATCAAGTGCGGAAAGTTATACTTTCCCGCAAGAGTTAGGATCAATATTTTTTCTACAAGCATAAAAAAGATACTTTATTCATTTTTTAAATTTTATCTTCAACTCCTAACAATGTAACAAAATTTCAATTTGTGACAATTAAAGTTTGTTGTTGCTTTGAGTAACGTTTCCAGAGGTGTTTTAATAAATTATGATTTTTTTAAGAACAAACATTTTCAAAATCTCTATTTTTATGCAAAATAATCTTTTTTTTACTATTTGTATGTAGTAGGTACAACAACATAAAAGTAATAATACAATAATTTTCCAAAAGGTTATTGAAGGACATATTCATTTAATAAAAAAAGAGAAAGAGATATTTTCTGAATTAAAATGCGTGCGGAAAAGTGTTGTTTTACGCATGCTTGTAGAAAAATATACTTTTATATTTACATTTTATTACAAATAAATAATATAAGTAAAATTCAAAATGTAGCACATATACATATATTAATAAAAACGTTTAATACAACTTTTAAATTACTCAAGCAATAGTAAAAGATCCTTTTTACAAATGTATAATAAAACTTTTAAATTATTCAATCAGTGGTAAAAAAAATTATTTCATCAGTTTTGAGTTTAACATAAAAACACAGTACTCAAAGTCTATAGGTATCCATCTTTTTTAAAGTCTTCTATTTTACATCCAAATGGCATCGTAGTGTAACATTATTGTATTAGTGGCTGTAGGATAATAAAATTTCACATCCAATGGGTTAATTGAGGAAACTATACTCCAGTAAAAATTTGATTTTCCTGGTCCGCCCCAGGTGGTGTCGCATTTGACTTAAATATGCTGATGTTTTAATAATGTTCTTTATAACAGAAATTTTTCAGAAAAATTAAGATTTGTTAGACATTTCAAACCGATACAATGAAAAAAATATTTTAATAAATTACATAAAAGCAAATAAAAACAAATACAGATGCAGATTTAGATGTAACATGTAAATGTTGTCGGTGTATTTGTATGATCAATCCTCTTCCATTATTTCACTGGAAGAATCAGAGTCACTATCAAATCCAAAATCGGAATCGTCAGAATCTGATTCCTCCAATGAAATAATTAAAGGAGGAATATTGTCATGTGAGCAGTTTCCCATGTAAGTAGTCCAATCTGCCAAAATAAGTTCGTCTGTATGTCTACAAAAATTTTGCCACATGTCTGGTGTACATTTAGTCAATGCTTCTGTCCAAATTTTTTTAACTCTTTCCTGGTCAAGATAAGTAGATGTAATATGTTTGTTATAATATGTCTTAGTAAACCCCCATGCTAGTTCTATTGGATTGTAGTGACAATGGTATGGTGGTAGTCGAAGTACTTCATGTCCTCATTGTTTTAAAATTTCATCCACTACATATGTCTTTTATAAGGTAAGATTATAGAGTACAGTTGTTTCTTTGTCATTTTTGTATCAAACCTAATGTTATTGTTAATCAACCATTCCTGCATCATTGCTTTTTTCGCTGAAAAAGAGGGTGGTTTGTTAATTTGAACTGAATGGTTTGGCGCGTTGTCCATGACCACCACACATTTTTCTTGAAATACAGATAGAGCAGGAATGAGTTGATTAACAACCCAGTTTTTAAAAAGGTCACCATTCATACTTTTGTGATAGTCAAGGTCTGTATTCGAAGAGTCTAGTAACAAGTCACATCCTTCCAAAAATCCAGTATCAGTCCCTGCGTGTAAAATAGTAAATCGCTTTCCTTCGGATTTTACACGAGCTGGATTACTTTTTAGGTCAGAATCGTGCACCCACTGACGCACTGAACTACCATTTTGATAGATCCATGTTTCATCTAGGTACACGAATCTAACTCTCTCAGCAAGACTTTTTAGTTGTTTATATTTCCGAATGAAAGCGATCATTCTAATTTTAACGTGTCGTTGTTCACATAAAATATGTCGTCCATTTACTTTTTTAAATTTGTATCCCATTAATTTTATAAGTTTGTATAGTGTCGTACGTCCCCCTTTAAAATCAAAATTTTGTTTAGCATCAGTCAAAAGTTTGTCTAAAGTAAAATGTTCAGTTTTAGCATGGTACATCCAAATCTGTCGCTGTAAGTCTTTTTTTAAAATAAACTTCTCAAATGTATCAGTTTTACATCCTTTATCTGCGACTTTCTCATTATTTTTCAATCCTTCTTTAATAATCTTCCGTATTTTCGATACACTGATCTAAAAAAATTAAGCATTTAGAATGTTTGTCATATTAATTAGATTCAAAAATATACCTCAGTTACACAACGGTAGTTAAGAGATTTAAAAATATTTAACAAAATTTTGAATTAAATTATAGTTACAAAAATGTATAATTTCGAAATTTGAAATCTGACAACATTGTATATAATTTATTATGATATCTGTCAAAAAAGGTTATGTGTTCTTTTAATAATATAAATTTTATTTAAAAAAGTGATACATATTTATAAATTTATTACAAAAACCTCTCTCAATTAATCTAATGCAAAATATATAAGTTTATGTTAGCGACTAGCATTGATTTAAAAGAAATACACATAAAATCGTACTTACTTGAAAAACCTCGGCCAATTGATTTAAATAAACACTCTCACAGCTGTTAGCTTGTTTCCTAAACATACCATAACATCTAACGATGCTGTTGTGAATTTCTGTACTTATTTTTTTTGGCATTGTATATTGAATCTAAGAAAGCATCAAATATTTCGTTATTGAATCTTCAACAATTTTACCTTTGACAATGTGCTGTCAATATTTCGACAGTAGGTACCAACTCAACAAATTGAAGTGCCAATCCAAGAAATAAAATGCATAGTCTACTGAGATTGAAATAAGAAGTGAATGAATTATACCTATTCAACATCAGATAGTTAGCTATAAACAAAATATAACTTTATATGTCAATCTGACGATGCTTAAATGCGAAACATATGTCATTTTTTAAAATACATTTAAAGTGAAAGTTTTATATAAAAAACTAACGTTTTTTATTATTTTTATTATTCCCAATAAAAATGAACTTTCAAGTAGTAAGGGTCGATACAATTAATTTAAGTAGAAAAATTTCTCACTGAAAATAAAAAATCCTCTGCAACCTTACATCCAAAAAACTAAATCAATTATACAAAAGTGTTCGAACACCATTCAGAAATATACAAGTTTCAATTTAGTATCATCAAATCCAATTGTACCTAGACTGTATGGACTTCCAAAAATACACAAGGGTGTTGACTTTCCAATTCGCCCAGTAGTGAGTTTTTGTAATACTCCTGTTGCTAGACTTTCTAATTTTGTTTATAACACCATCAAACATGTTACAGAATTTTAACCAGACTTTTCAGTCAAAAATTCAATTGAATTTGTTGATAAACTAAAATCTCTTAATATTAAACAGAACTATTTTATGGTTTCTTTTGACGTTTCAAATTTATTCACATCAATACCTAGAGAAAAGACTATCCCTTTGGTTTCGAAATTGTTAGATTCAAACAAATTGTTAGATTTTGAAAAAGTTGATAATTTAGATTTACTTAAATTTTGTTTAAATCAAGATTTTTTCCAATTCAATATTAAATTTTACAAACAACCTACAGGCTTATCTATGGGTTCACCCCTTTCACCATTTCTGGCTGATTTATTCATGAATAACTTGGAACTTAAATTTGTTAAAAAAACATAAAAATATCATTTTTTGGACAAGATATGTGGATGATTGCTTTGCTTTAATTAAAGGTTCTGAGGAGACTGCTAATAGTATACTAAACGATTTAAATAAATTACATCCTAACATTACATTTACTCTAGAAACAGAAATAAATAAGCAGTTAAACTTTTTAGATCTAACTATCTTTAGATCAGATAATTCTTTAGAGTTCGGTATCTTCAGGAAACCTACTCAAACTGACCACATCATTAATTTTCATTCAAACCATCCATGGACACATAAAATGGCTGCCTTTCATTCTTTCATTAATCGTTTATTGAGAGTACCTCTATCTATTGACAATTTTAATAAGGAGCTTAATATAATTAAACAAATTGCATTCAACAATGGTTATCATGTTTCGTTAGTCACTAAATTATTGAATAAAACTAAAAACAAAATTCAAAATAAATTGGCTTATAATCCACCTTTAATTTTACAGAACATCGATAATAATATCTCCGTCCCTACTTCAAAAAAAATTTTTTCATTACCATATTTCGGTCTTGTTTCCAATAGAATATCTAAGTTTTTTTTAAGTTTAACTACCCAAAACTTAAATGTGATTGATGGACACAATAATATTTTATCTTTTAAACCTCTACATAATATAGGTAGCATGTTGGTCAATACCAAAGACAAAAGAACTAATCACCTACAAAAGAGCGGTATTTACAAACTTAATTGCGGCGATTGCTCTGCTTCATATGTGAGTAAAACAATTAGACCACTACATACTCGTTTGAAAGAACACTTTAATGCTTCTAAAAAATCCAGTTTCAGAGATCACTTAAATTTTAATAATCATAATTTCAATGAAGTTAACAACTCTTCAATCATACATGAATATAACACCAATTACTCACTTGATTTGAAACTTGGTTTACTAGAGGATTTAGAAATTACCAGAGAACTTAAAAATAACCCCAATAATTGTAATAAACAGGTCGATTTGAATTGCAACAGTTTCAATCCCATTTTTAATTCTCTTAACTTTGAGCGCCCAAGTCTGTCGAATATTGTTTCTGAACAAGAACTTAATATATTTTAGTAATTTTCATACCAAAGTTGGTAACATTGTCATCTGTTACTGTAACTGTCAGCTTAACTGCCGGCTACACCATTTTACGTTCATTTCCTTTAAAAAGACCACATGGATAAGATGTGTTTTTTTTTTAAATTTTTAAAAAAGTAAAAACAAAAAAAGTTTTTTTTATATGTCCTAGGACATTATATGTTGTTTAAATGTTGTGTGTGTCTAATAATCCTTTAACTAATTTGATGACATTATCGGATAACTACGCTTTCTGACAAGTAAGTTTATAAAAACTGTCATAAAAACTTTTAAGATGTTTATAAAAAAAACTTTGTTTTATAATTGTAGAAGCCTCTGAAGATGCCCTAACCGGCGAAAGCGCTTAGGCTAATTTTAATTAAATACATTTTAATGCACTGAGCCTCTTTTTATTTACAATTTTGTAACTGTGCATTTCAACCATAGGATATTCAAGAAGTGAAATATCTAGGACATGTAGTATCTGCAGATGGCATCAGTGCTGACCCAGACAAAGTCAAGGTTGTACGAGAATGGCCAGTACCACAGGACAAGCACCAAGTAAGGAGTTTTCTTGGCTTGTGCACATACTACAGGAAGTTCGTCTTTGGATTTGCTGACATCGCGAAGCCCCTAACAAGACTGACGGAAGATGGAAGGGACTTCAAATGGGATACCGAATGCGAGGATGCTTTCAACCGGCTGAAGCAAGCACTAACAACAGCTCCTATATTAAGTTATCCTCAGACCAGTGGAAGGTTTATATTGGACACGGACGCAAGCAACACGGCCATAGGAGGCATATTATCCCAAATTCAGAATGGCCAAGAGAAAGTTATAGGATATTTCAGCAAGGTCCTGTCGAAGCCTGAGCGTAACTATTGTGTTACGAGCAGAGAACTTCTCGCCGCAGTCAAGTCCATGGAACATTTCTATAAATACTTGTATGGTCGCGAATTCCTTCTAAGAACAGATCATGCTATTCTGAAGTGGCTTCTGCAATTTAAGAACCCAGAAGGTCAGGTTGCGAGATGGATAGAAAGGCTGCAGGAATATCATTTTTATGTGGAACACCGGGCCGGAAAGTCACATGGCAACGCTGACGCATTATCTAGGAGACCTTGTCCTTCCGACTGCAAACACTGCAGCAAAGCAGAAGAGAAGGAATTTCTGTTTAAGAACAACCGTCGTGGATCTAGATTGGGTGCCAGAATCCCTGAAGCGAGACCAAGAAGGTGACACCGAACTAAAGATGTTGCTTGACTGGAAAGCAAAAGGACAGAGACCAAGATGGGAAGAAGTGAGTCACCTGAGTCCTAGGGTCAAGTCCTACTGGGCGCAGTGGGTCCGTCGAGAATGACGAGGGTACTGCAGTTAGGACTCAGCTAATAATTCCCCGAAGTCGGACGACAGAAGTATTGGAGAAACTTCATAATGGAACCTCCGGAATTTGAAGCGGATGTAGCAAGAATGGTACGACTTGCGTATTCAAATGCAGCGGAGGATTTCCTGGAGTGCCTAGCAGTCCAAACCTTCACCGATGGTCTTCGAGACGTCGAGTTGCAGCGCGCTGTACGGTTGGCGCGGCCGAAGACTCTTGTGAACGCCTTGACCATTGCCCTGGAGTTTGAGGCGGCGACGGAGGCCTCACGTGGAGTTGCTCGACTAAGGGAAATCACCGGTAACTACGACCATGCAGTTCATTCCGTTAGCGACGTTGAAGCGGTAGTAGAGAGATTAATGAAGTTCTCTCCAAAAAGAAGGCGACAAGTGAGATGCTGGAACTGCGGAGAATTAGGCCATATAAGAAATACTTGCCCCCAAAAAGAAAAATCTTCTGCTGAAGCACCCCAGCAGCAGGAAAACTAGAACGGGTCGACTCCTGGAGGGCGAAATCGACCCCAAACATTGCCGAAGCCCCTCACACCATTAAATTGGCAACTCTGCGACATCACGTCGACAGCTTATATGTGGATGGCCTCATTGATGGGAAGAACTTTAGCATGCTGGTAGACACTGGAGCTACAAAAACTATCGTTCGACCATCCATCATTATGCGAAAGAAGATGTGGCCTACCAGTTGGAGACTGCGTACCGCTACCGGAGATTCTGCTAGAGTCTACGGTGAAATACAGGTGACGCTACAGTTTGGTTCAACATCTCTTGTTCACTCAGTGCTGGTGGCTGACGTTGATGAAGATGTTGTTCTGGGCATGGATGTTATGCTTCACTGTGGTTTTCATTTGGATCTTCGCCAACGTATCCTTCGTGCTGGTAATGAAGAAATATTCCTGCACCGAAAACAAGTTGACAATGCCTCGATTAAGATAATCGATGATATCGAACTTTCGGCAAGCTGCGAATGTGTCGTTACAGCGCGGTTAGATGGACTGGAGCCAGATGGTGCCCCAGCCATGATAGAGCCGAAGAACCATGACCATGAATTGGGAAAAGGACTCCTTGTGGGTAAGACTCTTGTTAGATCCGCCAAAGAGGTACCCATCCGAGTTATCAACTTGAACGATCATCCAGTTCTTCTCCGAAAGGACACGGAAATGGGAAGTTTAGAACCGGTAATGGCCATAATTCACAAGATAAATGTTACGGAAACAGATGAGACCAACGAAATTGAACAATTAAGGACAAAATTAGACCCCTCTTTGTCAAAATTAGAAAAGAAACAGGTAAGAGATCTACTTTACCGGTATAAACCTGTATTTGGTTCTAAAAGTAAACTGGGAAGAACTGATGTTGTACAACATAGAATTGACACTGGTGATGCACGTCCGATTCGACAGGTACCCCGAAGGATGCCTCAAGTTAAAAAGGAAGAAGCAGACAGAGCCCTTAAAGAAATGATTCAAAATGGCATAGTCGAACCATCCAGTAGTTTGTGGGCTTCTCCTGTGGTATTAGAGAGAAAGAAAGACGGATCAATGCGGTTTTGTGTCGACTATCGAAAGCTAAATGATGTCACTAAGAAGGACAGTTATCCTCTGCCAAGGATTGATGATGCCCTCGACGCTTTGGCGGGTTCTACTCTGTTTTCTATCTTGGACCTTAAAAGCGGATACTGGCAAGTTAAAATGAATCCTGCAGACAAAGAAAAGACTGCCTTTACCAGTGGATCAGGGTTATAGCAATTCACGGTCCTTCCATTTGGCCTCTGTAATGCTCCTGCAACGTTTGAACGACTAATGGAGAACATCCTGCGGGGTTTGTCATGGGAAACTTGTCTAGTTTATCTAGACGACATCATCATAATGGGTAAGACCTTTAAAGAACATTTATCTAACCTGGAAGAAGTTTTTAAAAGATTACAGAACGCTAATCTAACATTGAATGTTAAGAAATGCCATTTGTTCCAGAGACAGGTCAACTATTTAGGACATAACGTAAGCAAGGATGGCGTTGCTGTTGACCCCGCTAAGATACAAGCCGTTCAGGAATGGCCAATCCCTATCGACAAACATCAGCTCCGGAGTTTCTTGGGTCTTTGTTCCTATTACCGACGATATTTCAAGAATTTTGGAGACATCGCCAAACCCTTGACACGTTTCACAGAGCAAGATAAGTCCTTCTGTTGGGATCAGGAATGTCAAAAGGCGTTTGAAATATTGAAGAAACAGCTTACGTCAGCACCTGTTCTTGCTTATCCACTTCCTGATGGTAAGCTTATTCTGGACACCGACGCCAGCAATGTGGGAATTGGAGCCGTCTTGTCACAGCTACAAGACGGTAAGGAAAGAGTGGTTGGTTACTTCAGCAAAACTTTATCGAAAGCTGAAAAGAACTACTGTGTAACTCGGAGGGAACTGTTAGCAGTTGTAAAATCCGTCGAACACTTTTATAAATATCTGTATGGCAGAAAATTCCTGATCAGAACAGACCATGCTAGTTTAAAGTGGCTACTTAGCTTTAGGAACCCAGAAGGACAGATAGCAAGATGGCTCGAAAAACTGCAGGAATATGATGTTAAAATCGAGCACAGACCTGGAACCAGACATCGTAATGCTGATGCACTTTCCAGAAGACCATGTCGACCTGATTGCCCCCATTGCACCCGTATGGAGCAGAACGAGGAAAAACTTGCCTTAGTTAAGGTTGTACCAGAAGACGAGAGCTCTATGCTGGAGGAGCAACAAGAAAACGATCCCGTTCTGAGAAAGATTCGGGAGTGGAAGAGAATGGACCGTCGTCCGTTGTGGAAAGAGATATCCTCATCCTCTCCTGCTTTAAAAGCATACTGGTCCCAATGGAACTCTTTAATTTTGGACGGAGGGCTCGTTAAAAGACTTGTAGAAAATTCCGAGGGCACAGAAACAAGGAAACAAATAGTGGTCCCAAGAAATGCTGTACCGGAAATTTTAAAACAGATGCATAATGATAGTTCTGGAGGACATCTGGGTATCACGAAAACGCTGGAAAAAATCCGAGATAGATTTTACTGGGTAAATTGCACTAATGATGTTAAAGATTGGTGTCGTAAATGCACTACATGTGCTGCCAGTAACGGTCTGCAACGAAAACCGAAGGCGGAAATGCAGCAATACCTGGTTGGAAGTCCTTTTGAAAGAATCGCAGTAGATGTATTGGGGCCACTTCCACATACCGATGTAGGAAACAAGTACATCTTTGTTGTAATGGACTACTTCACTAAATGGGTTGAAGCATATGCAGTTCCCAATCAGGAAGCTACCACTTTAGCAGAAATATTGGTTGAAGAATTCGTAAGCCGATTTGGGGTACCATTAGAATTACATTCAGACCAAGGAAGACATTTTGAGAGCAAGCTGTTTCAAGAAGTTTGCCAAAGATTAGGCATCCACAAAACGAGAACCACAGCGATGCACCCTCAGTCTGATGGAATGGTGGAACGAATGAACCGGACTATAACCAACTATCTGTCAAAAGTGGTGTCAGATTGTCAGAGGGATTGGGATCGACATATTCCACTATTTCTAATGGCAATTCGATCGGCCATCAACGAATCCACTGGCCAAACGCCTGCGAAGGTCCTGTTCGGTAGAGAAATGAGGCTACCATGTGACTTCGTGTTTGGTTGTAAACCTGGTGAAGAAATGGCACGTGAACAATATGTCGCCGACCTTCAGAATCGAATGGAAAATATACACAACCTGGTGCGTGGAAAACTACAATTATCTAGTGATCGGATGAAGAGGCACTATGACACACGGACAATGGAAAAGAGTTACCAAGTTGGAGATTTAGTCTGGCTCTATAACCCCCGACGGCGTCGAGGTATTTGTCCCAAATTACAAAAGAACTGGGAAGGTCCTTACACCATCAAGAAGAAGATTAACGATGTCATTTATCGGATCGTGAAAATTCCCAGAGGGAAACCCGTCGTGGTCCATCATGATCGTTTGGCGCCTTACCAGGGAAACCACAGTGGAGATGCGCAGCAACTCCAAGAAGATGGTTTGGCTGGCTCAGGGAGTGTGCGGGATTCCGATGTAGGAAATAACATTCCAGGAGGAATGAATCTAAGGAGGGGGCAGTGTAACGGGATAACCGTAAAGGAAGGGACCTTAATTTGAAAGATTCTTGTTGACAGTTGATTTTTAGAAGTTTGTAAAAAAATCAACTGACCATTTTAGTTAATGTTTCTAGAAAATTCTAGAAACTTCTAAACACACTGACTAGATTAAATAATGTTGTATATAAGGGGATGCATGGGCAGTTAACGTCAGTTCAAGTTTAAGTATTCACAAGAGTTCATTGTATTGTCAAGTAGTTAGACGTTACCCAGCAGAGTTCAGTGTATCTTAACAATTTTGTAAATAAAATTGTGTAAAAAGCCCCCATAAGTGTTTCAATATAATAGTCGATAATTTTGATATTTTTGTAAATAATTTAGATTGTAAAAAACATATATTATCGATCAATTAATATGCAAATATAATTCAATTTTCGCTAAAGACAAATATGATATAGGAACAGTAAAAGGTTATGAAGCCCATATTGATTTGTTAATAGATAAATATTGTAGTAAAAGACCATATAGGTGCTCTATTGAGGATATGAAAGAAATTGAAAACCAAATATCAAAATTACTAGAAAATAATTTAATCGAGGAGTCATATAGTCCGTTTGCTGCTCCGGTAACACTAGCATTTAAAAAAGAAGAAGGAAGAAAATCAAGGCTTTGTATAGATTTTCGCGAATTAAATAAAATTGTAGTACCCCAATCGCAACCTTTTCCACTAATCGAGGATTTGATGATTAAAACAAGAAAATGTAAATATTTTTCAACATTCGATATAAACTCAGCGTTCTGGTCTATACCTCTTAAAATTGAAGATAGACAAAAAACTGCATTTGTTACACAGGATGCACACTTTCAATGGACATGTTTACCTCTTGGTTTAAAAACTGCACCCGTTATATTTCAGAGAATACTAAGTAGCATTATAAGAAAGCATAAACTATCTGATTTTACTGTCAATTACATAGATGATATTTTAGTATTTTCTGAAACGTTCGAAAAACACATTGAACACTTATCTTTGTTATTAGAAGCAATTTTAAAAGAAGGTTTTAAATTAAAATTTACGAAATGTAACTTTGCACAGGACTCTGTAAAATATCTAGGACATATAATAAAAAACAATACTGTCACTCCTTTAAAAGATAATTTAATTGCCATAAAAGAATTCCCAATTCCAAAAACACAAAAAAACATCCGACAGTTTTTAGGAAAAATTAATTTCTATGGAAAATATGTGCCAAATATTTCAATTATACTTGATCCCGTACATAATTTATTAAGAAAAGGAGAGAAATTCGTTTGGTCGGATAAATGTCAAGAGTCCTTTGATACTATAAAAAAACTACTGTGCTCAAAACCAATTCTAGCCATATTTGATCCAGATTTGCCAATACATATTTATACAGATGCAAGTATACAAGGTATAGGTGCTATTTTAAAACAGATTCAATCTAACGGTGATGAAAAACCTTGAGCATATTTTTCGAAAAAATTAAGTACCTCTCAAAAAAGAAAAAAGCAATATATCTTGAGTGTTTGGCAATAAAAGAGGCAGTAAAATACTGGCAACATTGGCTTATAGGAAAAACATTTACGGTTTTTTCAGATCACAAACCTTTAGAAAAAATGAATATTAAAGCCAGAACGGACGAAGAATTGGGAGATTTAACGTATTATTTGTCTCAGTTCAATTTTAAAATAATATATTCTCCGGGTAAATATAATACAGAGGCTGATACTTTAAGTCGAAACCCTGTGTTAGAATCGTATGAAAATCAAGAAAGTAATTTAAAAGTAGTGAATTTTGTAAAATTAGAAGATATACGAAATGATCAAGATAAAATCGAAGATATAAAACAAAATATAAATAAACTTATTTTTAAAAATAATATATATTACAAAAAAATAGGAAAATATGAAAAGATTTTAATAACTGAGGAGTTAAGTAAAAATATTATAAAATTTGTACATGAATTCTACTGTCACATAGGAAGACAACAAATGGAAAACAAAATTAAACCTTTTTATCACGCTAAAAATTTATTGTATAATATAAAAAAAAATTGCGAAAACTGTGATGTCTGCATAAAATATAAATCTAGAGGAAAATACAAGTTTGGACTAATGTCTTACCTAGGTCCCGCTTCTTATCCTTTTGAAATAGTGTCTATAGACACCATAGGAGGATTTGGTGGTTCTCGTTCAACCAAAACATATTTACATCTTTTAGTAGATCACTTTACTCGTTACGCATACATTTTGACATCCAAAACCCAAAGTGCAAATGATTTTATAAAACTTGTACAAAAAGTAACACAAGATTATAAAATTGACTTAATTCTATCAGACCAATATCCAGGCATAAATTCAAAAGATTTTAAAAACTTTTTAGAAAAAAAAGATATACATATGGTTTTTACTGCAGTTAATTCGCCATTTTTAAATGGATTAAACGAAAGATTAAACCAAACGTTGGTAAATAAAATTCGTTGTAAAATTAATGAAAAGAAGGATAAAATTGCATGGACAACTATTGCTCACGAATGCACGGAAAAATATAATGAAACGGAGCATACTGTAACAGGGTTCTCCCCAAAATATTTATTAGAGGGAAAAAATGTTGACATTCTACCAGATGAACTAAAACAAAATATAACACAAAATCATCTATTACGAGACCGAAAAATTGCTTTAGAAAATAGTATAAAATCACACAATTATAATAAACAAAGATTTGATAAAAACAGAAAACATTATGAACTAAAAGTCGGAGATTCGGTATATGTTGAAAACGGAAATAGGTTAAACAGGAAGAAACTAGAAGAATTAAAAATAAAGCCTTATAAAATTTTAGAGAAAATATCAAATTCAATTTATAAAATCAATACTGGTCACAAAAAGTCAGAGTCGAACCTCTTCCATGTTACAAAACTTACTCCAGTAATAGAGTAAAACATTAAACCCTTATGGGGGGGGGAGATGTAAACAAAGTGCTTAACACTTTATTTAGTACATTATTATGTTAACATATAGTATATTTGGATATTGCTAAAATCAATGTAGTTGTTTGTCATATTGACAATTTATTAATAATTTTAATGTAAATTGTTATTTATAAGATTTTGGTAAAGCAGTAACTTTAAATGTTGTTTCTCTTTTTAGAGCAACTCAATTCTGGTTATAGTTTTACTGTTCTTTAAAATATCCAAGAAATATTATAAATCCCATTATATATATATATATTGTAACGAAACGGTCAGCGTGAGCCAGTGCGCCCCTGGTCCAGTACGGGGCACAGAGCTCTCTCACGCGTATCTTCTGGATTCATCGAGGCTCTCTAGGAAGCGACGTACCTTGGGTGCGGGGAGAGAAGGGAGTGGCCTGGCACTTTCTAGTCTTCGCTGGAATCTTCATCTGCCCTATATGAATCGCGCGACGCACAACGAAAAAGAAGTCAGAGTTGGGCAAGCGAATTGGTCTTACGGAAGCAATTGAGAATTTAAGTGCGCGCTTTGCAGATAAATAATTCTTAACATAAATTGTACTGTATTTTGTGAAGTATATTTATTAGTTTAGTTAATATAATTGTAAATAAATCGAACCCAGACTTTAATTTCGTTACAATATATATATTTGGCAAGGTTGGGCATCAAGTGAAAATAGAGAATGCCATAAGGGAAGGTCAGGTAAAGAACCCTGATTAGGGACTTGATTTTCGAATTACGAAGTGTTAAGACGCATATTGGCCTATTATATATTGTATTAGTATTATTAATGTTAATAAAGTAAATAATTCGTGCGGCTAGTTTTATTAAGACTACACAAGATTACAGTGATTGACATTTCTTAAATCTAATACGATTTCATAAAAAAAGAAGAATTATACACAGATTCTGAATTTTGACAATTATACAAAAAATATTCGTATTTTAACAAAATATTAATAAATTTACATTAAAAATAAATAGACACTACTTATTTATACGTTTTTATATAAAAATAACAAAGGATGTTATAAATATAAACAGATTTTTATTTCTTGACTTTAAACCGAAAAAAGAAGAATAAAGAAGATTATTGAAATCTGCAATTATTTCTAGCATCCTTGTATATTTTTTAATAAAAAATGCATTTTTGACTAATTTTAATACTTTTTTATCAAAATTTGATAATATTTTTACCAAAAAAAAACAAAATTTTTATCAAAAATAACCAAATCTGTAATTGTCGATAACTAGATTACGGTTTTCTACAACAAATTTAGAAATCTGCAAATATTTTAACCATCCTCGTATATTTTTTAAAAAAAATGTATTTTTGACTAATTTTAATACTCTAATATGAAAATTTGATAATATTTTTACTAAAAAACCAAAATTTTTATCAAAAATTAGCAAATCTGTAACTGTCGGTAACTAGATTATAATTTTTTACAACAAATTTTGAAATCTGCAAATATTTTGATCATCCTCGAATATTTTGCAAAAAAATTGTATTTATGACTAATTTTAATACTTTAATATGAAAATTTGATAATATTTTTACTAAAAAACAAAATTTTTATCAAAAATAAGCAAATTCTTGACTTTAAACCGAAAAAAGAAGAATAAAGAAGATTATTGAAATCTGCAATTATTTCGAGCATCCTTGTATACTTTTTAATAAAAAATGCATTTTTGACTAATAATAATACTTAATTATTAAAATTTGATAATATTTTTAACAAAAAAACAAAATTTTCATAAAAAATTAGTAAATGTCGATGAGGTTTGAATCTAAAACGATTCCATCAGAAAAAAAGAATTATACACCGATTCTAAATTTTGACATTTTTACAAAAAAATGCCATATTTTAACAAAATATTAATAAATTAAGATTAAAAATACATATTTATATTTAGATCTAAAAGAGAAAAATTGGAGGATATAAAAAAAACTTTTATTTAGTTGAATTATAAGTTTATTTACAACATTATGTTACGTTTTTATCAATGTGAATGTTAATATGTTTTTTTAAACTATAGGAATGTGTGAAACATTTTGAACATATTTCACATTTAAAAGGTTTTTCTTCAGTGTGAATTCTAATGTGATCTTTTAAAAAACCGGATTCTGTAAAACATTTTGAACATATTCTACATTTAAAAGGTTTCTCGTTAGTATGAGTTCTAATATGACTTTTTAAATTGTAGCATGTCCAAAAAACACTATGCAAAATTTTTATTTTTTTATTATATTTCCTTACTTAAGCCGACCCTGATCATATTACCTTCTAGAAAATTCTCGACGTTAGTGGATTCCAACGGTCAAACTATCGATTTTTTTAGGCTGACCAATCAAATCGGTTGAATAAGATCATGTGGCGCAAGAGGGGTGGTTTGAAGCGACGCGGCTTAATTTTTACCGCGATCTCAAATTCAGCCTAGCGTGGGTCCTTGTGCTTACAAGTCAATTTCGTATAAACCCTAGATTCAAATACCGGCAAATTTCCTTTAGATTTGCAAATAACTATTTGCAATTTAGTGTTTCTAAGTAAGTTAAAGTCAGTGAGTAAGTGTAGAACCTCTCTGATGAAAAAGCTGTCTTGTAGTATCGAAGAATCACCAGTTTTTACTGTACCGTATAAATTGGGTGTGGCCCCATTAAATTCTCCTATCTAGGAAACAAACTGTAAGTCTTTTAATATAATTACTATCTCTTAACTACCAGAAATTTGGGATACCATTTTTTTCTTTGGCACAAAAACTTAATTGTGATCCACCAGAATAATATCCAAGTGTGGGTAATTAACGTAAGAAGTGCTCATAAAATCCACAGTGAAACCGGTTTTTATAAAAAACCTAGTACCTTATCGACAGACTCCTACAGTGTGCAAATTTCTAAATAGTTCGTCGCATACATGTTTTAGTTAACAGTGAAAGCGTTACGCAGAGTCTGACTAAATATTTTTGTAACACCTTTATGATAAATTTTTTTTGTTTCTTGATGTTTATCTTAATTTAATTGTTTTAATATAAATTATTATATGGTACCCCCAATTTTTTACTCGAGTAAAACATCTTTTAAGCTAAAAGTGATTCACAATTTTTTTATTAAATTTTGATACTTTTCAATTTCTTTTTCACATCACATTCTGCTTAAATGGGTACACAGAAATAACAATATAAAAATACTTAGCTGTTATTGAATGTGTAATATTGTATCTATATGTGATTAAACACTAATGTGTTTTACTGTATTTTACCTTATTTCATTTGTTGATATTTTATATGTCTATTTGTTTCGTTCATCTGTTTGACTTATTACTACACACAGTAATAAATATTGTTTATTGTTTATTTATATGTTTTATTTTCTGACCTGGTGTAAGTTATTCTGATCTAATCTCATTAACAACAAGAATAAGACGTATTTCACTCATAAATTTTAGCTTTTGACTTGATCAAAATATATAGAGCTGTTGTGATAAGTAAGAACAAAAAGTAAGTATAACTTTCTCTTTCTAGTTTTTCTAATAAAAGTGTTTAATTTAAAAATTTTAACCAGAACATCTACCGGCTTACTCAATATTACTGCATCTTATCTTACGTCCCTTATACCTCTCTTATTTTAACTTTATCTATAACATCTGATACATCATTTTATCCAACATCTAGATTTAATATTTTTTCCATCTGGGTTTCTTATATTTCCCCATCCTTAAGATAAAAAAATAAGTGGCGCCCATTTACCTTTCCCTTTTCCATCATTTCTCTCATTTTCTCTTTAGTCCCTTTTAAATTCTTATATCTTTTCTTTTCCTAGTAAATATATCCCCTTAAATCTTTCTAGTAAAATATCATCAAGCTCGTTCGAATCCACGCTCGCTCTCCTCCTACCCCCTGAGTGCCGTTCGCATTGGTTAACCTCTATAAAACGAGCATTTAACATCACTTGAGAAAAAAGAGGTTACACATAAATTTGGCGCCCACGACGTGGGGCTTGATGATAAAATCCCTATTTTTCCGACAATAAAATTACACACTTTTAATATCGACAATTTCCGTTACTTTTTCTTATCACAATGGCCAATTTTGAAGTAAATTTCTCAACTGCGGTTGAAATTATTTAAGTACCTAAGATCAGAAGAACAGCCACCACCAGGAAAATAGAGGATAAAAGAAAGTCCTCAAAAGAATGTTAACTAAAGAAACAAATGGTACAGTAACATCAGTAAATATTTTTTCGTCTATCTTTTTCGTATCGTTAACAAACATAAATTAAAAGACTGGCTTTAACATGGAACTACTTATGTCGGCATATCTTTTCTTTCGACCATTTTCTTCTTCATTCCTGTATCGATGGTTTCGTAATTTTTCTAAAAGAAAATAATTTATTATTTTTCTACTCCATATCGTATTTTACCTAAAGGAAAATAATTTTTATTTTTCTATATTTCTTTCTCGTATTTTATCTGAAGGAAAATTTTCTTAATTTTCCACTCTCTATCGTATTTTTTCTACAGGAAAATATTTTCCATTTTTCTACTTTTTCCGTATTTCATCTATAGGAAAATCTATTTTATTTTTCTATATCTTTTTCGTATAATATCTAAAGGAAAATATTCTTCATTGTCCTATTCCCTACCGTATTTTATCTAAAGGAAAATATTCTTCATTTTCCTATTCTCTATCGTATTTTTATCTAAAGGAAAATATTCTTCATTTTCCTATTCTCTACCGTGTTTTATCTAAATGAAAATAATTTTTTAATTTTTTCTACTTTCTACCGTATCTTATTGAAAGAAAAATATTTCTTATTTTTCTACTTTCTACCGTATTTTATCTAAAGGGAAATATTTTTCATTTCTCTAATTTTTTCTGCATCTTATACTAGGGGAAATAACGTTTCGTTAAAATTTTGTTTACCGTTTACCATCTATCTCTATCCATCTAAATAACCAATGTTTCTCTGTACGGTTATAAAAGTGGAGTCCGCATGACAAATATCTCTGTATTGTCCCAGCGTGGAAGATTTGTTTTTTACTTGAACTGTCGTACCGTTGTATTTTTTTCTATAAGAGAATATACAAATCACTTACCTATCGTTTATCGTACCGAGGATTCACATTAAGGATTCCAGACAGCGTTTCCTTTATGCTTCCTGGGTTTTATACGTAACAACAGCATGACCGCCATTGTTATCGTTTACCTACCGTTCAAGTGAATTATCACTTGATATTATTGTACCGTAAGTGAAAATACACTTCACTTAATTATCGTTTATCTACCAGCTCAAGTGAATTATCACTTGAAATTATCTTATCGTAAGTGGAAACATATTTCACTTAACTACCGTTTACCAGCTCAAGTGTATTAACACTTGAAATTATCGTTTTGTAAGTGAGAACACATTTCGCTTAACTACCGTACCGTTCAGTAAAAACTATCTCCACTGGTATATACATTACAAAATCCCGATGGATCAAAAGCAGGAAACTGGCATATAAAAGACCTTAAGCCTTATGTCTCTGATTCCGATGATTCTTCTGAAGATGAACTCTCCGATAGAAACTAATGTTTCTCTGTTTTCTCAGAATTATCCGTATAAGCTTTCCTTTTCCATTTTTTTTGACTTCTCTATATCTCAACCTCTCGCTATGACTCAACACTAAATAATTTTCTCTATGCCTCACTTTTATATTTTTCGTTTAAGTGTATCCAGACTTATAACTATCGCTTATCTATCGTTTAAGTGTATTACCACTTGAACTTTTCATCTCGAAAGGGAAAATACTTTTCTCTTACCTACCGTTTACCTACCTAATAAGTGCCTTAATACTTATCTCTATCGTATCGAAAGTAGGATTTACTTTCCCTCATTTACCGTCCATTTACCTAATAAGTGTATTAACACTTGTTTTTATCGTACCGAAAGAGAAAAGATGTTTCTCGTAACTACCGTTTACCTACCTTATGAGTGTTTTAACACTTGTATTTTTTTTCTTGAAGGAAAAAATAGCTTTTCCTTTATCTACCGTTTACCTACCGTATAAGTGCGTCCGCACTTGTAAATTAATTATCGTATCGTTCAGTAATATCTATTACTGTTTTTTGTTTAGAAAACTTTTTTTTAGTACCTTATTTCTCGTTCATCATCCATAAACTACTTGTTATCTTTGATATGGATATAAGACGATTATCGTACCTTAGTGGAAGACACATGAAAATTTTTTTGAAAATTTTTTTTGAAAATTTTTTTTGAATTTTTTAAAAAATTTTTTTTTTTTTCGTTCTTTCATACAATTTTATACCTTTACGTATCGTTGGTTTAAAGAACTTTGATCCGTAACATGACTACTATTGGAATCACTTTACTTTTTTGACTAACAAAATTCAATCTTAACTACTTCTTCTGGAATTTTATTTTGACCTTGCAATTCGTCACGAGAGATAAGCCTAGGAAAGCCGTAGGGAATTCTTTCCGGTAGTGGGTCTGTTGAGATTGTAAGGAAGATAGATAAAATTTCTTTCTACTCTCCTTCTTTTCTTTTTTTACTTACTCTATTTTTTTCCCAGCTAGGATTGAAGACTGTTAGGATAATTTGTTTTTAAGATTTGTTAGATTCCTGTTAATGTCTTAGTGTGATCTATTACCTTAAGATTTTTTTATTAAATGTTCTCAATGAGAACTATATTTTTAGTAATTACTGTTTTCTTCTCTTCCTTACTGTATATTCGTTGATATCTTTAACGTCAACCAAGCAGGACGGAACTTTTCCAAACATCTTTTCAGATGTTAACGTATCACGTACTTACCTTGACTGTCGGATCTAATGGAGCCGGTAGGCTTATTAGATTCCTAATTATAACTATCGTCCGTGTTTCTTTCTTCCTTTTCAAAATTATTATTAACAGTTTGGTTTAAATTCATCTTTTTTCTTTATAGGAGCTCCTAAAAAGGGAAATACGCGTTGTGCCTCCTATGGGAAATTTTACTTATGGGAACATAGCATTCTTTACCTCCTTCCTTGTGTGTGTGAATATAGCGTGTGTCCTGACATCTTATGTCAAGGGCAATATAAATACTTTTTTTGTCGATTTGCATTAAAGATACCACTTAGTGCTGCCCGTCTAGGCCGAGCTGTACACTTTTTTGTTTCCGTGCAGAAACTTCGGAGTAGACCTGTTCCCGATCACTTTGTGATCTTCCGGTTGGCCGGTACCGTTTATAAAAATCTGGTCACATAGTATCGAAGATCTACAGATCTGATACATTTTACCTACCTTGTGGTTCTTCAAACTCTCGTGTAGTTTCACTTGTATATTAATGCACTAAAGAATAGTGTGAATATTATATCGCATTCAATAACCGACACTAATATCCCAATTCTACCTAGATAGTTGTCGTTCTCGTTAAGATCGCTTTTCTACATCTTGATGTTCACTACCTTTATCAGCTTCAGTTTTTTAGACACACTACTGTTGTTCCAACCATAGCTTATCTTTCTTTAAAAACTGATTTCTATCCAGTTTTTTCTCTTCGGAAGGGGCTGTGTAGCATGTCCAAAAAACACTATGCAAAATTTTTATTTTTTTATTATATTTCCTTACTTAAGCCGACCCTGATCATATTACCTTCTAGAAAATTCTCGACGTTAGTGGATTCCAACGGTCAAACTATCGATTTTCTTAGGCTGACCAATCAAATCGGTTGAATAAGATCATGTGGCGCAAGAGGGGTGGTTTGAAGCGACGCGGCTTAATTTTTACCGCGATCTCAAATTCAGTCTAGCGTGGGTCCTTGTGCTTACAAGTCAATTTCGTATAACCCCTAGATTCAAATACCGGCAAATTTCCTTTAGATTTGCAAATAACTATTTGCAATTTAGTGTTTCTAAGTAAGTTAAAGTCAGTGAGTAAGTGTAGAACCTCTCTGATGAAAAAGCTGTCTTGTAGTATCGAAGAATCACCAGTTTTTACTGTACCGTATAAATTGGGTGTGGCCCCATTAAATTCTCCTATCTAGGAAACAAACTGTAAGTCTTTTAATATAATTACTATCTCTTAACTACCAGAAATTTGGGATACCATTTTTTTCTTTGGCACAAAAACTTAATTGTGATCCACCAGAATAATATCCAAGTGTGGGTAATTAACGTAAGAAGTGCTCATAAAATCCACAGTGAAACCGGTTTTTATAAAAAACCTAGTACCTTATCCACAGACTCCTACAGTGTGCAAATTTCTAAATAGTTCGTCGCATACATGTTTTAGTTAACAGTGAAAGCGTTACGCAGAGTCTGACTAAATATTTTTGTAACACCTTTATGATAAATTTTTTTTGTTTCTTGATGTTTATCTTAATTTAATTGTTTTAATATAAATTATTATATGGTACCCCCAATTTTTTACTCGAGTAAAACATCTTTTAAGCTAAAAGTGATTCACAATTTTTTTATTAAATTTTGATACTTTTCAATTTCTTTTTCACATCACATTCTGCTTAAATGGGTACACAGAAATAACAATATAAAAATACTTAGCTGTTATTGAATGTGTAATATTGTTTCTATATGTGATTAAACACTAATGTGTTTTGCTGTATTTTACCTTATTTCATTTGTTGATATTTTATATGTCTATTTGTTTCGTTCATCTGTTTGACTTATTACTACACACAGTAATAAATATTGTTTATTGTTTATTTATATGTTTTATTTTCTGACCTGGTGTAAGTTATTCTGATCTTATCTCATTAACAACAAGAATAAGACGTATTTCACTCATAAATTTTAGCTTTTGACTTGATCAAAATATATAGAGCTGTTGTGATAAGTAAGAACAAAAAGTAAGTATAACTTTCTCTTTCTAGTTTTTCTAATAAAAGTGTTTAATTTAAAAATTTTAACCAGAACATCTACCGGCTTACTCAATATTACTGCATCTTATCTTACGTCCCTTATACCTCTCTTATTTTAACTTTATCTATAACATCTGATACATCATTTTATCCAACATCTAGATTTAATATTTTTCCATCTGGGTTTCTTATATTTCCCCATCCTTAAGATAAAAAAATAAGTGGCGCCCATTTACCTTTCCCTTTTTCATCATTTCTCTCATTTTCTCTTTAGTCCCTTTTAAATTCTTATATCTTTTCTTTTCCTAGTAAATATATCCCCTTAAATCTTTCTAGTAAAATATCATCAAGCTCGTTCGAATCCACGCTCGCTCTCCTCCTACCCCCTGAGTGCCGTTCGCATTGGTTAACCTCTATAAAACGAGCATTTAACATCACTTGAGAAAAAAGAGGTTACAAAATGACCGGATTGTGTGAAACATTTCGAACAAATCTTACATTTAAAAGGTTTCTCGTCAGTGTGAGTTCTAATATGAGTTTTTAAATGACCGGATTGTGTGAAACATTTCGAACAAATCTTACATTTAAAAGATTTTTCGTTAGTGTGAGTTATAATATGAGTTTTTAAATGACCGGATCGTCTGAAAGATTTCGAACAAATTTTACATATAAAAGGTTTCTCGTCAGTGTGAGTTCTAATATGATTTTGCAAGCTACTCGATACTGTGAAACATTTCGAACATATTTCACATGTATAAGGTTTTTCTCCAGTGTGAATTCTATTGTGCTTTTTTAAATCACTGGTTTGTATGAAACATTTTGAACATATTTTACATTCAAAAGTTTTCTCACTAGTGTGGCTTTTAATATGAGTTTTTAAATTGGTGGATTGTGTAAAACGTTTCAAACAAATGTTACATTCAAAAGGTTTCTCACCAGTGTGAGTTCTAATATGTTTTTTTAAATCACTGGTTTGTGTGAAACATTTCGAACAAATTTTACATTCAAAAGGTTTCTCGTCACTGTGAAATCTAATATGTGTTTTTAAATTACCGGATTCTGTAAAACATTTCGAACAAATTTTACATTCAAAAGGTTTCTCACCAGTGTGAGTTTTAATATGAGTTTTTAAATTACAGGATTGTGAGAAACATTTCGAACATATTTTACATTTATATTTATCGCCAGTATTTTTACAATTTGGTTCCTGTTTTGTGGAATCTCTATTGTTGCTCCGCTCTGAATTTACTTCTTGATCAAAATCTTGAAATTCCATTTTAAAATTCGGTAAATCTATTGCAGAGTGTAATTCTTCTTTTTTAATGTCAAATTCGAGATTCAACTCATGATTTAAAATTTCATTTTTATTTTTAGTATTGAAAGAATGTTGAGGGTTTTGGTATTCCAATTTCGGTTCTCTATTTTTGTATGGTTGTTCTTCAACTAAAAATAAGCAAATCTGTAACTGCCGGTAACTAGATTACAGTTTTCTTTATAATAAATTTTGAAATCTGCAAATATTTTGACCATCCTCGTATATTTTTCAAAAAAAAAATTCATTTTTGACAAATTTTAATACTTTTTTATCAAAATTTGATAATATTTTTACTAAAAAACCAAAATTTTCATCAAAAATAAGCAAATCTGTAACTGTCGGTAACTGGATTACAGTTTTTTAGAATAAATTTTAAAATCTGCAAATATTTCGACCATCCTCGTATATTTTTCAAACAAAATGCATTTTAGACTAATTTTAACAGTTTTTTTATCAAAATTTGATAATATTCTTACCAAAAAATAAAAATTTTTATCAAAAATAAGCAAATCTGTAATTGTCGGTAACTAGATGATATTTTTTTAAAATAAATTTTGAAATCTGCAAATATTTCGACCATCCTCGCATATTATTAAAAAAAAAATGCATTTTTAACTAATTTTAATACTTTTTTATCAAAATTTTATAATATTTTTACTAAAAAACCAAAATTTTTATTAAAAACAAGCAATTCTGTAACTGTCGGTAACTATATTATAGTTTTTTACAATAAATTTAGAAATCTGCAAATATTTTGACCATCCTTGTATATTTCTTTAAAAAAATCGCATTTTTGGTACATTTTTACAGTTTTCTATTGAAATTTAATCGTATTTTCATCAAAAAATTAAAATTTTATCTATAAGGCCACTTTTCGACAGAAAATCGATTTTTTTGATGTATTTCCTTAAAAATTCAAATTATCGATTAATTTGTGTTTATAATCGATTAATTAAGCTTGTTTATCAAATTTAAAATTTGAATTTGGACATTTATACAAATAAAATGGCGTAATTTAAGAAAATATTGATA
The DNA here is from genome assembly GCA_964028335.1 of Altica lythri. Classification (NCBI taxonomy): domain Eukaryota; kingdom Metazoa; phylum Arthropoda; class Insecta; order Coleoptera; family Chrysomelidae; genus Altica; species Altica lythri. The sequence continues at coordinate 80,858 of CAXIIO010000959.1, read as the reverse complement.
AATTTACATTAAAAATAAATAAATAATGTTTATTTATAAATTTTTATATAAAAATAACAAAGGATGTTATAAATATAAACAGATTTTTATTTCATTGACATTTCTTGACTCTAAACGAAAAAAGAAGAAGAATCAAATCGATTCTTTTGACAGTTATTTAATTATTGTAATCAGCAAATATTTCGAGCATCCTCGAATATTTTTCAAAAAAAATTACATGTTTGACTAATTTTAATACTTTTTTATCGAAATTTGATAATATTTTTGCAAAAAACGAGCATTTTTATTAAAAATTAGCAAATCTGTAATTGTCGGTAACTAGATTATAATTTTTTACAACAAATTTTGAAATCTGCAAATATTTCGACCATCCTCGTATATTAAAAAAAAAAGAAGGATTTTTGACCAATTTTAATACTTTTGTATCAAAATTTGATAATATTTTTACTAAAAAGCCAAAATTTTCATCAAAAATAAGTAAATCTGTAACTGTCGGTAACTATACCTCGTTAACGCACTCTGGTAATACCTCTACGGTGGTGTGGAAAATCACTAATTATTATAAAAATTTAAATTCCCTTAGTCAATATTACGATTTTATGATATTATTTTAATTGTACTAAAAAAATATTTATTATCAACTAACAAAGTAACTACGCCACTGGAATCAAGTTCTCATTGGTTGACAGAACGAACTACGCTGGCACCGGTTGCCATTTAACTTAAAAATATCTCTTTCTATTGCGCGTTAATAAGACAAAGATAGTAAGTCTTTCTAAGATAAACCTGGCAACTACGCATCATTCCTATCTTTCATACACTGCCAACGAACGACGAAACGAGGTAGAGATTACAGTTTTTTACAATAAATTATAAGTTGGTTCTATGGTAGAAAGTAGAAAGATTTTAAAAACAACACCAATAATGATTATCGACGTTATTTCAAAAGTTTTGTAGGATTTTTCGAAAAAACGCCCCGCTTCCTGCTTTTTTCAAATTTTTCATATATTCAAAAAACAATTTCTCATATCGTAAAAACCAAAAAAGATATTAAAATGCAGTTTTTTTCTATTCAATCCATCTTTTTCCAATTTCTTATATTTTGGAAACCAAAAACAAATTTAACGAAAATAAAAAAATGATTTGGAGGTAAAATATAATTAAATATTATGAGCTTACTTATTTCGGGTTTTGACTCCTCCACAATTTCTATTTTTTCTTCTTCAATTATATAATTATCTTTTATATTTCCTCCTATATTCTCACCTGAAATTAAAAATATAAATATTTTTTTTAAATTGATATTTCGTTATTTTTGTGTTTTATTAAATGAACAATTCCGTTTATTTTTTAAATTTGTAACTTTCAACAATTTTTTATACATTTTCCATACACAAAATATTTCCAATGATAAAATTTGATCTTACCAAATTCATTCAAAATTTCAATTTCTTCCATTTTAATTCCAGCTTCTGTCTTTACTTTGGTAACATCCATTATAGAATTTTCTTCAGCTAAAATATATTGGAAAATTATTTTATAAATATGTAATTAACATATAACAAATTATCCCAAAAACATATAAATTCCAAAATTTCTACAGTCATATCTAAAAATACAAATTTCATAAAACAAACTGATATTAACGCCTGAATTTTAAAGAAAAATCAAAAATCCGTTTTAGTAATCGATTTTATTAAAAGAAATTACTCAAAAAACTAGTAAATTATTTAAAAAATATTATTTTTTTTTAAATATACGAGGATAGTCGAAATATTAGCAGATTTTAAAATTAATTGTCAAAAATTGTAATCTAGTTACCGACAGTTACAGATTTTCCCATTTTTTATAAAAATTTTAGTTTTTTGGTAAAAATATTATCAAATTTTGATAAAAGAGTATTAAAATTAGTCAAAAATGTAAATTTTTTCAAAAAATATGAAAGGATGGTCGAAATATACGCAGATTTTAAAAAATACACAAATGAGATTTCAATCTGTCAAAAATTAGAAATCCGTTAATAGTTCAAACATCCTTGATTATTTTCAATTAAAAATCGATAAATACACTAAATTAATCGATTATAAACACAAAGTAATCGATATTTTCATTAAAAATTGCGATGTTATTGAATATCTGATAATTCTTCTTCTTTTTCTTAGTGAGCAAGACAAATGTCAAAAACTGAAAATCCGTTAATATTTCAAACATCCTGTATTATTTACGATTAAAAATCGATAAATAAGCTTGATTAATCGATTATAAACACAAATTAATCGATATTTTCATAAAAATTTCGATTTTTTTGCGAAATATATCATAAAATCGATATTCTGTCAAAAGGTGTCCTTGAACCTTATAGAAAAAGTTGCTAATTAAAAAAAAAAATGATTTTTGATAAAAATATGATTAAATTTGAATAGAAAACTGTTAAAATTTGTTAAAAATGAAATTTTTTTAAAAAATATAAAAGGATGCTCGAAATATACGCAGATCTCAAAAATTATACAAATGACAGTTCGATCTGTCAAAAATTAAAAATCCGCTTATATTTTAAACATCCTTTATTATTTACGATTAAAAATCGAGAAATAAGCTTAATTAATCGATTATAAACACAAATTAATCGATATTTTCATTAAAAATTGCGATTTTATCGATCATCTGACAATTCTTTTCCTTTTTCTTAGTGAGCATGCTACATGTTATTGTAAAAGACTATAATCTAGTTACCGACAATTACAGATTTGCTTAATTTTAATAAAAATTTTGAATTTTTGATAAAAATATTATCAAATTTTATTAATAAAGTATTAAAATTAGTCAAAAATGCAATTTTTTTTGAAAAATATACGAGGATGGTCGAAATATTTGCAGATTTTAAAATTTATTGTTAAAAATTATAATCTAGTTACCGACAATTACAGATTTGCTTATTTTTGATAAAAATTTTGGTTTTTTAATAAAAATATTATCAAATTTTGATAATAAAGTATTAAAATTAGTCAAAAAAGCATTTCTTTTTGAAAAATATACAAGAATGCGTGAAATATATGCAGATTTCAATAATCGGATAAACGTAAAAAAAAAATCGATTCGATTTTTCTTCTTCTTTTTTTGTTTAGATTCTAGAAATGTCAACGAAATAAAAATCTGTTTATATTTATAACATCCTTTGTTATTTTTAAATAAAAACATAAAAATAAACATTATTCATTTATGTATTTTTAATGTAAATTTATCAATATTTTATTTAAAAAAAAAGAAGAAAATGACATTTTTGCGGACTTGCCAGATGGCGATAACCTTAAACACAAAATACGAGGGAAATACAAAATAATTTTTAAAACTGCAAATATTTCGACAATCCTCGTATATTTTTCAAAAAAACTGCATTATTGACTAATTTTAATACTTTTTTATCAAAATTTGATAATGTTTTTACTAAAAAATCAAAATTTTAATCAAAAATAAGCAAATCTGTAATTGTCGGTAACTAGATTACAATTTTTTACATAAAATTTTGAAATCTGCAAATATTTGGTGCATCCTCGTATATTTTTCAAAAAAAAATGAATTTTTGACTAATTTTAATACTTTTTTATCAAAATTTGATAATATTTTTACTAAAAAATCAAAATTTTTATCAAAAATAAGCAAATCTATAATTGTCGGTAACTAGATTATAATTTTTTACAATAAATTTTGAAATCTGCAAATATTTCGCGCATCCTCGTATATTTTTCAAAAAAAAATTGCATTTTTGACTAATTTTAATACTGTTATATCAAGATTTGATAATATTTTTACTAAAAAATCAAAATTTTTATCAAAAATAAGCAAATCTGTAACTGTCGGTAACTAGATTATAATTTTTTACAATAAATTTTGAAATCTGCAAATATTTCGACCATCCTCGTATATTTTTCAAGAAAAAATGCATTTTTGATTAATTTTAATGCTTTTTTATCAAAATTTGATAATATTTGTAGAAAAACCAAGAAAATTCCATTATAAAAGATTATTTCATAAAAAGTTAACAAAACAAACTAGCAAATTATCCCAAAAACTACAAAAATCAAAATTTTCTAACCTTACATACAAAAATGTCATTTTCACATTAAAAAAAAATTATTTTAAAGCGGGATTTTTGTAGAAAACCAAGAAAAGGCGGGATCAATTTGACAGCTTGAATTAAGCAAGTTATTAGCTATTGCTTCTGTCGGTAACAAGTTATCGTTTTTATTAGTCTGATTACTCTAATTATTCTTGAATTTTTTAATGTACCTACTATTGTCAATATTTATTGTATAATTTATTTATTTTGTTTGAATTATTAAGTCCTATTTCTGCTCCTGTAATGTCCATTGTCATTTCTAGATTATTCGTGTCCACGTTAGATTTGTCGGGAGGATAGGATCAGGTGGTTTTTCGCCGCCATGTGCTTCCATTTTATTATGATACTATCACAATGTGCGATTTCTACGTATAGTTGATTCAAATAGAAGTGTCATCAAGTGGGCTGGGTACGTGTGAGATCATCTTTAACTTTATTACTAGATTCAATGGAAACAGAACTTTAGTTAGGGAATTATATGTCATCGCGATGTGTCAAAATGTTTATAGTTATATTGAGCATATGATCACAAGCTGGCTAATATTGCGATTCAAATTTCACTAAACGTGGGTACTGCCACTACAAATTTGAATTTTCCAGAGACTACTTGATGACACTTCCATTTGAATCAACTATATATCGAAAAACAATCCCAAAGAGCAGTTAAATAAATATTAAATAAAACTTACCTATGCTAATATGACAATTTGTTTTAACAATTGACGAGAGATGATTACTAGAACCACAACACAAGATTTACTTTGATTTTTTTACGATGCCTTCGCAAACACAAAACACAACGCTTCGCTGTTTAGTATAGTAATTTGTGACTTTTAAGGTTAAGGCATTCTGCTAATTCTACTTTATCGAGTAGTACAAGTCCTGTCATTGTCTTATAGATGGCGCACAAATTATTTTTATTATAACATTTGTTTATTTTTTATGTAAATAATAATAATTTATATTAGGTATGTTTAAAATCGCCTTTTTTTATATATAATTAGTAACATTTTCATTATAGGAACCAAAATAAATTGTTTAATTGTAAAATTTGTCTGAATTAATATTACGTTAAGCGACATCTGTTAAGAGAAAGTTAAAGTTGTATTTAATTATTGATATATTTCATATAAATTCTTTGTAATATCATTTTATATTATTAAAATATACTTTTTAGTATTTTATTAATGTCAGTATTAACAAAAATTATCAAAATATATCGTTTAAATTAATAAAATTGCATAAGATATTAATTTTATGTCACGAAGTTTAGATTTTTTGTACTAGATGGCGCTTTATTACTATTTTTATATAATTAGATTGTATTTTATTGTTTTTAATTAATAACTAAATAAAAATAAAGTTTTTTGAATTAAGTTTTTACTTATTAAATATTTTTTAGACTGTTTTAATTGTTTTTTATTGTTTTTAAACAAAACAATACAATCTAATTATAGAAAAATATTAAAAATAAATTTAAAGCGCCATCTAGTATAAGAAAATCTAAACTTTGTAACATAAAATCAATATCTTATGCAATTTTATTAATTTAAACGATATATTTTAATAATTTTGTGAATACTTACATTAATAGAATACTAAAAAGTATATTTTAATAATATAAAAGAATTTTACAAAAGAATTTTTATGAAATATATCAATAATTAAATACAACTTTAATTTTCTCTTAACAGATGTCGCTTTACGTAATATTAATTTATACAAATTTTACAATTAAACAATTTATTTTGGTTCCTATAATGGAAATAATAAATTATATTTAAAAAAGGCGTTTGTTGTTTGTGTTTTTTAGACACGTGTTTCCCTACCATCCTTTGCTCCCAAGTACCCAACACTTTTGCTAGCCAAGTGCAATACCTTACTTGGTTATGCCGCACTGATGACGACTAACGAGCCAGAAACATGCATGTCTGCGGTTACCATTCTTACTCGTAATCCTATGATCCTTTTTGCGTACATGCCCGTTAATTTACCCCTTTTATAAATTATTATTATTTATATAAAAAATAAACAAATTTTTTATAAAAATGATTTGTGCGCCATCTATAAGACAATGACAGGTTCCGATAATGAAAATAATAGTAATTATATTTTAAAAAGGTAATTTTAAATATATTTAATATAAATTTTATTATTTACATAAAAAATAAACAAAAATTTTCTAATAAATATAATTTGTGCGCCATCTATAAGACAATGACAGGACTTTTAATAATCGATAAAGTAGAATTAGCATAATGCCTTAACCTTAAAAGTTTGACTTTTCGATCGATTGTCGTCGACGTAGAACCATATATATGTAATACCATTGTATAAAGACTAACTAGTAGCATTGTATAAAGACTAACTAGTAGGATAACCTTACGGAGCTTTCATTGGATTGAAATGGATGCCACATGTAGATGGCGACACCGTAAATGGATGCAGAATTTCTTTAGGTCAATGGATGTAGATGGAGGCACCGTAGATGGATGCAGACTTTGTTTACATCGATAGAGTCGAAAATTGCTCATCATAAACCAGTTGACCTTGTACTTTAATATTTCCAGTGTCCCTGTCTCATCACATCAATCCAACCCCAGCGAATTTTATTTTTTATTATTACTTGGCTGTTTATTGTGTTTAGAGCAGTAATAATCGGCAGCTACAATGTTTTTTATAAGTATTTTTTCCCGCTGAATCCGAATCTGAAACCTGTTTTTCCAAAAAATGATTTGGTAAATTGTTATTAACAATTTAATTGCTTAAACGATTATAACTAGAAAAATAAGTGAGATACCCCATTTTTTGCATACTTTTTTGATTCTTAAAAAAAAACAAAAAAAAATAGCTTTTAAAAATTAAAATCCATTTGTTAGAATTCGAGAAAATGCATAGGTAGGTAGGTATGTAGTAAAAAAATATTGCAAAATATCACTCCTAATGTTTTTGATCGCAGATTGTTGATCATAAATCGGGTTCTAATTAAGCTATCATATTTTAAGTCCTCTCATTTTGAAGGTAACATTATTAGCTTGAAATTGAAATAATATAAATGTTTCTAACATTGTTTTTAACAAAATTATATCTGCTTAAATGCCAAACATTTACATAAAAATTGTAAAATAATTTGTTTATGGCAACTTTTCATTAGGTCGGGATTAAAAAGTCTCTAATTTTGTTTTTCTATTGTATTCTTCGATTGAGGACGAACATTTTAAGCTTTTGTTAAATATATCTGTGTTATTTCTTTGCTGAGATATAGCAGTTTTAAATCACATAGAAGCACGACAAGAGCGCATATTTTTAGTACATCTAAAAAAAATGAAAATTTATCATTTTTTGCTCCTATTTTCATGTATAATTTGGAAACTATTGCTCCTAGAGAAAAATTATAAAAAGTTAAAAGTTTTGTTATTCAATTTTACACAAATTGGAAAGTTAATGTTTTTTGTTAGAAAAATAGCAAAATTAAGTTTATTCTTTAATTGTTTTCAACTCTCTAAACTTGACTTACAACCTTACAACTTTTTTTATATGAATAAATAAATAAATAAATAAATTCGTTAAGGTCGGTCGGATAGTTTTTGCATAATAATTTTGCAATCCAGCCTACTGCAAAAAATCGCAAATTTTTAAATTGATATTATGCCCTAAACAAGGTTCTTAGATAGTCGCCAATTATTTAAATATAAAGGAAGGATAAAACTTTTAAACGCTTTTCATAAAATTAAAATCGGTACACTAGAAGAGCCTAGATTGTTTTAAAAATATTAAACATTTTTTAGGCTTATAAACAATTTGAATAAGTTTACAAGATTTAAACATATTCATTTTAAAATTAAAAGATATTAAAATAAAAAGATACATTCGGCTTCCGGGTTGCCGAGATATCGAAGGTCAAACTTGGCATAAATTTATGATAGAGGGCTTGTTTTTAAACAAATACGCTCGTCATGTCAATCACTTTTTATATAAACAGTTTTACCTAATGCACTGCTTGGCAACATTTATAAACAAAGACAAAAAAATCCGTTTCCACATAAAATGTTGCTGGGGGGTGGATGGGACGAAGCAGGACTTTTGGGCTCCGCTGTTTGGGCGCCGCCGTTTGGGCGACGCCGTATGACCGCCGGGACTTTTGGGCTCCCGCCGATTGAGCGCTGGACGTTTGGGCCCCCTAATTAGAAAATACTTAAAATAGGCAATGATTCTTGTGTTATTTATTGTAAATATGACTTTTTTGCAAGAAATTATAACAATTTTTTAAAAAAATGGTCAAATATTTTTTTTTTATAATCTTAATGTAATTAGAACGAAACTAACTTTGATTTGTAGTATTTTTTTGAATCACCCTGTTTAATTGAAGTTATTTTGAAAACATGATACCTAACATTACCCACACTTTTGAAAAAAAGTTCTTTGTTATCTTTTACAACAGTGGATATACTTGTAACTAACTTTACCCCTCTATTGGGATATATGCGTTTATTTAGTTTTATTTACAAAGGTAAAAAAGGAAACTTCTCCTTTTAAATTCTTGAAACAATGCAGAAGAATAAAACAAAAAACCTCGTGATAGAAAATATTTATTAATTAAAGCTCCCTAATTCCTAACAAGTAAAATCAATTTACAGTTACTTATGTAGTATACAGTTATACAGTTATATTATTTTACTTTACTCTTAATTCATTCCAAAGTTAATTAAATAATTAAACAATATTAATGTTTTAGTTTTCATAATATATATTTCCTACTAGCGCCCAAACGTTCGGCGGTCAAAAATCCGGAGCCCAAACGGCGGCGGACAAACGGCAGCGGCCAAACGGCGGCGCCCAAACGGCGGCGCCCAAATGTCGCGTACCGTGGATGGGAGGTGGTGGGGAAAATTCACTCGAAATGTGATTCTGTATGTTCAAAATTATATCCTGTTAACCAATTTTGCTCTACCTATTTTTTTAATCGATGTCTTGGACTACATATCTTTAAACATCATTTTTATTTGCTAATTGAGAAATTTGCAATAAACACTTGTATATTAAACAAGTAATTTATGTATTTTTTTAATTTTTAGCTTGCAATCTATAAACTGCAGTAAATTGTAACAAATATGCATTTTTAAACTGTTAATAAATAAATATTTCAAATTTTTAAAAGAAATGCGAACAAATCTATTTTTATTTAAAAAAAAACTTTATTTTGAGTCAATCTCAATTAATTTTTTAAATTCTTATTTTCTTCGTCAAAATTTTCTTCTCGAGCTTCCTCTAGTGTCTCTAGAAAATCTAAGCCGTCTAAGGAATCAATCGACTCCATGTACCGTAGGTAAATGGATGCAGACTTTGTTTATGTCGATTGAAACCAGTTGACCTTGAACGAGAAATATTTTCGGTGTATTATCACATCACCCCGACTCCCAACCCCAGCGAAATTTCTTGTTAGTTGTCTGTTTATTGTTTTTCGAGCTGTTGGCAGTAAATGGAAAATTTCTGAGTTTTTAATTTACTATATTTTTTTGTGTTTAGTGTTTAACCGTTATAAGGTGTTATTTAACTACTATACAACAAATTTTATTTAAATATAAATAATGATTTTGTTCCGTTTTTAAATAAAATACGAATCTAGTGTTCTTATACAAAAAAATTTAATACAATCTGATTAATAGTTTATGTTAACATTTCTTTTTAAATTAAAACCTTTGAAAATGTATTGAGTTTATTAAACAAAATTTTAGTTCTAGGTATTTAAATTCATCTTTTTGGATTTCTCAAATGGTTTTTAACTAAGCATTGCTTATTTCAATGTAAAAAAATAAAAACATTTTTTGTGGTCCGATCATTTAATTTTTATTATTAAAAGTATTCAATTAAAAAATCATCTAAAAAAAAATATATAAAACGCCAGGCTGGAATTCGATCCACAGATCCACACACCCGTACGGAACAGACTGCCGATGTTTAACAAATAGTTCGGGAGCACAGAGGGTTTTCGTAGCTGTTAAAGAGTTTTAAAGTTTTTTCTATGCATTTTGACATCCTGATTACAAATATCAACAGTGGATTCCCCAGAAATGGTTAGGAAATTTGTTATTAACAAATAATTTGTTAATAATAAAAAATTGTTGTTTCGCAAAACAAAAAATATTACCGTAATTCTTGACTGATTTTAAGCAAAAAAGTTGACTATGTATTTTTTCATCAAACGCACCGTTTTCAAATTACAAATTGCTAAACATTTAAAAAATAGCATTTTTAACATTTTTCAAATTTGCATACCTTTTTATATAATTAATATTTTTCAACTCTGCATGACTATTAGATACTTACGATCATAAAGTGTGAGATGAAACCGGTTGCAATACGAAAATACAATCTTTTTGTTATTATTTAACGCTATAAACAATATGCATTTAATCTCCTGTAACATACGACGCAGGGTGTATGAAGGGTATGCATATTGTTTAAAGCGTTAAAAAGTAATAAGACTATTGCATTTTTTGTATTGCAACCGATTTCATCTCATACTTTATGATCTTAAGTGTATAATAGTCATCGCAGAGTTGAAAAATATTAATTATACAAAAAGTTATGAAGTTTGAAAAATGTCACAAATGATTTTCAAATGATTAAGGATCTTTAATTTTTTACTTAATACATAAGTTTTTTTGCTTAAAATCATTCAAGGATTACGGTAATATTTCTTGTTTTGCGATTTTTTTTTTTTAAATCTCGCAACCCCAATTTGTTTTCCGAACTACTTCAAAAATTTTCTTCTTGTTTCGGTAATTGAGTGTTAGAAATAATTTTATTATATATAGCGTATTGATTCCCTTCTTACTCATCTTTGATTTTTTGATGTCTTTATAGATTTTTCAAAATATGAGTCAAATATTAGACCTATTCTAGATATTTTTTGAAATGCTGCCATCCACTGTATCAAATTTATAATTTTTTTGGCAACATCTTTAAATGTCTGCATTTCTTTCGATGATATTGTAGGTGATGATAACATAACATTAATTATTTAACAAATGAGTTTCATCAGTATTTAATGTTTCCTCTAAATGAGAAGGAAGAATTTTTTCCAATTTTCAAGTTAAAAGACTTTTGTTGTTTTTTTTTCATGAAATCATTTTCATCAAATAAAGCATTATCATACGATATGGATAATTTCACTCATTGGCTAATGATATAAACCTCTGGATGTCACTTACAGGTTCTTTAGTATTCTTTTTCTTCACTTGATCAGTTGATTTTGGTTGGGATGTAAAATTAGGACAATTGTTTCTAGTGATTGTTTTAGATAAGGATTTAGTATACCATTCATATTACACCTTGCGTCGAACGTTACAGGAGATTAAATGCATATTGTTTATAGCGTTAAAAAGTAACAAAAAGATTTTATTTTCGTATTGCAACTGGTTTCATCTCATACTTTATGATCTTAAGTGTCAAATAGCCATCGCAGAGTTTAAAAATATTAATTATATAAAAAGTTGTGCAAATTTGAAAAATGTTAAAAATGCTATTTTTTAAATGTTTAACAGTTTTCAATTTGAAAAAATATATAGGAAGATATTTTGCTTAAAATCATTCAATCATTACAGTGATATTTTTTGTTTTGCAAAAAAAGAGTTTTTTGTTAGTAACAAATTATTTGTTAATAACAGATTTCCTAAACATTTCTCGGAAATACAGCCTTGACATTTGTAATCAGGGGGTCAAAATACATAGAAAAAACTTTGGTGGAGCATTGTCTCTTTAACGGCTACGAAAACCCTCTGAAACCCTCTGGGCTCTCGGACTAAAAGCTAATCGTCAAATTATCAGCGACCGCTCTGCTAGTAGCAAATAATGTCACAGAGGGCGTATTTAAACACGATGGTAATAGATAGTTTTCATGCAAAATCACTAGATGTCAGGTGCGATTGCATCAAACAGATTTTATCATTGGGTTGTCCTACTAGTTAGTCCTTATACAATGCTAGTAGGCATGGTGTAACTATATACTTACACCATGACTAGTAGGATAACCTTACGGAGCTTTCATTGGATTGAAATGGATGCCACATGTAGATGGCGACACCGTAAATGGATGCAAAATTTCTTTAGGTCAATGAATGTAGATGGAGGTACCGTAGATGGATGCAGACTTTCTTTACGTCGATAGAGTCGAAAATGGACTAGAAAAGTGTGACGTCAGATATGGGAGGAGCTTAAAAATCTTTCCAAACAAAACAAATTTGCATTGAAAAAGCCATAAGAGATTTTTCTATTACTTGTTGTGGTTCCTAATCAAAAATCTTAGCATTTTCCGGACACTTTTCATACGACCTAGTGTATCCAATTTATGATAGTGAATAAAAATTGAAAGTTAGTGTAGGTGTTTATATTTTATATGCATTTTAGTGGAATTGAGGTTATGTTTGTTCAGAAGTTTATAAATTTTATTATGGTAATCTTGTAATTAATTATGTATTTTCTAACTATTACATATTATTCTGTTGGAGTAAAAATGGTGATGTGTTTTGTCCCCAATTGCAAGCATTATAGCGAGCAGAAAAACTGCAAATTTTTTTACTTTTCCCAGAAATGATGTGGAAAGGAAGAAGTGGATTTCTTATCAAGTATATACGTATTTCGGTATTATAAATATAATAACATATATTTGAAGATGTTATAAACAAGCAGGACAATTTATTACTGTATGTTTTGGCTTTTTTGTTTGTGAGTTTCCTAAGTATGTTTGTTATTTTTTTAATTTTTATTTTAGAATTACTCTTAGGTAATAGATTATAAAGGCTCTTGGTTACATAGAAAATAAAAACGAATATATTAAAATAGTATTTTTATTTACAAAATATTTACCTTAATTTGGGAAAATAATGGTTTATATAAAAATCCTCGAAATACGTTATATTCACTTCCCAATATGGATCTTTTTGAATTTCAACAATTATTATCTCTTTTAAGGTCCAAATATACAAAAAACATTTTTCTCTTTTTAAAATATATAGACTTCCCTGAACCTAATGGTAACAATTATGATTCTGATTCACTACCAGTACATTTGTTTCGTTGTAGTAACAAATGAACTTATTATTTTTGAATTTTTCTAAAAGCAAATCATTGCGTAATGCACAATAGCATTGTCACTTACTAATCCATCTGGACTTGCCCCTAATATACCAGAATTCTATAACCAAATTCCTGTTGGCATTACATCAATTCCTAGGGATGATTTTAATGAATCCAGACCATCTTTTTCGTGAGTTTTCCCCCACTGGATTGCTCTAGATTTCTTTATTGTTATCTACAATCATTAGAATATTAAATAATTATGCTAATAAACTTTAATTAAATGTTTTAGATGAACTAAATAGACCAAAGTAACACCTCAAAATAAAAGGTGTACAAGCGGAACTTAAAAAAAGAATTTAAGACAATAATTATAAGCTAGTTATCCTTACCTCACAAATATATATTTCGTCTTTCATACTAGCATGTACAACCCCTTAAAGAGTCATAAAATTAGTATAGAAATGCATACTTTTAATATGGCCCGAATCCACTGCATTTTAACCTCTTTCTACCATTTTATTATTATTATCAAAGAAATGCATAATAGCAGACAGCTTAATAACATGATTCGATGTCATTTTTACTGAAAAAGGGAATTAAAATCTTATTTTTCACTCAAAACTTAAAACAATACAAATAAAAACATAACCTCAAAATAATTCTAAGGCATGTCTAGAAAAAGTCGAGCTCTCTTACCTTAAAATTTATGGTTTATATAAATATTAAACACCCAAAGAACCGATTTCTACAATTAATATATCTTATTTGATACAGGAAATATTAAAACTATTGATGTAAAAAAACCTTAATGACAATTTACATACATTAAAAGTTTGTTTGGAAAGATAAAATGACAGATCCCGCCCTCTGACGTCACAGCTTTTTTAGTCCATTGCTCATCATAAAACAGTTGACCTTGTACATTAATATTTCCAGTGTCTCTGTCTCATCACATCAATCCCATCAATCCAACCCCAGCGAATTTTATTTTTTATTATTAATTATTACTTGTCTGTTTATTGTTTTTAGAGCAGTAATACTCGGCAGCTACAATGTTTTTTATAAGTATTTTTTCTCGCTAAATCCGAATCTGAAACTTGTTTTTCCGAAAAATGATTTGGTAAATTGTTATTAATAATTTAATTGTTTAAACGATTATAACTAGAAAAATAAGTGAGATACGACATTTTTTTGCATACTTTTTTGATTCTTATAAAAAACAAAAATAAATAGCTTTTAAAAATTAAAATCCGTTTGTTAGAATTCCAGAAAATGCAAATGTAGTAAAAAAATATGGCAAAATATCACTCCTAATGTTTCTGATCGCAGATTGTTGATCATAACTCGGATTCTAATAAAGCTATCATATTTTACGTCCTCTCATTTTGAAGGTAACATTATTAGCTTGAAATTGAAATAATATAAAATTCTCTAACATTGTTTTTAACAAAATTATATCTGCTTAAACACCAAATATTTACATAAAAATCGTAAAATAATTTGTTTATGGCAACTTTTCATTAGGTCGGGATTAAACAGTCCCTATTTTTTTTTTCTAATGTATTCTCCGATTGAGGACGAACATTTTAAGCTTTTGTTAAATATATCTGAGTTATTTCTTTGCTGATATATAGCAGTTTTAAATCACATAGATGTTTATTCGCGCAAGCAAAGCACGACGCGAGCGCATATTTTATGTTAGTAAATCTAAACAAAAATTAAAAATTTATCATTTTTTGTTCCTATTTTCATGTATAATTTGGAAACTATTGCTCCTAGAGAAAAAATTATAAGAAGTTAAAAGTTTCGTTATTCAATTTTACACAAATTGGAAAGTTAATGTTTCTCGTTAGAAAAATAGCAAAATTAAGTTTATTCTTTAATTGTTTTCAACCCTCTAAACTTGACCTTACAACTTTTTTATATGAATAAATAAATTCGTTAAGATCGGTCGGATAGTTTTACATAATAATTTTGCAATCCAGCCTACTGCAAAAAAGCAAATTTTTAAATTGATACTAGGTATGCCCTAAACAAGGTTCTAGATAGTCGCCAATTACCTATTTAAATATATTTTATTTGCTAATTGAGAAATCTGCAATAAACACTTGTATATTAAACAAGTAATTTATGTATTTTTTTAGCTTGTAATCTATATACTGCTGTAAATTGTAACTTTTATTAAACAAATATGCATTTATAAACTGTTAATACCTAGGTAAATATTTTAAATTTTTAAAAGATATGCAAACAAATCTTTTTTTTATTAAAAAAAACAACTTTATTTTGACTCAATCTCAATTATATTTTTTAAATTCTTTCTTTTCTTCGTCAAAATTTTATTTTTGATTTCAATATCTTTATCCTCGAGTAGTAAATTTAATATATGGTCACCATCTGTAGCTTCACCTAGTGTCTCTAGTAGAAAATCTAAGGAATCAATCGACTCCATATACCGTAAATGGATGCAGACTTTGTTTATGTCGATATAGTCGAAAATTGCTCATTATAAACCAGTTGACCTTGAACGAGAAATATTTCCGGTGTGTTATCACATCACCCTGACTCACAACCCCAGCGAAATTTCTTGTTAGTTGTCTGTTTATTGTTTTTCGAGCTGTTGGCAGTAAATAGAAAATTTCTGAGTTTTTAATTTATGGTTTTATATTTTTTTGTGTTTAGTGTTTAACCGTTATAGGGTGTTACTTAACTACTGTACAACAAATTTTATTTAAATATAAATAATGATTTTGTTCCGTTTTTAAATAAAATACGAGTCTATATAGTGTTCTTATACAAAAATTTTAATACAATCTGATTAATAGTTTATGTTAACATTTCTTTTTAAATTAAAACCTTTGAAAATGTATTGAGTTTATTAAACAAAATTTTAGTTCTATTTAAATTTATTGTTTCGGATTTCTTAAATGCTTTTTAACTGAGCAATGGTTATTTCAATGTAAAAAAATAAAAACATTTTTTGTGGTCTGATCATTTAATTTTTATTATTAAAAGTATTCAATTAAAAAAATCATCTACAAAAAAATATATAAAACGCTAGGCTGGAATTCGATCCACACACACACCCGTACGGAACACGCTGCCGATGTTTAACAAATAGTTCGGGAGCCCAGAGGGTTTTCGTAGCTGTTAAAGAGGCAAAGCTCCCCAAAGTTTTTTCTATGCATTTTGTCATCCTGATTACAAATATCAAGAGTGGATTCCCGAGAAATGGTTAGGAAATTTGTTATTAACAAATAATTCGTTAATAATAAAAAATTGATGTTTCGCAAAACAAAAAATATTACCGTAATTCTTGACTGATTTTAAGCAAAAAACTTGACTATGTATTTTTTCATTAAACGCACCGTTTTCAAATTACAAATTGTTAAACATTTAAAAAATAGCATTTTTGACATTTTTTAAATTTGCATATATAATTAATATTTTTCAACTCTGCGATGACTATTAGACACTTACGATCATAAAGTGTGAGATGAAACCGGTTGCAATACGAAAATACAATCTTTTTGTTACTCTTTAACGCTATAAACAATATGCATTTAATCCCCTGCATATTGTTTAAAGCGTTAAAGAGTAATAAAACTATTGCATTTTTTGTATTGCAACCGATTTCATCTCATACTTTATGATCTTAAGTTTCCAATAGTCATCGCAGAGTTGAAAAATATTAATTATACAAAAAGTTATGCAAGTTTGAAAAATGCCACAAATGCTACTTTTCTAATGATTAAGTATTTTTAATTTGAAAAATGCATAAGCTTTTTTGCTTAAAATCATTCTAGGATTACGGTAATATTTCTTGTTTTGCGATTTTTTTTTATAAAATTTCGCAACAACAATTATTTCTTTTCTGAACTACTCCAAAATTTTTCTTCTTGTTTTGGTAATTGAGTGTTAGAAATAATTTTATTATATATAGCGTATTGATTCCCTTCTTACTCATCTTTGATGTTTTGATGTCTTTATAGATTTTTCAAAATATGAGTCAAATATTAGACCTATTCTAGATATTTTTTGAAATGCTGCCATCCACTGTATCAAATTTATAATTTTATGTATTGGCAACATTTTTAAATGTCTGCATTTCTTTCGATGATATTGTAGGTGATGATAACATAACATCAATTATTTAACAAATGAGTTCCATCAGTATTTAATGTTTCCTTTAAATGAGAAGGAAGAATTTTTTCCAATTTTCAAGCTAAAAGACTTTTTTTTTTCATGAAATCATTTTCATCAAATAAAGCATTATCATACGATAAGTCATATTGCAACAATGATTGATATGGATAATTTCACTCATGGGCTAATTATATAAACCTCTGGATGTCACTAACAGGTTCTTTAATATTCTTTTTCTTCACTTAAACAGTTGATTTTGGTTGGGATGTAAAATTAGGACAATTGTTTCTAGTGATTGTTTTAGATAAGGATTTAGTATACCCTTCATATTACACCCTGCGTCAAACGTTACAGGAGATTAAATGCATATTGTTTATAGCATTAAAAAGTAACAAAAAGATTTTATTTTCGTATTGCAACTGGTTTCATCTCATACTTTATGATCTTAAGTGTCAAATAGCTATCGCAGAGTTTAAAAATATTAATTATATAAAAAGTTGTGCAAATTTGAAAAATGTTAAAAATGCTATTTTTCAAATGTTTAACAATTTTCAATTTGAAAAAATACATAGGAAGATATTTTGCTTAAAATCATTCAATCATTACAGTGATATTTTTTGTTTTGCAAAAAAAGAGTTTTTTGTTAGTAACAAATTATTTGTTAATAACAGATTTCCTAAACATTTCTCGGAAATCCAGCCTTGACATTTGTAATCAGGGGGTCAAAATACATAGAAAAAACTTTGGTGGAGCATTGTCTCTTTAACGGCTACGAAAACCCTCTGAAACCCTCTGGGCTCTCGGACTAAAAGCTAATCGTCAAATTATCAGCGACCGCTCTGCTAGTAGCAAATAATGTCACAGAGGGCGTATTTAAACACAATGGTAATAGATAGTTTTCATGCAAAATCAATAGATGTCAGGTGCGATTGCATCAAACAGATTTTATCATTGGGTTGTCCTACTAGTTAGTCCTTATACAATGGTAATACATATATGAATTTTGACATTTACACAAAAAAAGCTGTATTTTAACAAAATATTAATAAACTTACATTAAAAATACTTAATTATACGTTTTTATGTAAAAATGCTAAATAAATATTGATTAAAAAAAACCTAATTTTAGATAATTGATTATAAACAACAACAGCCAAAGGCCACTTTTAATACAATCTGAAGTCGAATTAGAATTTGACAGAATTGACATTTAGTGGTTTGTTTAGGTATCGAAAAATTGTTAAAACATCCAATTTAGTGCCTAAAAATTGCTTAAAATCATTAAAAATGTGTAAAAGTGCTTAAAAAAGGATTAAAACAGTGTAGAAATAACAAATAAGTGTTTAATTTTGTTAAAAGGAATGTACTTTTATTGACATATTGACATTTAGTGACACTTGTGTTGTGGTTCTACCATAGACAAATTAAGAGACTTTTTGAAACATAGCCCAAAGGCGCCAACGTGTTTGTGCGCAACCCATAAGGCGCAATCGCATTCTGTAGTGGTGAAAATGGGAACTAAACCAGCAAAATCTGATCAGCTGGTAGCGCGAAAAAACAGTAATGGCGGCATAGTGACAGGGAAGTGAAAGTGGTTTTAGTTTAATATAAATTGAAGGTACTTTTAGCGTAAAAAGGGTGCAAAAGTATAGTGAATAGTTTTAAACATGTCACTACCAGGTTATTTTAGATATAAATGTTGTGTTGTAGATTGTAAAAATAAGTATTTCAATCCTGTTTATGATAAAAATTATCATAATAAGAAGCTTCATGTGTTTATTAAAAACGTAATTTGTGCAATGTGTAATGTAAATTTAAATTTTAATTCTTATTTCGTTAAATTAATATAAAATTTAACTTGTTATGAAAGTAATGAATATCGTACATTTCTGTGATGTTAGTGTAATATGTACATAATATATATTTGTAACTATAAGCAAATTTTAAACAACTTTTTTGTACCTGTATCTATCATTTATTATTTTGGTAACTTTTAATATTTTTGCGGCAATAATTTAACTTGTACCTGTGTGTGTGATAACATTATAAAATGTACCTTTTTTGTGATATTATTGAAGTTATAACTATGTTGTATATTATTAATTTTCAAAAGATGCGCTTTTGTTATTCGAGTAGAAAGTATTTTTATTTTTTTAATAAATATTGTTGTTTTACAGAATTTATTTTTTATTTTAAATAAATGTTCTCTTTGTGAAATGTTTTTTTTTTTATAAATAAAATTTGGTTTGATTATTGTATATTTATTTTTTTCTTATGATTAAATGTGTTTTTGTGTTCAAATAAAAATTGTATTTATTAAAATTTGTTTTTATGGTATTTATCTTTTTCTTATGATTAAATATGTTCTGTGTTGAAATAAAAACTATAATTATTAATCCTTGTTTTATTTTGATTTTATTTCTAATAGTATGAAAATATATAGCTTATATTTTAAAATTTATATATTCACAGTAAGAATATAAAATTTTAAAATTATAAGCGTATGTATTCCAATGTATAATACATAGTTTATAGGTAAGCTGGTATATCCCGCCCATTTTTAAATCGATGAGCTTCTACCATAGGACAATGGCGCGCTGATGTCGGAACTTGTTGCCAACTTTATATTAGGCATCAACAAATCTGTTCTATTATCTCTGGGTTCTACCTTTTCTACTAATCATCTCTCGTCAATTGTTAAAACAAATTGTGATATTAGCATAGGTGAGTTTTATTTAATATTTATTTAGTTGCTCTTTGGGATTGTTTTCCGGTATACGTAGAAATCGCACATTGTAATAGTATCATAAAATGGAGGCACATGGTGGCGAAAAACCACCTGATCCTTCCGACATAACTATAACCTATACAAAAAATACAAAAATAATATAATATGGTGGGATGAGGAGTGTAATGAAAAACTCAAAGAAAGAAAAGAGGCAATTAAAAAATTAAACAAATAATTACTTTAAAGGAAAATTACATTCATTTAAAACAAACGATAGAGAAAACTAAACTCTTTCTTAAATTAAATAGAAAATAAATAAATTCAAAGAATTCTGTAACACCCTTAACAGAAACTTGGACATAAAATATGTTTGGAATGTAATTAAAAAATTCAAGAAAAATCAGACTAATAAAATAAATAACTCGTTACCGAAACAGAAGCAATAGCTAATAACTTGCTTAATTTACTAACAAGCTGTCAAATTGATTCCGAGTACCAGCATGTCATTCCACAAGACTTCTCTGAACCGATCGATATCCATTCATGAAATTAAAAATGAGATAATGAATAAAAAAACAAAACGATGTGCGTCTCAGGACGCGCGACAGAAGTGATAACTTCAACTAATACAAATTGAACTATTTACCTATATATTTTGAAAATTCTTAAAAATTTAAAATTTTTTGAAAATTTGAAATTCTAAAAATTTTTGAAAATTCTGAACTATCTGCATATTTTGAAAAATTTGAAAATTCTAAAAATTTTGAAAAATTTTTGAAAATCATGAAAATTTTGAAAACTTAATAAAATTATGAAAATTTTAAAATTCTAAAAATTTTGAAAATCCTGAAAATTTTGAAAATTTAGAAATTCTAAAAATTTTTGAAAAGTTTGAAAATTCTGAAAATTTTGAAAATTTTTGAAAATTCTAAAAATTTTGAAAAATTTTAAAAATTCTAAAAATTTTTGAAAATCCTGAAAATTTTGAAAATTTTGAAAATTTAGAAAATTTTTGAAAATTCTGAAAATTTTGAAAAATTTTGAAAATTTGAAATTTTTTGAAAATTATGAAAATTTAGAAAATTTAAAAATTATGATAATTCTAAAAATTTTGAAAATTTTGAAAATTTTTGAAAATTCTGAAAATTTTGAAAATTTTGAAAATTTTGAAAATTTTTGAAAATTCTGAAAATTTTGAAAAATTTACAAAACTTGAAAATTATGAAAATTTTGAAAACTTAAAAAATTTGAAAATTTAGAAAATTTTAAAATTTTAGAAATTCTAAAATTTTTAAAATGCTAAAAATTTTTGAAAATTCTGAAATATCTGCAAATTTTGAAAATTATTGAAAATTCTAAAAATTTTGAAAAATTTTTAAAAATTCTGAAAATTTTGAAAATTTTTGAAAATCCTAAAAATTTTGAAAAATTTTAAAAATTCTAAAAATTTTTGAAAATCCTGAAAATTCTGAAAATTTTAAAAATTTAGAAAATTTTTGCAAATTTTAAAAATTTTCAGAATTTTTAAAATTTTCAGGAATTTCAAAAATTTTTAGAATTTTCATAATTTTTAAAAAATTTCAAATTTTCAAAATTTTCAGAATTTTCAAAAATTTTCTAAATTTTTAAAATTTTCAGAATTTTCAGGATTTTCAAAAATTTTAAAATTCTAAAAATTTTTGAAAAGTTTGAAAATTCTGAAAATTTTGAAAATTTTTGAAAATTCTAAAAATTTTGAAAAATTTTAAAAATTCTAAAAATTTTTGAAAATCCTGAAAATTTTGAAAATTCTGAAAATTTTGAAAATTTTTGAAAATTCTGAAAATTTTGAAAAATTTTGAAAATTTGAAATTTTTTGAAAATTATGAAAATTTTGAAAATATAAAAATTATGAAAATTCTAAAAATTTTGAAAATTCTGAAAATTTTTGAAAATTCTGAAAATTTTGAAAATTTTTGAAAATTATGAAAATTCTAAAAATTTTGAAAAATTTTAAAAATTCTAAAAATTTTTGAAAATCCTGAAAATTCTGAAAATTTTGAAAATTTTTGGAAATTTGAAATTTTTTGATAATTATGAAAATTTAGAAAATTTAAAAATTATGAAAATTCTAAAAATTTTGAAAATTTTGAAAATTTTTGAAAATTCTGAAAATTTTGAAAATTTTTGAAAATTATGAAAATTTTGAAAAATTTACAAAACTTTTGAAAATTATGAAAATTTTGAAAACTTAAAAAATTTGAAAATTTAGAAAATTTTAAAATTTTAGAAATTCTAAAAATTTTAAAATGCTAAAAATTTTTGAAAATTCTGAAATATCTGCAAATTTTGAAAATTATTGAAAATTCTAAAAATTTTGAAAAATTTTTAAAAATTCTGAAAATTTTGAAAATTTTTGAAAATCCTAAAACTTTTGAAAAATTTAAAAATTCTAAAAATTTTTGAAAATCCTGAAAATTCTGAAAATTTTAAAAATTTAGAAAATTTTTGAAAATTCTGAAAATTTTGAAAATTTGAAATTTTTTAAAAATTATGAAAATTCTAAAAATTTTTGAAATTCCTGAAAATTTTGAAAATTCTGAAAATTTTTAAAATTTGCAAAAATTTTAAAAATTATGAAAATTTTGAGTATCTAAAAATTTTGAAAATACTGAAAACTTTTAAAATTTTGAAAAATTCTCAAAATTTTTGAAAATTATGAAAATTGTGAAAATATTCTCTATAGCTTCTTTGGCAGCTAAAGCTAAAACACAAATACAATATTGTTTATTCACACGTAAAACATTCTAAGTAAGACATAACCTATAACACCTAAATTACATACACACTAAATATGATTATTTGTATAATGGGCTGTGTAATAACTAATAACACTCTAGGTACAGTACTTACATCAAAGTGATCTTCACAAAAGTAAATTGGTGAAGTAACAGACATTCCATCGCATTCCATCGTCTTGCTAGGTCTAACCATTTCTTTCGTATGTCTGGTTTTCGAGATACATCAATAAAAAAACTATTTGGAGTAGTTACTGATGTATTTCCACATCAATGTACAACACACCAACGATATCTTTTTCGGTCCATGATGATTAAGAAACACAAAATACTTCATTTATCCAAGCACTGATCACTTTTAATATGGTTAGAAGTTTGTTTACCTTCCACATGACGTCACTTGATCTGAATTGACATGAAGTGCTGTTTTCGCGGCAATTTAAAATAAATTATGTTTTTGACGTTTTCAAGTACTCCAGAGGATTTATTTAGTTAAAATATTATTTTTTATGGCTATATATATGAATAAAGATTATTTTTAAACACTATTTGAAAAGTTGTCCGGTTCCCTATTATGAAAATTCTAAAAATTTTGAATATGTTAAAAATTCGAAAAGTTTTTGAAAATCCTTAAAATTTTGAAAATAATGAAAATTATGAAAATTTTAAAAATTTTTGAAAATTATGAAAATTTTGAAAATTCTAAACATTTTGAAAATCCTGAAAATTTTGAAAATTCTGAAAATTTAGAAAATTTTTGAAAATTTTGAAAATTTGAAATTTTTTGAAAATTATGAAAATTCTAAAAATTTGAAAATTTTAAAATTCTAAAAATTTTTGAAATTCCTGAAAATTTGGAAAAATTTTGAAAGATTTTCAAAATTTTTGAAAATTATGAAAATTTTGAAAATTCTAAAAATTTTAAAAATCTGGAAAGTTTTAAAATTCTAAAAATTTTTAAAATCCTGAAAATTTTGAAAATTCTGAGATTTTTGAAAATTTGGAAAAATTTTGAAAATTATGGAAATTTTGAGAATTCTAAAAATTTTGAAAATACTGAAAATTTTAAAAATTTTGAAAAATTTTCAAAATTTTTGAAAATTATGAAAATTGTGAAAATTCTAAAAATTTTGAATATGTTACAATTCTAAAAATTTTTGAAAATACTGAAAATTCTAAAAATTTTGAAAATTCTGAAGATTTTGAAAATTTTTGAAAATTATGAAAATTTTGAAAATCCTGAAAATTTTGAAAATTCTTATAATTTTTGAAAAATCTGAGAAGTTTGAAATCTTATGAAATTCTGAAAATTTGGAAAATTTTTGAAAATTCTGAAAATTTTGAAAAATTTTTGAAAATTTTTGAATATTATGAAAATTTAGAAAATTCTTAAAATTTTGAAAATTTAAAAATTATGAAAATTTAAAAATTATGAAAATTTTGAAAATTTGAAAATTTTGAAAATTTGAAAATTTTGAAAATTTAAAAATTGGAAAATTCTAAAAATCCTAATTTTGAAAATTTAAAAAAATTCAACCATTTTGAAAATTTTGAAAAATTCAAGAATTGCTTTCTCTACGCATTCAGTATAAGATGTTCGGGAGAAACCTAGATAGAGAGAGAGAGAGAGAGAGAAATGATATTATTATTATGTATAAAAACGATAAACAACGTGTTATAATAAACGCTTTTTTCAACGTGTTACGCTAAAAATCAGTTACCCTCTCATAACAAGTTATCACTTCAAAAACGTGTGCGTCTCAGGACTAATCCAAGTTGAACTATTTAATATTGAAATTTTTTAACTTGCGAAAAACTTAAATTTTATGTACATTAATATGATAATGTGTATAAATTTAAAAATTTAAATATTTTGAAAATTCTGAAATTTTTTTTATCACTATAACTTTCACTAATTACGATACAAAATTAACTACTTGATTGCAGTTTCCTGCTAATCAATTGTCATTTCAGTAAAACGTTTATCAAATAGATGTCAAAGATAATAATAGTATACCTAATACTATTATGACGTTTTACAGAGTCTTTGAAAATCAAAGAACATATAGACCGTTTACTAAGAACCAACAACTACTTCCCTGGCTATATGCCACGACGGACATTGAATTACAGTTCAAAGTTAAACGGGGTTAGTATATCTGCAAGATAGAACTAACCATTTTAGTTTGCAATTCGATAGGATATCACTTGTAGACCGGTTTCGACGTTTTTTGCGTCTCATCAGTACAAGGTAGATATCCATCCAGAAGCTCTAAGAGCAACTAGATTGGAGATATGTCTGAAATCACACAAATACATTATCTTTAGTAAAGAAAATGTTAAAAGTGCGATCACAGCGACATCTCCATAACTAATTGCAAACTGAAATTCTATTTGACAAAAAACCTCTCGGCTTTGTAGGGTTAACTACTTGATTGCAGTTTCCTGCTAATCAATTGTCATTTCAGTAAAACGTTTATCAAATAGATGTCAAAGATAATAATAGTATACCTAATACTATTATGACGTTTTACAGAGTCTTTGAAAATCAAAGAACATATAGACCGTTTACTAAGAACCAACAACTACTTCCCTGGCTATATGCCACGACGGACATTGAATTACAGTTCAAAGTTAAACGGGGTTAGTATATCTGCAAGATAGAACTAACCATTTTAGTTTGCAATTCGATAGGATATCACTTGTACTGATGAGACGCAAAAAACGTCGAAACCGGTCTACAAGTGATATCCTATCGAATTGCAAACTAAAATGGTTAGTTCTATCTTGCAGATATACTAACCCCGTTTAACTTTGAACTGTAATTCAATGTCCGTCGTGGCATATAGCCAGGGAAGTAGTTGTTGGTTCTTAGTAAACGGTCTATATGTTCTTTGATTTTCAAAGACTCTGTAAAACGTCATAATAGTATTAGGTATACTATTATTATCTTTGACATCTATTTGATAAACGTTTTACTGAAATGACAATTGATTAGCAGGAAACTGCAATCAAGTAGTTAACCCTACAAAGCCGAGAGGTTTTTTGTCAAATAGAATTTCAGTTTGCAATTAGTTATGGAGATGTCGCTGTGATCGCACTTTTAACATTTTCTTTACTAAAGATAATGTATTTGTGTGATTTCAGACATATCTCCAATCTAGTTGCTCTTAGAGCTTCTGGATGGATATCTACCTTGTACTGATGAGACGCAAAAAACGTCGAAACCGGTCTACAAGTGATATCCTATCGAATTGCAAACTAAAATGGTTAGTTCTATCTTGCAGATATACTAACCCCGTTTAACTTTGAACTGTAATTCAATGTCCGTCGTGGCATATAGCCAGGGAAGTAGTTGTTGGTTCTTAGTAAACGGTCTATATGTTCTTTGATTTTCAAAGACTCTGTAAAACGTCATAATAGTATTAGGTATACTATTATTATCTTTGACATCTACGATACAAAAATTTTTTACTATGACAGTTCGAAATTTCTAATCAGTCGCGTAGTAATTCGTAATACAACTTTGCAGCTTTACGTGAAACGGCCTGATTATTTCAGCAGAATCGGATTTCACTTATTCTTCCTTTTTTGTGTTCAACATGTATTCACGTTGATATTAAGCACAAGAAATTTTGGCGGGCTTATCACAATTATCATTTTGTAATCTAAGTTTTTGATCAATTTTTTACTGAATAACACAATTCTTACCGTAATTTCCGTTAATTAGACATACAACACAACTTTATTTAATGTTTACTACAAATAAACTCCTTGAACCGGTTTTTTTATCACTATAACTTTCACTAATTACAATAGAAAAATTTTTTACTATGACAGTTCAAAATTTCTAATCAGTCGCGTAGTAATTCCCAATACAACCACCTTTTACGTGGAACGGCCTGATTCTTATGGAAGGGTAACTGATTTTTAACGTAACGCGTTGAAAAAAGCGTTTATCATAACGCGTTGTTTATCGTTTTTACACATAATAATAATATCATTTCTCTCTCTCTCTCTCTCTCTTTCCCAAACATCTTATACTGAATGCCTAGAGAAAACAATTCTTGAATTTTTTAAAATGTTTGAATTTTTTAAAATTTTCAAAATTGTTAGAATTTTCAAAATTTTTAGAATTTTCAAATTTTGTAACATTTTCAAAATTTTTAGAATTTTCAAAAATTTTCCAAATTTTCAGAATTTTCCAAATTTTTCAAATTTTCAGAATTTTTAAAAAATTTTAGAATTTTCAGTTTTTAGAATTTTCAAAATTTTTAGAATTTTCAAAATTTTCTAAAATTTTCAAATTTTTCAGAAATTTATGCACATTATCATATTAATGTACATAAAATTTAAGTAATACGCAAAGTTTTTCTCAAGTTAAAAATTTCAATATTAAATAGTTCAACGTGGATTAGTTGAAGTTATCACTTGTGTCGCGCGTCCTGAGACGCACACGATTTTTTTTATAAAACTGTTTATTAAGATGTGTTTATGGATTTTGTTTAAAAATTTTGATTATAAAATCAGGTTTTTTATGTGAAATTTGCATTTTTGTTAAAGTATTGGATTTTCTTGTTTTTAAAGTAAACTTTGTTTTTTTTTATTATAATTTTTTATATAAAATCGTTGATTATTGTGTAGTTTTTGATTTTATGTAAAAATTTCATCACCAAAATTAGTTTTTTTTTTGTGAAATTTGCATTTTTGTGGATGTGTAGATTTTCTTGTTGTATGGGGTAAATTTTGTTTCTTCATTAAAATTTCTTGTACAAAATCGTTGATTAAGACTCTTTCTTGGTTTTCTACAAAAATCCGGCGTTAAAATCAATTTTGTTTCATGTGAAAATTACATTTTTGTAGTTTTTGGGGTAATTTGTTGTTTCTTTTTTTTTGTTAACTTTTTATGCAAAAAATCTTTTAAAAAGGAATTTCAAAAAATCTGTTTTTTTTTGTACAAAATTTCCGTTTTTGGTTATGAGGTTAGATTTTGTAGTTTTTGAGGTAATTTTCTAGTTTTTTGAGTAATTTCTTATAATAAAATCGATTACCAAAAAGGATTTTTAGTTTTTCTTTAAAATTCAGCCGTTAATATAAGTTTTTTTATGAAATTTGTATTTTTAGATGTGACGGTAGAAAGTTTGGAATTTTTATGTATTTGGGATAATTTTTTATATGTTAATTATTTATAAAATAATTTTCTAATATATTTCAGCTGAAGAAAATTCCATAATGGATGTTTCGAAAGAAAAAACA
Organism: Altica lythri; assembly: GCA_964028335.1. Classification (NCBI taxonomy): domain Eukaryota; kingdom Metazoa; phylum Arthropoda; class Insecta; order Coleoptera; family Chrysomelidae; genus Altica; species Altica lythri. The sequence goes on along the minus strand of CAXIIO010000959.1, from coordinate 52,753 downwards.
GAAGCTGGAATTAAAAAAAAAAACTTGAAAAAGAAATTAACCGTGATTTAGAGGTATATTATGGGTGGCTATGTCATAATAAGCTTAGTATTAATGAAGCAAAGACGGTATACATGGTGATGAGCAACAGAAATAAAAGAAAATGTGATTTTAATGTGATTGTAAATAAAAATAAGCTAAAAGAAGTGGCTGACTTTAGATATCTGGGTTTGACCATTAATAATAGGCTGTCATGGAATAACCATGTTGAAAAAGTTTGTAGTGAAATATGTCCCATGATCGGAGCACTAAAGAGATGTTCACACATGTTTAATAATAACACAAAAAAATTACTCTATAATAGCTTCATAGAACCCCATTTGAGATATCTTATAGTATGTTGGGGAAATGTTCCAAAATATTTGTTAAATAAAATACAAAGAGTTCAAAACAAAACAATTAAATTTATTTTCTCGCTCGACTATAATACACCAAGTGAATTGTTATACAAAAAAACTAGTATCTTAAACATCAAACAATTAAGAATTTATGAACAAGTTAAATTTGTAAAGTGTATACAATTGAATAATATTAAAACTAATTTAAAATCAAAACTTATACAAAATAAAGATTTTCATAATTATGGACTAAGAAATATCAATTTACTTAGAAATTCGGTAGTGAGAACGAAAAAGTGCCAAGACTCGCCCTTATATAGTAGTATTTGTGCATATAATCAAATACCTGAATCCATTGTCAGTTTGCAGAACTATAAAAAAATGTGTAAAAATCTAAAAAACCTGCTATATGAGGTATAGAAGAAAATATTGTGTAAAGCCAGTACGAAATACTCAATAAGTGTTTTAGAATAGTTATATTAATATTAGAATTTGTTATTTATTTTATTTTTTTTCTATGTTTATTTAAGAAAGAATAGGCCCTAGTGCCAGTTTTTATTGTAAACTGTTTTTGGGTCATTAATAAAAGATTAAAAAAAAAAAAAAAAAAAATGGAAGAATTTGAAATTTTTAATGAATTTGGTAAGATCAAATTTTATCATTGGAAATATTTTGTGTATGGAAAATGTACGAAATATTAATGAAATATTAATTTTAAAAAAATATATGTAAATAGATTTTTAATTTTAGGTGAGAATAGTATAATAGATAATTTTTTAATAAAAGAAGAAGAAGAAATAGAAATTGTGGAGGAATCAAAACCAGAAATAAGTAAGCTCATATATAATTATATTTTATATCATTTTACTTTTAAATCATTTTTTATTTTCTTTAAATTTGTTTTTGGTTTTCAAAATATAAGAAATTGGAAAAAGATCGTTTTTTTGAAAAATCGTTATATTGTAGTTGTTTTTTTTTGTGAAATTTAAAGTGTTTTTGAATTAGGATCAAATTTCTGATTGAATGGAAAAAAAAAAACTGCATTTTGATATCTTTTTTGGTCTTCAAGTTATGAGAAATTCCACTAAACAGGAACCAAGTTGTAAAGATACTGGCAGTAATTTTTTTTTGTAAAAAAGTATTAAAATTAGTCAGAAAATGTTTTTTTTTTTAAATTATATACGAAGATGCGCGAAATATTTATAAAAAATTATAATCTAGTTACCGACAGTTACAGATTTGCCTATTTTTGATGAAACTTTTGCTTTTTTAGTAAAAATATTATCAAATTTTGACAAAAAAGTATTAAAATCAGTCAAAAATGCATTTTTTTAGAAAAATATACGAGAATGGTCGAAATATTTGCAGATTTCAAAATTTATTGTAAAAAATTATAATCTAGTTACCGACAATTACAGATTTGCTAATTTTTGATAAAAATGTTCGTTTTTTGGTAAAAATATTATCAAATTTTGATAAAAAAGTATTAAAATTAGTGAAAAATGATTTATTTTCAAAAATATACGAGGATGGTCAAAATATTTGCAGATTTCAAAATTTATTGTATAAAAATGTAATCGAGTTACCGACAGTTACAGATATTTTTAATAAAATTTTGTTTTTATATTAAATATTATCAAATTTTGATAAAAAAAAATTTAAAATTAATCAAAAATGCAATTGTTTTTGACAAATATACGAGGATGGTCGAAATATTTGCAGATTTTAAAATTTATTCTAAAAAAACTGTAATCTTGTTACCGACACTTACAGAATTGCTTACTTTTAGTTGAAGAACAACCATACAAAAATAGAGAACCGAAACTGGATTACGAAAACCCTCAACATTCTTTCAATACTAAAAGTGAAAATGAAATCTCAAATCAAACTAATCATAAGTTAAATCTCGAATTTGACATTAAAAAAGAAGAATTACACTTTACAATAGATTTAACGGATTTTAAAATGGAATTTCAACATTTTAATAAAAAATTAAATTCAGAGAGGAGCATCAATAGAGATTCTAGAAAACAGGAACCAAATTGTAAAAATACTGGCGACAAATATAAATGTAAAATATGTTCGAAATGTTTCACACAATCCGGTAATTTTAAAAATCATATTAGAACTCACACTAACGAGAAACCTTTCAAATGTAAAATTTGCTTCAAGTGTTTCACACTATCGAGTAACTTAAAAAATCATATTAGAACTCACATTAACAAAAAATCTTTTAAATGTAAGATTTGTTCGAAATTTTTTACACAATCCGGTCATTTAAAAACTCATATTAGAACTCACACTAACGAGAAACCTTTCAAATGTAAAATTTGCTCAAAATGTTTCACAGTATTGAGTAACTTGAAAAATCATTTTAGAACTCACACTAAAGAAAAACCTTTTAAATGTAGGATTTGTTCGAAATGTTTCACACAATCCGGTAATTTAAAAACTCATATTAGAACTCACACTAAAGAAAAACCTTTTAAATGTAAGATTTGTTCGAAATATTTCACACAATTGGGTAGTTTAAAAACTCATATTAGAACTCACACTGGTGAGAAACCTTTTGAATGTAAAATTTGTTTGGAACGTTTCACACATTCTAGTAATTTAAAAAATCATAATATTAAAACTCACGATAACAAGAAATCTTTTAAGTGTAAATATGTTCGAAATGTTTTACAAAATACTATAGTTTAAAAAGACATATTAGCACTCACATTGATAAAAACGTAACATAATGTTGTAAATAAAATTATAATTCAACTAAATAAAAGTTTTTTTTCATATCCCTCAATTTTTCTCTTTTGGATCTAAATATAAATACGTATTTTTAATGTAAATTTATCAATATCTTGTTAAAATATGGAATTTTTTTGTATAAATGTCAAAATTTAGAATCTGTATAATTCTTCTTTTCTGATGGAATCGTTTTAGATTCAAACCTCATCGACATTACTTCTCTCAACTTGGCACCTGAAAGTATTTTATCTACTCTACCTCATATTATGTATCAATTTTTAGTTCGTGAAAACTGTCATTATAGACAGCAGTGCGTGAAGTAACAGTGTATTTTAAATGGGATTTACTTTTTCGCACTGTTTTTGACACACCTTCATATAATCAAATATCCTTAGCATTCGCGTTATGGTGTTGCTATGAGAGCATTACATTTCAACCAAAGTCATTCTGACAGTTTTGTAGTTTAAATTTTCAAATTTGAATTTTGAATTATTTTTTATTTGTTTATCGTAGATAAAATATTGTATGAAACTGTGCGTGAAGTGTTTTTTGCGCACTTACGCGATATATAGCACTCGCTTCGCTCGTGCTCTAAACATCGCGTGCGTGCGCAAAAAGCATACTTCACGAACTGTTTCATAAATAGTTATTTATGATATGAGTGTTAAAAGTGAGGTTTTAACACAAATACCATACAATGTTTTTTGTACAACTTCCCTATTTTGATAATGAAACGAGCGAATTTTCAATGACAATGAACCAAACCGTGTTAAAAGTAAACTAAACCGTGTTAAAAGTAAACTTGTTTACATGGCAACGTGTTAAAAGTATTTTTAACACGCTGCTATGTAAACAATCGTTTTTAACATTGTTTGCTATCATTAAAAGTGTCACTTTTAAGGACAGTTGTACAAAATAACTATTTTTTTTTAATTTTTTGTTTACACAATGGACAGCCTAAGTATGACGTCACAGAGACGGGCGGAGCTTAGACTGGCTCCAAACAATCTTGTTTATAGTGGTAAATCCTCATAAGGAATTTTTCTTTTAGTGTTTTCGTGATTTATTGATAAAATAAGACTTTTCAGTTGGATATATTGTTGAAGGAACTTGCTATTTAAGTGTTTTTTATTCGTTTTTCCCAGGTGAGTTAATGTAACGTATTATTCTGCTTTGAAACTTGTTGACGTTATGTCTATTTAATTTTTGTTGAGTTTTCGAGTATAAATACATTAGTTTTTAGGCTTTTAAGATCTAATACTGCTTCAATGGGTATGTGCTTTGTTCCGGACTGTAAACATTAAAGTTTAAAGCATCCATGTAAGTTTTTTTGGTTCCCAAAAAACAAGACCGAGAGGAATAGATAGATTTCTCTCATAAGGTAAAAGAATGCTAACATTCACTTTAAAAGATTTGTATTTTAAATTTATTTATTTATAGAAGAAAAGATAGAGATCCAAGTGAATTTTCAAGAGTGTGATTGTCTTTTCTTAAATAAAGAAAAAAACAATGGACCAAGTTTATTTAATTTTAATGTTCAGAAGAAGTTTAATATAAAATCACCAGAAAAAAAGGTATAAATTTTGTTGCAGAAAATCCATTAGTCTAATCAACCACTTTTTTTAGAAAGCGAACTGTAAAAAAACCTTCTGACCGAGCCACTACCAGGACCTTCAACCGAATTTCTACCAGGACCTTCAACTGAACTACTACCAGAACCTACAACCTAATTACTACCAGGACCTTCAACTGAACTACTACCAGAACCTACAACCTAATTACTACCAGGACCTTCAACCGAACTACTACCAGGGTCTTCAAAACCAGGTCATGAACTGACTCAAATAAAACTTAATGCTTTACTCTTGAGTCCATCATCTGCATTTCAGGATGCTGAGAATCACTTTTTGAGACAGCAGGTGGTTGAATTAACCGAGAAGCTGGAAAAGTTATCAACAAGGTTCAGCTATGAAATTGCGAAGAACAAAGATGCTCAGGTGCTAATGTATACTGGTATTCCAACCAACAAGCTGTTCATGGTCTTTTTTGAACTAATGGACAGCATTGAATTAAATATTATGCTGGATGGAATGTTCAGATCATTCCTAAAATTGATTAGCTGTTTATGATCTTAATGAAGCTAATGCTCAATCTTCCACATAAAGATTTGAGTATTAGATTTAGTTGTAGTACAGCTACAGTGACCAATATTATAACGACGTGGATCTATGCTCTACATGAAGTCCTTTTCAAGAATTTGATGAGAACTATACCATCGAGACAACGGAATCAGGCATGCCTTCCTATTACTTTCACAAATTTTAAAAATTGCAGGATTATTTTGGATTGCACCGAAATTTATTCAGCAGTTCCAGCAAGCATGGAAAATCAGAGAATGATCTACAGTTCATACAAACACCGAAACACCTGAAAAATGTTGGTAGGTATTGCACCAAATGGTGTAATCACCTTTGTTAGTAAGGCTTTTCCAGGGTCTACATCTAATAAAAAAATTGTTAGGGAGAGTAAGGTTCTAGATCAGATGGTGGCTGGAGATTTTATATTAGCAGATAAAGGTTTCTTGATCAAGGACAATCTCCCTGCAGGAGTATCATTAAATATACCCCCATTTTTAACAACACCACAGTTTACAGAATCCCAAGTATATGAAACTCAGCAAATTGCAAGGGCTAGAATTCATGTAGAAAGGGCCATCAGGAGAGTAAAGTGTTATAATATTCTGCAGCAAGTTCCATTATATTATATATCACAAATTTCAATTATTTTTCAATTGAGTGCAGCCCACACAAACGTTCAGTATCCCCCAATTAAAGAAGTTGGGAGTATTACTGAAGGACGACATACAATTTTGACTTTCAAATATTTTTTATTTTAGCAATGTATTTCCTAGAAGAGCGGAATTGCTCAAGGGTCAATATTGGGACTTCTTCTCTATCTACACATGTAACATCGTCTCTTGCATTAGATATGGATAGGTTCACCAGTATGCTGATGACAAGAAAATTTTCTACTTGTTTAAACCAAAAGATTGGAAAATCGAACAAAAAAAATCGAAAATGACTTAGAACTTGCAAAATTTTCAAAAAAAAAACACAATTTGGAAATAAATCCTGACAAATCTGTTGTTTTAATCTTTGGTAAGGATAAACAAAATGTGAAAAATAATATGCAAATTAGTATGCAAGGGAATAGCTTATCATCTGCAGAATATGCACGAAACCTGGGACTGGTAATGGACACAGATTTACGATTTCGAGATCATATAAATCAAAACATAAGAAGAGCGTATGGATCATTGGGACTGCTGTACCCTCATCAGCATCTGCTATCTGAAGGATAGAAGACGTCCACTCTTTGGTGTTTTATGACAAAATTATTCAGAATAGAACTCTACCATACTTTGCCAATAAGATTAGATATAGAACTGACATTCATAACATTAACGTTAGGTTTAGAAACTTGATTAGTGTCCCTGATCATAAAACCGCAATGTTTGAAAGGAGTTTCTCTTATAACGTATGCAATATGTACAATGGACTTCCGCCAGATCCCAAAAATATGTCGCTAAAAGCTTTTAAAAGGCAACTAAAAAAACATCTGTTAAATCAATAATTGATTTTTAGTCACAAGTACTGTTAAACTATAAGTATTATTATTTTTTAATCTGTTGTTTTGGGCTTTATATATTTTATTATTATTCTGCTATTTCATCTATTGTAAAATTATTTTAAACCGTTTTTTATATACCTAGTTGTTTTATTCAATTGATCTGCTACCTAAAAGTAGCATGCGCATATAAAATATTGAAGTGTTTTTATATTTGTCTATTTAGTTTTTTATTCTTTTTTTTGGAGTTTTGTGATGTAAACCTATAATCTCTGAAATCAAATTCATTCACTAGATTTAAATTTTATACTGTTTTTATTTATTCGTTGCCTTAGTAAAACTAGTTTATTTTATTTTTTTGTTGTTCTAATTAATTTAGCATAAATTTGCAAGGACTAGACTCGATCTTTTTTTTAATTGCCTTATAGTTCCTTTTTGCATTTTTCGTCTATATAATATTTATAACTTTTTTATTGTACTTTAAAAATGCAAATAAATAAATATTATTATAGTACAGTATTTACAATCATTAAAAAATATTAAACCACAAGCATTGTTTTAGTTTATTTTACTTACATGATTTGTATCACATCTACAGAAAAACAATTGTCACTCAACTATAGTACATTCAATACACCAATTTAAAACAGTTTGTTTAAAAAAATCTTTATTGCCAAAATAGCATTGCTCATAATACAGTAAAAGTTTTGAAATTTCTTATCAATTTAGTAATTTGTACATTCATATATTTGTTTTTAAAAATCCTGTCGGCCCATGCCTACAGTTAACTTGCGATAATATATCCCCAGCTTACTTATTGCATTTCACTATTAATATATTGTACTAATGAAAACATAAACAAAATTCAAATTTTACAGAATAGAGCCATGAGAATATTGTTAAAATGCAGTAGGTATACTGTTATAAATAATATGTTATCCAAATTAAAATTTCTAAATATAAAACAAATGGTAGAGGAAGCCAATTTGGTTTTTATTCATAAAATAAAAAATAATTTATTACCACAATTTATGTCAGGATTTTTAATAAAAAGATCTGATATGATGACCTTTAAATATATTTGAAAAATCATTATTGGTAGAAGGGTTACGGCTCTATAATTCTCTTCCTACAGATATTAAAACAATAAAGAATATCTTTAAAAAAAAAGAGTGTGCGTGTAACCTTTACGCGCGATTGAAGTAAAACTTGTTGACGTACGTATCGGAAAATAAATATTTAATTACAATTCGATCATATTTATTGCCTATATACTTTACAAAAAAATGAGATGTTATATTTATATTATTCATTAGAAAAAGGAATTTGAAAGTTATCATTATTTTTTTATATAAGAAATAATAGGTTTATGATAACTAAAATGTGAAACATAGATTTTACTCTCTAAATACCATTAATGTATTTGAAACCGTTTGAAAATTTCATAAATAAATTTCGAAAATTTAAGCTCCTCCCATAGCTGAAATTACACAGTTACTTCCATCAGAATCTTCCGTTAGAATCTAACGTTAGAGTTACCCCTAGTCGCGCCTAAAGAAGTTTTGCTTCAATAATAGGTAAACAATATTAAAAATATACACACATTACGTTTAGAATGTGTGATTTTGTAGCTGTATCTACCTTATTGTAATACAACACAAGAGCCTTCGATAGTTAGATAACCATTTCATTTTGTTGCATTTTATAGCATATTCCATAAAATTTAAAATCCTGAGTTAAGTTTGTTTCCTTCACGTCTACGAAGGATTTGATATTGGTGGTAAAAGATCAGCCATCCTGACTAGTGGTTTTATGGCCTTTATGGCTACCTAACCAAACCTAAAATAAGTATAAGAAAGTGTTAAAACATTTCGAATATTATTATTTTATGAACAAAAACGTGCAACATGCTTCTTTACTTAACGTAAAGCTTCCGTATAAACAATTATTTACTATCATAATATGTATGTATGTCTATAAACTTACCTAATCAAATCATAATGAATTTTTCATTTTTGTTATTTTTCTTCAAATCTTTCTGGCGCTTATAATATGCCCTTTGACGTTCACAATTTCTTTTTCTTTTTAGCTCTTTAAGTCTATAAAACGAAAGTAGCTAGGTATAAATAATAGGTATAAATAGTGTAATAACACACCAAAAATAAAATGTATGCATATAGAGTATAGGTACTCACTATTTTCATTCAATATTTTTTCATCACTTTCTTCATTAATAAATCCACTTTGTTTATTCATATTTAATACAAACACTTTATACACAAAAACTATTTACCAGTAATGTATTTTGGTTGACAAGATGACAAGCTGTAAATTCATACAATTACAATTTAATTTTATTTAATATAGTAGGCAGAATCGCATGAGCGCCGCCAGGATTATATAATTTTCTGGAAATTCAGGTATTTTCTTTCATTACAAGAGGGTGCAAGCGCACTCTCTTGCACCCTGCTGCCGGCGCCCATGCAGAATCGTGTAAGGTATTTTGTATTAGGTTTTGTTTCCGGTTTCTGTTATTAGAATGACGTCACGTCCGTTAGAATAACTTTTTTACTCCTAGTCTCGCTAAAGAAGTTTTACTTCAAAAACTATAATCTATAGTTGATTCAAATAGAAGTGTCATTAAGTGGGCTGGGTACGTGTGAGATCATCTTTAACTTTATTACTAGATTCAATGGAAACAGAACTTTAGTTAGGGAATTATATGTCATCGCGATGTGTCAAAATGTTTATGGTTATATTGAGCATATGTAGCAATCTGATTACAAGCTGGCTAATATTGCGTTTCAAATTTCACTAAACGTGGGTACTGCCACTACAAATTTGAATTTTCCAGAGACTACTTGATGACACTTATATTTGAATCAACTATAGTTACCGACAATTATAGATTTGCTTATTTTTGATAAAAATTTTAATTTTTTGTTAAAAATATTATTAAATTTTGATAAAAAAGTATTGAAATTAATGAAAAATGCAGTTTTTGTTGAAAAATATACGCAGATTGTTGAAATATTTGCAGATTTCAAAGTTTATTGTAAAAAATTATAATCTAGTTACCGACAGTTACAGATTTGCTTATTTTTTGATAAAAATGTATTAAAATTAGTCAAAAATGCAATTTTTTTTGAAAAATATACGAGGATGCACCAAATATTTGCAGATTTTAAAATTTATTGTAATCCAGTTACCGACAATTACAGATTTGCTTATTTTTGATAAAAATTTTGATTTTTTAGTAAAAATATTATCAAATTTTGATAAAAAAGTATCAAAATTAGTCAAAAATTCAGTTTTTTTTTTAAATATACGAATATGGTCGAAATATTTGGAGATTTCAAAATTTATTTTGTATTTCCCTCGTATTTTGTGTTTAAGGTTATCGCCACGAAGTATAGATACCAGGAGTTTAAACGTAATCTTTAAAAAATGATCTCAATTTAGGGGACAGAACTATTGCCGGTAGAGTGCGCTCGTGTTCCTAAGATACTCGTTTAAATCCTTACGCGGGAAGTTTTGTTACTATTGACAGCTTTTATGACAACTAATTTTAAATAAATAAATTAATATTATATATTGAATTTAATTTTGCGAAATTTAAATGTCATAAACATCGGTTCTTATAAGGCTCTATAAATTCTTATGGTTACTCGCGCCGCCAGTGACAAAAAATAGAACTATGATCTGGGTTGATTATTGAGACCAGAAATATTATGAAAAAGCCTATACCGTGTAGACCTTTGAATATATTTATATTCAAAGGTGTAGACTCCTGTTATCTAGTCTTCGTGGCTATCGCCATCTAGCAAGTCCGCAAAAATGTCATTTTCTTCTTCTTTTTTTTTAATAAAATATTAATAAATTTACATTAAAAATAAATAAATAAATAATGTTTATTTTTATGTTTTTATTTAAAAATAACAAAGGATGTTATAAATATAAACAGATTTTTATTTCGTTGACATTTCTAGAATCTAAACAAAAAAAGAAGAAAAATCGAATCGATTTTTTTTTGACGTTTATCCGATTATTGAAATCTGCATATATTTCGCGCATCCTTGTATATTTAAAAAAAAAAATGCATTTTTGACTAATTTTAATACTTTATTATCAAAATTTGATAATATTTTTATTAAAAAACCAAAATTTTTATCAAAAATAAGCAAATCTGTAATTGTCGGTAACTAGATTATAATTTTTAACAATAAATTTTAAAATCTGCAAATATTTCGACCATCCTCGTATATTTTTCAAAAAAAATTGCTTTATTATCAAAATTTGATAACATTTTTACCAAAAAACCAAAATTTTTGTTTTATGAAATTTGTATTTTTTGATAACTGTAGAAATTTTGGAATTTTTAAGTTTTTGGAATAATTTGTTAATTATTTATAAAATAATTTTCCAATATGTTTTAGCTGAAGAAAATTCTATAATGGATGCTACCAAAGTAAAAACAGAAGCTGGAATTAAAATGGAAGAAATTGAAATTTTTAATGAATTTGATAAGATCAAATTTTATCATTGGAAACATTTTGTGTATGGAAAATGTATAAAAAATTGTTGAAAGTTACAAATTTTGAAAAAAAGACAATTGTTCATTAAATAAAACACAAAAATAACGAAATATCAATTTAAAAAAATATTTATATTTTTAATTTCAGGTGAGAATAGTTATAAAGGAAATATAAAAGATAATTTTGTAATAAAAGAAGAAAAATTAGAAATTGTGGACGAACCAATAGCCGAAATGCATTGTTTTGATGAGATGGAAATAAGTAAGCTCATATATAAGCCATTCACTTTTTATTTCCATCTCAGTAGGCTCTGTTAGTTACATGAAATTCGCCCAGTATAATACACGTCTGTTCATATTGTTCTGTGGTCTTATTAATTGTAAATACGATGTTGTCACGTCTTCAATAAAAATATGTGTATTCATTACAAATATCTTAAGTAATTAAATCTGCAAACCAAATTTAAAACTTGCCGAAAATAAGTCAATGTATTTAATATTAAATTGAATAGGTACTAAAGTAGATACGTCAGTTTTCGCTGCAAGTAGGTACTATTAATATCCAAGAATGGTCTATCTAATTCACATGAATTTTTACTGATATTCAAAATAACACATTCCTTTGCACAGAACAGATCCCTGTTTATAGTCAATTATCATATTATATTATTGATCTAGAACGAAAATAGTTATTATCCTATCAAGTGCGGAAAGTTATACTTTCCCGCAAGAGTTAGGATCAATATTTTTTCTACAAGCATAAAAAAGATACTTTATTCATTTTTTAAATTTTATTTTCAACTCCTAACAATGTAACAAAATGTTAATTTGTGACAATTAAAGTTTGTTGTTGCTTTGAGTAACGTTTACAGAGGTGTTTTAATAAATTATGATTTTTTTAAGAACAAACATTTTAAAAATCTCTATTTTTATGCAAAATAATCTTTTTTTTACTATTTGTATGTAGTAGGTACAACAACATAAAAGTAATAATACAATAATTTTCCAAAAGGTTATTGAAGGACATATTCATTTAATAAAAAAAGAGAAAGAGATATTTTCTGAATTAAAATGCGTGCGGAAAAGTGTTGTTTTACGCATGCTTGTAGAAAAATATACTTTTATATTTACATTTTATTACAAATAAATAATATAAGTAAAATTCAAAATGTAGCACATATACATATATTAATAAAAACGTTTAATACAACTTTTAAATTACTCAAGCAATAGTAAAAGATCCTTTTTACAAATGTATAATAAAACTTTTAAATTATTCAAGCAGTGGTAAAAAAAATTATTTCATCAGTTTTGAGTTTAACATAAAAACACAGTACTCAAAGTCTATAGGTATCCATCTTTTTTAAAGTCTTCTATTTTACATCCAAATGGCATCGTAGTGTAACATTATTGTATTAGTGGCTGTAGGATAATAAAATTTCACATCCAATGGGTTAATTGAGGAAACTATAGGTACTCCAGTAAAAATTTGATTTTCCTGGTCCGCCCCAGGTGGTGTCGCATTTGACTTAAATATGCTGATGTTTTAATAAAGTTCTTTATAACAGAAATTTTTCAGAAAAATTAAGATTTGTTAGACATTTCAAACCGATACAATGAAAAAAATATTTTAATAAATTACATAAAAGCAAATAAAAACAAATACAGATGCAGATTTAGATGTAACATGTAAATGTTGTCGGTGTATTTGTATGATCAATCCTCTTCCATTATTTCACTGGAAGAATTAGAGTCACTATCAAATCCAAAATCGGAATCGTCAGAATCTGATTCCTCCAATGAAATAATTAAAGGAGGAATATTGTCATGTGAGCAGTTTCCCATGTAAGTAGTCCAATCTGCCAAAATAAGTTCGTCTGTATGTCTACAAAAATTTTGCCACATGTCTGGTGTACATTTAGTCAATGCTTCTGTCCAAGTTTTTTTAACTCTTTCCTGGTCAAGATAAGTAGATGTAATATGTTTGTTATAACATGTCTTAGTAAACCCCCATGCTAGTTCTATTGGATTGTAGTGACAATGGTATGGTGGTAGTCGAAGTACTTCATGTCCTCGTTGTTTTAAAATTTTATCCACTACATATGTCTTTTCGTCAGTTTTATAAGGTAAGATTATAGAGTACAGTTGTTTCTTTGTCATTTTTGTGTCAAACCTAATGTTATTGTTAATCAACCATTCCTGCATCATTGCTTTTTTCGCTGAAAAAGAGGGTGGTTTGTTAATTTGAACTGAATGGTATGGCGCGTTGTCCATGACCACCACACATTTTTCTTGAAATACAGATAGAGCAGGAATGAGTTGATTAACAACCCAGTTTTTAAAAAGGTCACCATTCACACTTTTGTGATAGTCAAGGTCTGTATTCGAAGAGTCTAGTAACAAGTCACATCCTTCCAAAAATCCAGTATCAGTCCCTGCGTGTAAAATAGTAAATCGCTTTCCTTCGGATTTTACACGAGCTGGATTACTTTTTAGGTCAGAATCGTGCACCCACTGACGCACTGAACTACCATTTTGATAGATCCATGTTTCATCTAGGTACACGAATCTAACTCTCTCAGCAAGACTTTTTAGTTGTTTATATTTCCGAATGAAAGCGATCTTTCTAAATTTAACGTGTCGTTGTTCACATAAAATATGTCGTCCATTTACTTTTTTAAATTTGTATCCCATTAATTTTATAAGTTTGTATAGTGTCGTACGTCCCCCTTTAAAATCAAAATTTTGTTTAGCATCAGTCAAAAGTTTGTCTAAAGTAAAATGTTCAGTTTTAGCATGGTACATCCAAATCTGTCGCTGTAAGTCTTTTTTTAAAATAAACTTCTCAAATGTATCAGTTTTACATCCTTTATCTGCGACTTTCTCATTATTTTTCAATCCTTCTTTAATAATCTTCCGTATTTTCGATACACTGATCTAAAAAAATTAAGCATTTAGAATGTTTGTCATATTAATTAGATTCAAAAAATATACCTCAGTTACACAACGGTAGTTAAGAGATTTAAAAATATTTAACAAAATTTTGAATTAAATTATAGTAATTTCGAAATTTGAAATCTGACAACATTGTATATAATTTATTATGATATCTGTCAAAAAAGGTTATGTGTTCTTTTAATAATATAAATTTTATTTAAAAAAGTGATACATATTTATAAATTCATTACAAAAACCTCTCTCAATTAATCTAATGCAAAATATATAAGTTTATGTAAGCGACTAGCATTGATTTAAAAGAAATACACATAAAATCGTACTTACTTGAAAAACCTCGGCCAATTGATTTAAATAAACACTCTCACAGCTGTTAGCTTGTTTCCTAAACATACCATAACATCTAACGATGCTGTTGTGAATTTCTGTACTTATTTTTTTTGGCATTGTATATTGAATCTAAGAAAGCATCAAATATTTCGTTATTGAATCTTCAACAATTTTACCTTTGACAATGTGCTGTCAATATTTCGACAGTAGGTACCAACCCAACAAATTGAAGTGCCAATCCAAGAAATAAAATGCATAGTCTACTGAGATTGAAATAAGAAGTGAATGAATTATATAATTATATTTTATATGATTTTACCTTCAAATCATTTATTATTTACCTTAAATTTTGGTTTTGGTTTTCAAAATATGAGAAATTGGAAAAAGATCGTTTTTTTTTTTTCGAAAAATCGTTATATTTCAGTTGTTTTTTTGATTTTTTGCAAAATTTAAAGTATTTTTGAATTAGGATCGAATTTCTGATTGATTGGAAAAAACTGCATTTTAATATCTTTTTTGGTTTTCAAGATATGAAAAATTTGAAAAAAAGCACGTGACGGGACGTTTTTTCGAAAAATCCTACAGAACTTCTGAAATAACTTCGATAATGATTATTGGTGTTGTTTTTAAAATCTTTCTACTTACTTCTATATACTGTATTCCAGTTACCGACAGTTACAGATTTGCTTATTTTGGATGAAAATTTTGGTTTTTTAGTAAAAATATTATCAAATTTTGATCCAAGAGTATCAAAATTAGTCAAAAATGCATTTTTTTTTTTGAAAAATATACGAGGATGCTCGAAATATTTGCAGATTTCAAAATTTATTGTAAAAAACTATAATCTAGTTACCGACAATTACAGATTTAAATTAAATACTTTTACACGCTTCAGTTTACTTTTAACACGGTTTAGTTTATTGCCATTGCAAATTCGCCCTTTTCATTATCAAAATAGGGCAGTTGTACAAAAACATTGTATGGTATTTGTGTTAAAAGTGAATTTATTTTGTTCGTAAAATTGTTCAATTCGCTCCGCTCATTTCACAAACTTTTTCACTCACAAAATAAAACCTCACTTTTAACACTCATATCATAAATAACTATTTTTTTGAAAAATATACCAGGATGGTCGAAATATTTGCAGATGTCAAGATTTATTCTAAAAAAAACTGTAATCTAGTTACCGGCAGTTACAGATTTGCTTATTTTTAGTTGAAGAACAACCATACAAAAATAAAAAACCGAAATTGGAATACCAAAACCCTCAACATTCTTTCAATACTAAAAGTGAAAATGAAATTTCAAATCAAACTAATCATGAGTTGAATCTCGAATTTGACATTAAAAAAGAAGAATTACACTCTGCAATAGATTTACCGAATTTTAAAATGGAATTTCAAGATCTTGATCAAGAATTAAATTCAGAGCGGATCATCACTAGAGATTCCACAAAACAGGACCCAAATTGTAAAAATACTGGCGATAAATATAAATGTAAAATATGTTCGAAATGTTTCACACAATCCTCGAATTTAAAAACTCAAATTAAAACTCACTCTGGTAAGAAACCTTTTAAATGTAAAATTTGTTCAAAATGTTTCACACAATCCGGTCATTTAAAAAATCATATTAGAACTCACACTGGTGAGAAACCTTTTGAATGTAACATTTGTTTGAAACGTTTTACACAATCCACCAATTTATAAACTCATATTAGAACCCACACTAGTGAGAAAACTATTGAGTGTAAAATATGTTCAAAATGTTTCACACAAACCAGTGATTTAAAAAAGCACAATAGAATTCACACTGGAGAAGAACCTTATAAATGTAAAATATGTTCGAAATGTTTTACAGTATCGAGTAACTTGCAAAATCATATTAGAACTCACACTAACGAAAAATCTTTTAAATGTAAGATTTGTTCGAAATATTTCGCACGTTTCGATGTTTTAAAAAGTCATATTAGAACTCACACTAATGAGAAACCTTATAAATATGAAATATGTTCTCAATGTTTCACACAATCCTCTAATTTAAAATCTCATATTAGAACTCACACTAAAGCAAAACCTTTTAAATGTGAAATATGTTCAAAATGTTTCACACATTCCTATAGTTTAAAATATTGAAACACTTATGGGGGCTTTTTACACAATTTATTTACAAAATTGTTAAGATACACTGAACTCTGCTGGATAACGTCTAACTACTTGACAATAAAATGAACTCTTGTGAACACTTGACTTGAACTGACGTTAACTGCCCGTGCATCCCCTTATATACAACATTATTTAATCTAGTTAGTGTGTTTAGAAGTTTCTAGAATTTTCTAGAAACATTATTTAAAATGGTCAGTTGATTTTTTTACAATTGAAGTTTATGAATTACTTGTGGAATAATAATTCAGCAGTTAATAGATTAAATAAGTATTTAATGAAAACTATCAAAATACATAACAGACATTTCGATTTTCATGACAGTTACATCTACATAGTTTAACTCTATATATAGTCATAATCTGCACACTTAATCGCCTAGCTAATACACTATTTGATTAACACTTCGTTAAGGCATTTTCACTTCAATACTTTCCCTTGTTAAACAAATAGAAAACAACAATAAAAAGATTTACTCCAGTCCCATCTTTGCTCTTAGTTCTTCAAGTCGACATTTATCTAAGACCTTTGTTAACATATCTGCGACTTGATGTTGTGTTGAAATTTGCTGAATTCCTAATTTACCTTCTGTAACTTTTTCTCTAACAAAAAAGTGCTTAATTGCTATATGTTTCGTCCGGTTATGAAATTCAGGATTCTGGGCTAACTTAACTGCTGCGGAATTATCGACTTGTAATATAGGAACCTGATCCAATTTAACAAATGTAGAAAACAGATTAATCAACCAAATAATTTCCTTGGTTGCTTCAGTTGCTGCGACAAGCTCTGCTTCGGTGGTAGAAGTTGTCACCATTGGCTGTCTTTTACTAAGCCAGAATATAGCACCTCCTGCATATGAAACAACAACTCCAGAAGTAGAACGCCCAGTTCTGCTGCATCCTCCAAAATCTGAATCGCTAAAACACTCTAAAATTTTTCTATTTACATTTGAATACACTATTCCTAAATCAATAGTGCCTGCAATATATCTAAAAACTCTTTTTACTTTTAAAATATCCTCTCTTGAAGGATTTTCTAGTGTTCTGGATAAAAATCCAACACTATAGGCTAGGTCTGGTCTCGTGCCGAGCATTAGATACATTAGGGCCCCTATTGCTTGCCTATAGGGAAACTTATTTCCATCTAATGTTTCTTTCCCTGATTTTGAAACTGCCGAGTCCTTTATCATGGGGGTAGATACAGGCCTGCAATTCAAAAAATTAAAACGTTCTAAAATTTTCCTGGCATGTGCTGTTTGGCTTATTTTAATGCTTCCATCTCTATTTTCAATTTCAATTCCTAAAAAATATTCTGCAGGTTTTGTTGTAATTTTGAATTCTCTTCTCAATTCATTCAAAAAACACTCCAATTCTTGCTTTTCGTTCGAGACCACGATCCCATCGTCTACATACAGGGCCAGTATAAGTTTTTTATTATTTTTGACTCTATGGTATAAACAAGGATCAGCTTGGCTCACTGCAAAGCCTAGACTTACTAGAAAATGGGAAAATCGCTTATTCCAGCATCTTGGCGCTTGCTTCAACCCATATAAACTTCTCTTAAGTTTACAAACCTTGTTTACACCATCTATAAATCCTTTAGGCTGCTCCATGTAGATTAGTTCATCCAATTCTCCATATAAAAATGCAGTCGAGACATCAAACTGAATACTAGACATATTCTCACTAGCTGCAATGCTTAAAATAGAACGAATGGTACTTAACTTAGCTACAGGACTAAATGTTTGATTGAAATCAATACCTTGTCTTTGGTTATATCCTTTAATGACAAGTCTAGCCTTGTATCGGTCAACTGTTCCATCAGGATTCATCTTAACTTTAAAAACCCATCTACATGGTAACGCCTTAGCACCTTCTGGCAAAAAAGTTAACTCCCACGTTTGATTTTGTTGCAATGAATCCAACTCACTCTTCATGGCTTCCTTCCACTTACTGGCTTGTTGACTATTCAGGGCTTGTTCATATGTTTCTGGAGTTTCTACAGCATTAACTAAATCTTCTGCTATTGCTATATACTCATCAAATCTTATGGGCTGTTTTAACTTCGAACGATCTCTTAGATTGTAATTAGATGCTTCATTTCCATCTAACTCCTCCAAATCTTCTTCTTCTTCTATATTATTTTCTTCTAAATTGCTTTCCACAGATCTTTCTTCAAAATCATCTTCATCTTCGTCATCATTTCTCTCTAATTCTGTATTGCTTTCTGGCTGATATTCTCGTAAAGGTAACTTAATTTTCTCTGTACATTCTCTTACTTTTTCTTGAAATTGTACATCTCTTGAAAGAATTACCTTGTTACTTTCTTTCTCCCAAATTCGGTATCTTTCGTCACCATCGTAGCCTACGAGATATCCCTTAATTGCTTTTTTATCCATTTTTCTTCGTTTTTGTTTAGGAATATGTGCAAAACATGTAGAACCTATTATTCTAAAATGTTTAATTCTAGGCTTCTTTCCTAACCACGATTCATAAGGACTTATATCTTCGTCTGATGACTTAGATGTTCTGTTAAGGATATAGATTGCCGAGTTAACGAGCTCTGCCCAAATAGCCTCAGGAAATTCTACATCTGAATTTGAGTATTTAAAAGTCCTAGCCATTTCTATCACAGTTCGATTCTCTCTTTCACTAAGACCATTCTGCTCTGGCGTAAATGGTGCTGTGAATCGATGGCTTATTCCGTTATATGATAGAATTTTTCTGACTTCCCCATTATCAAATTCACCCCCGTTATCAGTCAGCATTTCCAGAATTGTGTGGCCATTTGCTCTAGCATGCTCAATAAAATTTTGTAAACATTGCTTGGCTTCGGATTTCTCACTTATAAAATAACCATATCGAAATTTAGTGTAACTATCTTTGAATAAAAGTAAATAACGTTTTTTCTGAAACGATTCATGAAAAGGTCCACAAATATCTGCTGTTATTAATTGACCTGGTTTAGTAGTTTTTACTCTAGTACCAAATGGAAGTCGATGTGCTTTGCCATAAATACAAGACTCACAAAGTTCATTAGTCAGCTTAACACCAATACCAAGTTCCTTTAAAAGTACATTCCTTACATGTCGTTTGTCTTGGTGCCCCAATCTTTCATGGTAGAGTTGTAATAATGAACTGTTTGGTACTGTCGTATTTATTTCGGGTAAAATGGGCTCTATATCGGCTTTATACAGCATTCCATTAACTTCTCTGTATCCGCATAAAACTACTTTTCCGTCAATCTTTAACGAACATTTGTTAACTGTAGACTGAAATTGACTATCTGGATTACTATCTTGTGCAGATAAAACGGAGAATAGATTTTTAGACATACCAGGCACATACCAGACATCTCGTAATAAAATTTCTCTTTTAGTATTATTAACTTTTGACAAAAATCTGATGGTACCTTTTCCTTCTGCAGTAAGGCATTCCTTCCCTGCTGTTTTAATAATTCCAGGATTTTCAAATTCTTGATAAGTACTAAAATAACTAAAACAATTTGTTACATGTCTGGATGCACCATTATCTATCCACCAGTTCTCTGAGTCTTGCTCTACTATGTTAAGCTCATTGCACATAAAAAACAAAGCAACCGTATTAGCAGAACTACTATTCTGGAGATTGCTACCAATTCTGTTTTTGGTGGGTCTTCCATCGGCTATCCATTTCCTGCAGTCCTTAACCCAATGACCTTTTTCTTTGCAATAGTTACATAAATCATTCTTCTTAAATTTTGACTTTCTGTTGTTCCTTTTATTGTCTACTGATTTAACTGTTAATGCTTCCTGTATAGATTTATCTGGATTTGTAGTTCTCATAAAATTTCTTTCGTGCATACAAAGCTGCATTGTTAATTCGTCAAATGTTTTATCTACATCTTTAGTTAATAACATCCAACCTGACTTAAAATTTTCGAAATTGCTTGGTAAAATTTGAAGAACCTTACAAATTAACATTAAATCTGGAAGCTCTTTAAGATTCTTAGCCTTAAGACCATTATTTAACTCACTCCATAAACTTCTTAGCTTTGCAATGTGAGTAGAAACATCATCACTTGGATTCCAACAAAAGGCAAAAAACTCAGTACAAATTTTGAACAACTGATCTTTCGAACTGGCCTCAAAATGAAGTTTTAATGCTTCCCAAACTTCATGAGCTGTCTCTTTGTCCATTATCTTTTCATATACTACATCGGTCATCGCTGTTGTCATCATTGTCTTGGCGTAACTATTTGCCTTACGATACAAATCAGTTTTTTCTCTATGCTGACGAATTTGCTCTGCCGTAGGGTCTATACCTAATGCTTCAGGTTTCTTTAGTTTACCATCAATGATGTCTAGAGCCCCTTCATGATAGTCCAGTAAGTCTCTTACTTTTCTTTTCCATACTGGCCAATCGGCTTCTCCAGACAATGGTTTAACATGCTTAGCTAAATCCATTTGCGACTTGTTCTAAGACCAATATACTTTTTTTTTTAAATCCCTAATAACTGCATAAAATTAACTCTGGGCCCATAACCAATTGAAGTTTATGAATTACTTGTGGAATAATAATTCAGCAGTTAATAGATTAAATAAGTATTTAATGAAAACTATCAAAATACATAACAGACATTTCGATTTTCATGACAGTTACATCTACATAGTTTAACTCTATATATAGTCATAATCTGCACACTTAATCGCCTAGCTAATACACTATTTGATTAACACTTCGTTAAGGCATTTTCACTTCAATATTTACAAACTTCTAAAAATCAACTGTCAACAACAATCTTTCAAATTAAGTTCCCTTCCTTTACGGTTATCCCGTTACACTGCCCCCTCCTTAGATTCATTCCTCCTGGAATGTTATTTCCTACATCGGAATCCCGCACACTCCCTGAGCCAGCCGAACCATTTTCTTGGAGTTGCTGCGCATCTCCACTGTGGTTTCCCTGGTAAGGCGCCAAACGATCATGATGGACCACGACGGGTTTCCCTCTGAGAATTTTCACGATCCTATAAATGACATCGTTAATCTTCTTCTTGATGGTGTAAGGACCTTCCCAGTTCTTTTGTAATTTGGGACAAATACCTCGACGCCGTCGGGGGTTATAGAGCCAGACCAAATCTCCAACTTGGTAACTCTTTTTCATTGTCCTTGTGTCATAGTACCTCTTCATCCAATCACTAGATAATTGTAGTTTTCCACGCACCAGGTTGTGTATATTTTCCATTCGATTCTGAAGGTCGGCGACATATTGTTCACGTGCCATTTCTTCACCAGGTTTACAACCAAACACCAAGTCACATGGTAGCCTCATTTCTCTACCGAACAGGACCTTCGCAGGCGTTTGGCCAGTTGATTCATTGATGGCCGATCGAATTGCCATTAGAAATAGTGGAATATGTCGATCCCAATCCCTCTGACAATCTGACACCACTTTTGACAGATAGTTGGTTATAGTTCGGTTCATTCGTTTCACCATTCCATCCGACTGAGGGTGCATCGCTGTGGTTCTCGTTTTGTGGATGCCTAATCTTTGGCAAACTTCTTGAAACAGCTTGCTCTCAAAATTTCTTCCTTGGTCTGAATGTAATTCTAATGGTACCCCAAATCGGCTTACGAATTCTTCAACCAATATATCTGCTAAAGTGGTGGCTTCCTGATTGGGAACTGCATATGCTTCAACCCATTTAGTGAAGTAGTCCATTACAACAAAGATGTACTTGTTTCCTACATCGGTCTGTGGAAGTGGCCCCAATACATCTACTGCGATTCTTTCAAAAGGACTTCCAACCAGGTATTGCTGCATTTCCGCCTTCGGTTTTCGGTGCGGACCGTTACTGGCAGCACATGTAGTACATTTACGACACCAATCTTTAACATCATTAGTGCAATTTACCCAGTAAAATCTATCTCGGATCTTTTGCAGCGTTTTCGTAATACCCAGATGTCCTCCGGAACTATCATCATGCATCTGTTTTAACATTTCCGGTACTGCATTTCTTGGGACCACTATTTGTTTCCTTGTTTCTGTGCCCTCGGAATTTTCTACAAGTCTTTTAACGAGCCCTCCGTCCAAAATTAAAGAGTTCCATTGGGACCAGTATGCTTTTAAAGCAGGAGAGGATGAGGATATCTCCCTCCACAACGGACGACGGTCCATTCTCTTCCACTCCTTAATCTTTTTCAGAACGGGATCGTTTTCTTGTTGCTCCTCCAGCATAGAGCTCTCGTCTTCTGGCACAACCTTAACTAAGGCAAGTTTTTCCTCGTTCTGCTCCATACGGGTACAATGGGGGCAATCAGGTCGACATGGTCTTCTGGAAAGTGCATCAGCATTACGATGTCTGGTTCCAGGTCTGTGCTCGATTTCAACATCATATTCCTGCAGTTTTTCGAGCCATCTTGCTATCTGTCCTTCTGGGTTCCTAAAGCTAAGTAGCCACTTTAAACTAGCATGGTCTGTTCTGATCAGGAATTTTCTGCCATACAGATATTTATAAAAGTGTTCGACGGATTTTACAACTGCTAACAGTTCCCTCCGAGTTACACAGTAGTTCTTTTCAGCTTTCGATAATGTTTTGCTGAAGTAACCAACCACTCTTTCCTTACCGTCTTGTAGCTGTGACAAGACGGCTCCAATTCCCACATTGCTGGCGTCGGTGTCCAGAATAAGCTTACCATCAGGAAGTGGATAAGCAAGAACAGGTGCTGACGTAAGCTGTTTTTTCAATATTTCAAACGCCTCTTGACATTCCTGATCCCAACAGAAGGACTTATCTTGTTCTGTCAAACGTGTCAAGGGTTTGGCGATGTCTCCAAAATTCTTGACATATCGTCGGTAATAGGAACAAAGACCCAAGAAACTCCGGAGCTGATGTTTGTCGATAGGGATTGGCCATTCCTGAACGGCTTGTATCTTAGCGGGGTCAACAGCAACGCCATCCTTGCTTACGTTATGTCCTAAATAGTTGACCTGTCTCTGGAACAAGTGGCATTTCTTAACATTCAATGTTAGATTAGCGTTCTGTAATCTTTTAAAAACTTCTTCCAGGTTAGATAAATGTTCCTTAAAGGTCTTACCCATTATGATGATGTCGTCTAGATAAACTAGACAAGTTTCCCATGACAAACCCCGCAGGATGTACTCCATTAGTCGTTCAAACGTCGCAGGAGCATTACAGAGGCCAAATGGAAGGACCGTGAATTGCCATAACCCTGATCCACTGGTAAAGGCAGTCTTTTCTTTGTCTGCAGGATTCATTTTAACTTGCCAGTATCCGCTTTTAAGGTCCAAGGTAGAAAACAGAGTAGAACCCGCCAAAGCGTCGAGGGCATCATCAATCCTTGGCAGAGGATAACTGTCCTTCTTAGTGACATCATTTAGCTTTCGATAGTCGACACAAAACCGCATTGATCCGTCTTTCTTTCTCACTAATACCACAGGAGAAGCCCACGGACTACTGGATGGTTCGACTATGCCATTTTGAATCATTTCTTTAAGGGCTCTGTCTGCTTCTTCCTTTTTAACTTGAGGCATCCTTCGGGGTACCTGTCGAATCGGACGTGCATCACCAGTGTCAATTCTATGTTGTACAACATCAGTTCTTCCCAGTTTACTTTTAGAACCAAATACAGGTTTATAACGGTAAAGTAGATCTCTTACCTGTTTCTTTTCTAATTTTGACAAAGAGGGGTCTAATTTTGTCATTAATTGTTCAATTTCGTTGGTCTCATCTGTTTCCGTAACATTTATCTTGTGAATTATGGCCATTACTGGTTCTAAACTTCCCATTTCCGTGTCCTTTCGGAGAAGAACTGGATGATCGTTCAAGTTGATAACTCGGATGGGTACCTCTTTGGCGGATCTAACAAGAGTCTTACCCACAAGGAGTCCTTTTCCCAATTCATGGTCATGGTTCTTCGGCTCTATCATGGCTGGGGCACCATCTGGCTCCATTCCATCCAACCGCGCTGTGACGACACATTCGCAGCTTGCCGGAAGTTCGATATCATCGATTAGCTTAATCGAGGCATTGTCAACTTGTTTTCGGTGCAGGAATATTTCTTCATTACCAGTACGAAGGATACGTTGGCGAAGATCCAAATGAAAACCACAGTGGAGCATAACATCCATGCCCAGAACAACATCTTCATCAACGTCAGCCACCAGCACTGAGTGAACAAGAGAGGTTGTACCAAACTGTAGCGTCACCTGTATCTCACCGTAGACTCTAGCAGAATCTCCGGTAGCGGTACGCAGTCTCCAACTGGTAGGCAACATCTTATTTCGCATAATGATGGTTGGCCGGACGATAGTTTTTGTAGCTCCAGTGTCTACCAGCATGCTTATATTCTTCCCATCAAGGAGGCCATCTACATATAAGCTGTCCACGTGATGTCGCAGAGTTGCCAAGTTAATGTTGTGAGGGACTACGGGAATGTTTGGGGTCGAAGGCGCCCTCCAGGAGTCGACCCGTTTAAAGTTTTCCTGCTGCAGGGGTACTTCAGCAGGAGATTTTTCTTTATGGGGGCAAGTATTTCTTATATGGCCTAGTTCTTCGCAGTTCCAGCATCTCACTGGGCGCCTTCTTTTTGGAGACAACTTCATTAATCTCTCTACTACCGCTTCAACGTCGCTAACGGAATGAACGGCATGGTCGTAGTTACCGGTGATTTCCCTTAGTCGAGCAACTCCACGTGAGGCCTCCGTCGCCGCCTCAAACTCCAGGGCAATGGTCAAGGCGTCCACAAGTGTCTTCGGCCGCGCCAACCGTACAGCGCGCTGCAACTCGACGTCTCGAAGACCATCGGTGAAGGTTTGGACTGCTAGGCACTCCAGGAAATCCTCCGCTGCATTTGAATACGCAAGTCGTACCATTCTTGCTACATCCGCTTCAAATTCCTGGATAGTTTCTCCATTTTTCTGTTTTCGGCTCTTTAACTGCATTCGGTACACCGGTTGTAGATGAGTTTGACCATAACGCATCTCTAGACGATTCACCAATAACTCGAAGTTGTCAGCTTCATCCGGTGTCAATGATTGCAAGACGTCTAAAGCTTCGCCTCGCAGAGCTACGGTTAGGGACAATGCCTTCTCCTGGGATGACCATCCATTAGCTCTGGCCGCTGCGTCGAATTGCTTCAGGTAATTTGGCCAGGAAGTCTTCCCGTCGAAGGTTGGGGGTTTCATCTTAGTTCGTACTTGGGTCGCCTCCTCGCTTCTTTGTCGTTCGACGTCTGCGTGGCAGTTTTCCATCCTTCTTGCATCTCCGTCGCCGTTGTGGATGGTTTGGTTTCGGCGGCTAGCTTCCTGTTCTCGTTGAAGCTTTCTTATTTCGGACTGCACTTGCTGGTTGATCTGGTTTTGCTCGTCTCGCAAGTTGGCGACTTGTTGATTTTGTTCGTCTCGCAAGCTGGACACTTGCTGATTTTCTTCGTCTCGCAAGCTGGACACTTGCTGATTTTGTTCGTCTCGCAAGCTGGACACTTGCTGATTTTGTTCTTCTCGAAGATGTGATATTTGCTGGGAGAACGAACTGGATAACTCATCTGATATGTTAGACATCCGTTGTGATAGCTCTTCTTGCTGACTCTTTATCTGACTGGATAGCTCCTCTTGCTGGCTCGTCATTCGTCCTGATAGCTCCTCTTTCAGCTGGGACATATCTTCGCGCTGGCTCTTCATCTGACTGGATAGCTCCTCATGTTGGCTCGTCATTCGTCCTGATAGCTCCTCTTTCAGCTGGGACATATCTTCGCGCTGGCTGCTTATCTGAGTGGATAAATCCTCTTGCAATCGGGAAATTGCTTTTTGAACCGGATCATCGAACTCCACAACGTCAGGGTCCATATTATTATCTAGGTAGTATTCACGGAGCCTATTTAACAATACAGATTTGCTCCCAGTAGTTTCCAACTCCAATTCTTCGAGCTCTCTTCTGAGCTCAGCCACCAATAGTTCATTTATCTTTTTTCCAGGCATTCTTGTATCTTCACCCCACACCTGACACCAATTTGAAACACTTATGGGGGCTTTTTACACAATTTATTTACAAAATTGTTAAGATACACTGAACTCTGCTGGATAACGTCTAACTACTTGACAATACAATGAACTCTTGTGAACACTTGACTTGAACTGACGTTAACTGCCCGTGCATCCCCTTATATACAACATTATTTAATCTAGTTAGTGTGTTTAGAAGTTTCTAGAATTTTCTAGAAACATTATTTAAAATGGTCAGTTGATTTTTTTACAAACTTCTAAAAATCAACTGTCAACAACAATCTTTCAAATTAAGGTCCCTTCCTTTACGGTTATCCCGTTACAATATATTACCACTCACATTGATAAAAAAGTAACATAATGTTGTAAATAAACTTATAATTTAACTAAATAATTTTTTTTTTATATCCTCCAATTTTTCTCTTCTAGATCTAAATATAAATTTGTATTTTTAATGTAAATTTATCAATATTCTGTGTATAATTCATTTTATGGCTTAAAGTGTCAAACGCCTTACTGAAGTCCAAAAGGACCATGCAGGTACTGTTCCCATCTTCTTCATAGTGCCTTATGTCAATTAAAATACTAACAAGAGCAGTACTGGTACTAAAGTGTTTCCTAAATCCTGACTGGCAGTCAGGAAGAAGATTGTTGTTTTCCAAGTTGTGATGCAGTCCGGATAATTTAAACAGGCTATAATTTTATATTAATTTATTAAATCTAATAATAATGACAAAGTAAAATATTCTAAAAAAATATATTTAAAACAAATAAAATATTTTTCTGGAGTTCGTATATACATGGGCCGTATGGTAGGATGTCCTCCTCGAAGCAGGAATTCTCCGTCGACTGGAACGCGTACGGTGGTGGTACCGCAAGGCCTCCGCCCGCTCAACACGCAGAAGGGACCGCAGTAGCTTGGGTCGACTCAGCACGTCAGACCCGGTGAGTTCCTTCCAGCTCAACACGCTCGGACTGAACTGCCTGTCTGTCGAAACCGTCCGCCTTTTATATCGCTGGAAGGAATATAAAAACAGAAGCAACTTTTACCATAGGCGTACCCTTGGTAACGAACTTATGTTCGTTACAAAGTAAATATTTATTTGTTAACAGATATGCTTCTCGAATATTTTGGAAGCTGCTGATAATATACTAATTGGTCGCAGGTCCTTATACTCCTTAGGTTTTAACACTTTAGGCATGGGTTTTACCTCAGAGTAATAAATAAACATAGAGTAGTGTAATGAATATACCTTTACGTTTATTGGCTTTAATCAGCAAAACTTAAACATAGTACATTGACAATATACATAAACTAAAGTCAAAGTGACTGATAAACAAAACAATATGTATCTATAAGTTATAAGTAAGACTAAATGAATGTAAAGTAGAAAAATATATAACAAGTAGGTATATAGCCTATTACGTGTCGCCGAGACAGATTTGTTTACCAACAGAGCATTGCCAGACTTCTGATTTGTTGTGTTTTGTAAGTACAAAGTAGGAAACAAAAACCTAATTAGTATAATTTACAACAATCTTATTTTACTTTTAAGAGAAGATTTTTAGTCACAGAAAATCTTCTTTAATACATTTTAATATTCATTTGTTTACCTTTCGATAATACTGATAAAGAAACTCTGCACCAATTGTATGAAATACCCACACCGAAAATTTGGCATCAATGTATTTATTTGTTATTGTTTAAAGGTGATAAACATTGTGGTTGTTGTGTTTGGATTGTTCTGATTTTTCTTGGATTTTTGTGTATTTAAGTAAACTTTATAAAGTGTTTTTATTTTATTTTCAATAGTGAAAATGGTGAAAAACCAGAAAGCGTGTATAATTTGTGGTACTTCGCAAAATGATAACCTAACCTATCACCGGTAAGTTATTCACTTCATTGGCGTAGAATAAACAATTTCAATTAAAATTTATTACAATAGGGATGTGGACTATTTTTGGGAAAGTGTTTAAAACCATGCATAAGTACCAAATATAGCCTAAACTACTTGTTATTATTTTTTTACTACAACTAATAGCTTTAAAATAAGTTATTTAAAATTCCATTTTAAATTTCGTGCCAAAACGAGGATATCTGTGAAACGCCCGCTGTGACGTCACTTGCTCCTAAACATTGTCGAAGTTGTATGTAATAGAAAGTTATTTCGTAGTTTTGTGTTAATAAGATGGATTCTACATTTTATAAACATAAAGTTTAAAGTAAAAACAGTAATAATATTATCCAAATATCAACAAACACCATATTACTTGACAGCGAAAATTCTTGTTTGGAAACAAGTGACGTCACACATTTTGTTTGGTGTTCATTGTCACGTGACTTGAGAGTAAAATATTTAATTACATTTTATTAAATAAAAAATTAATCCCCTGTTTATTGAAGAAAATATTGTGTTTTTTATTATTTTTATTATAGAAACTAACTTTTCGTGGTAAAATTTTATACTTATTTGAGTACAGTCCACATCCCTATTGAGAAAATAAACTTAATCTATACATATAATAAAACTGTAGAAATATAGATATTTGTGCGCGAATCACATGAAAACTACTGATCCTATTCGAATTCGGTTTTCAAAGACGTATTTGTCTTCTTTCAACTTAACATCGGGTGTATAAAACTTTCTCCTCCTCCCTGCCCTTTAACAGGGTATGGAAAGAAATTTTTATACAAAAATCAACACACCACGCGAACGACGTTGCGGGTACATCGAAATAGAACCCAATAATGTTGTTAGATTTTTTTGTCTGTGTGTCTGTATGTTTGTGCACGCGTCACATGAAAACTACTGATCCGATTTAAATGCGGTTTTCACAGATGTATTTGTCTTCTTTCAACTTTACATCTGGTGTATAAAAATTTCTCTCCCATTCCTTAAATGGACTGGGGTAAGAAATTTTTATACAACAATCACGCGCCACGCGAACGACGTTGCGAGTACAACTATTAATGAAATACATATATCATTTTAGATTTCCTTCCGATAAAAATATGTTAGGAGTATGGTGCCATGCCATAAGTGTAGATATAAATTCTTTACCAAAATATGCGTATTTGTGTTTTTTGCATTTTAAAAATGAAGATATTATAAAAGGAACTAGAACACATTTATTTAAATATGCAGTTCCCAATTGCTGGACGACTCGGTGAGTTGATATTACGTGTACCCAAGTTTGTACAATTGTTTTATTATCTCTTTAAATATTTAGTTGAAATAATGAATGTTCTGGTAAACTAATAGATAATTCTTTTTTTATTTGTGTGTAGGCATTTTGTTGGCTAATAGAATACAAATTTATAAATGTTTCAGGATTGAACTAAGCTCATCTGAAACTGAAAGTATATCTTTCAGTTCAAGAACATTAACAGATGGTTCTAAAACTCTTACAGCTTCTCCAATGTCTGCACCTTCCACTCCTATAAAACCGATAACCAAACTGTCTTTTGCTGATCTTGGGATTAATAATAATTAAAGGTATACTCGTAGATTTATTTAAATTATAAATATTTGTAGTTTTATAAGTATCCATTAGATACCATTTTGATTGGAAATACACTTTTATTATAGTAAAACTGTTATTCTCGTTTTAGTTTAATCATATCAGGTGAAAGAAACGTTTCCAATACAGAGGAAAGCAATAATAAAAAAAGGTAAGTATCCTTTTTAAAAATATTATTAGCAGATATGTCTAAATTAAAATAAATTCTTTTAGGTACGACGGACTTAGGTCAAAAATAAGTGCGGAGGTAAAAATTGGTCCTAGTTCTCAACTGCAAAAGTAAGCATCTACATATTTTTTACTTCATTAAAACTTAAATTCAAAAGTATAACTTAGTTTTAGTTAAATAAATATTATTACGTTCTTTTATTGAAAGTTTAATTAAAAATTATTACTTTTTTTTTAATAGTAAGATGCGCATTCCTCGTCATTTTGGAGAAATTCAGCTCAAGCACTTAGAATATTCTCCTCTTCGAAAACACTGTTGGAATATTGCAAAAAACCATTAGTTTACAGAGAAGAAAAATAAATTCATTAAATGCAAAAAAACGATGAATGCAGTCAAAGGTATATTCACTTGAAAGTTTAACCGCATTTTTGTCGAAGAAATTTCTAATTTCAGAAAATGCGCAAGTACATTTGAATGTAAGTATATATTTTCTTTTTTTGTCATTAATTACATATTCTATTTTAGAACACTTTGAAAGACTCAGCAAAACAAATTTTCAATAGATTACTTAGGAAAAAAGAAAAGAAATACTGCCCAGATTAAGACAGTTTTTAACATTAAATTTTTATTTAAAAAAAGCTTATAATTATGTTCGCCGAACATTTTCAAATATACTCCCTCATACTAGGACCCTGTCAAAGTGGTACGCAAATATTAATGCTGCGCCTGAATTTATGGAAGAAGCTTTATCAGCATTAAAAATAAAATGTGTAGATGCGGCTCATCGGAACAAAAAAAAAATTGTGTAATTTAATTTTAGACGAAATGTCAATTCGAAAAAAAATTGAATGGGATGGTGCACAAACATATGGATATGTTGATTTCGGATTAAATGTAAACAATGGAAACCTCCAAGAAGCTAAAGAAGCTTTAGTGTTCATGTTAGTATCACTAAATGATAGTTGGAAAGTTCCTGTTGGTTACTTTCTGACAAATGGTTTAAATAAAAATGAAAAGGCTAACTTATTACGCAATTGCTTGAAATTTGTTGATCAAACTGAAGTTATTGTTACTTCAGTATCATTCGATGGCACTCCTTCCAATATTGCAATGGCTAAAGAATTAGGTGCTGATCTTAATATTAATAGTTTAAAAACATATTTTATTCATCCTACGACAAATGAAAAAGTGATCCATGCCACATGTTAAAATTAATTCGCAATTCTTTTGGTACACAAAAGATATTGCAAGATGGGTGTAACAATACCATCAATTGGAGCTTCTTGGAAAAATTTCAGAATCTTCAAGAAACTAAAGGCATTCATGCTGCCACAAAACTAAGAGCCAGACATTTGGCTTGGATGAAGGAAAAAATGAGGGTATCTCTTGCTGTTCAGACACTTAGTAAAAGTGTTGCCGAAGCTTTGGACTTTTTAAATTTTGATTTAAATTTATTTCAATTTAAGGGTTCAGAAGCAACAAGCAACTGCTGTATTTTGCAGAAATTTTAATAATCTTTTTGATATTTTTAATTCACGGAATGTGTTAACCAAAAAACCATTTGAAAAGCCTTTATCAGCAAGTACTGAAGTTTTGTACTTTAAATATTTGGATGAATGTTCTTCATACATAAAAAAATTAAACATTGAAGGTACTAGTATTAGAGTAACAAAAAAAAGACTGGATTTTTGGGCTTTCTTGTTTGTATTGAAAGTTTAAAAAAATTATATATGGATAGGGTAATAAGTAAAAAGCAACTAAAGTACATTTTGACCTACAAATTATCTCAGGATCATTTAGAGATATTTTTTAGTTGTATACGAAGTAAAGGGGGTTACAATAACAACCCAACGGCTAGACAATTTCAAAATATTATGAAGCGTCTTTTAATTCACTCCGAAATTTCAGGAAGCTCTAATGCGAATGCTTTAGCACTTGATAGTACAGCCATTTTACATTGTTCGAGTAGTATCATAGAAAAAACAGAATCTAATTTAAATCAAGAAATTAATTTATTAATCTTTTAAATGAATCCTAGTTTGTGACAGCTAACATAAAGTTATATATTTTGCATTAGATTAATTGAAAGATTTTTTTGTAATGATTTTATAAATATTGTAAAGGGATAACCGTAAAGGAAGCGACCTTAAGTTGAAAGATTGTTTTTGACTGTTGATTTTTAGAAGTTTCTAAAAATCAACTGACCATTTTAAATAATGTTTCTAGAAAATTCTAGAAACTTCTAAAGACACTGACTAGATTAAATAAAGTTGTATATAAGGGGATGCATGGGCAGTTAACGTCAGTTCGAGTCAAGTGTTCACAAGAGTTCATTGTATTGTCAAGTAGTTAGACGTGATCCAGCAGAGTTCAGTGTATCTTAACAATTTTGTAAATAAATTGTGTAAAAAGCCCCCATACGTGTTTCAAATTGGTGTCAGGTGTGGGGTGAAGATACAAGAATGCCTGGAAAAAAGATAAATGAACTATTGGTGGCTGAGCTCAGAAGAGAGCTTGAAGAAGTAGAGTTGGAAACTACTGGGAGCAAATCCGTATTGTTGAGAAGGCTCCGTGAATACTACCTAGATAATAATATGGACCCTGACGTTGTGGAGTTTGATGACCCGGTTCAAAAAGCAATTTCCCGGCTGCAAGAAGAACAAACTCAACAACTTTTCCGCCTGCAAGAGGAGCTATCGCAACGAATGACGAGCCAACAAGAAGAACAAACTCAACAACTTTCCCAGTTGTCCAGTCAGATAAGCAGCCAGCGCGAAGATATGTCCCAGCTGTCGCAACGAATGACGAACCAACAAGAGGTGCTATCCAGTCAGATGAAGAGCCAACAAGAGGAGCTATCACAACGGATGTCTACCCTATCAGATGAGTTATCCAGTTCGTTCTCCCAGCAAATATCACATCTTCGTGACAAGCAAAATCAGCAAGTAGCCAACTTGCATCAGCAAGTAGACAACTTGAATCAGCAAGTGGACAACATGAATCAGCAAGTGACCAACATACGAGACGAGCAAAATCAGCAAGTTGCCAACTTGCGAGACGAGATCAACCAGCAAATGCAGTCCGAGATAAGGAAGCTTCAACAAGAACAGGAAGCTAGCCGCCGAAACCAAACCATCCACCACGGCGACGAAGATGCAAGAAGGATGGAAACCTGCCACGCAGACTTCGAACGACAAAGAAGCAAGGAGACGACCCATGTACGAACGACGATGAAACCCCCGACCTTCGACGGGAAGACTTCCTGGCCAAATTACCTGAAACAATTCGACGCCGCGGCCAGAGCTAATGGATGGTCATCCCAGGAGAAAGCGTTGTCCCTAACCGTAGCTCTGCGAGGCGAATCTTTAGACGTCTTGCAATCATTGACACCGGATGAAGCTGACAACTTCGAGTTATCGGTTAATTGTCTAGAGATGCGTTATGGTCAAACTCATCTACAACCGGTGTACCGAATGCAGTTAAAGAGCCGAAAACAGAAAAATGGAGAAACTATCCAGGAATTTGAAGCGGATGTAGCAAGAATGGTACGACTTGCGTATTCAAATGCATCGGAGGATTTCCTGGAGTGCCTAGCAGTCCAAACCTTCACCGATGGTCTTCGAGACGTCGAGTTGCAGCGCGCTGTACGGTTGGCGCGGCCGAAGACTCTTGTGGACGCCTTGACCATTGCCCTGGAGTTTGAGGCGGCGACGGAGGCCTCACGTGGAGTTGCCCGACTAAGAGAAATCACCGGTAACTACGACCATGCCGTTCATTCCGTTAGCGACGTTGAAGCGGTAGTAGAGAGGTTTATGAAGTTATCTCCAAAAAGAAGGCGCCCAGTGAGATGCTGGAACTGCGGAGAACTAGGCCATATAAGAAATACTTGCCCCCGTAAAGAAAAATCTCCTGCTGAAGTACCCCAGCAGCAGGAAAACTTTAAACGGGTCGACTCCTGGAGGGCGACTTCGACCCCAAACATTCCCGAAGTCCCTCACACCATTAAATTGGCAACTCTGCGACATCACGTGGACAGCTTATATGTGGATGGCCTCCTTGATGGTAAGAATATTAGCATGCTGGTAGACACTGGAGCTACAAAAACTATCGTCCGACCAACCATCATTATGCGAAATGAGATGTTGCCTACCAGTTGGAGACTGCGTACCGCTACCGGAGATTCTGCTAGAGTCTACGGTAAGATACAGGTGACGATACAGTTTGGTTCAACCTCTCTTGTTCACTCAGTGCTGGTGGCTGACGTTGATGAAGATGTTGTTCTGGGCATGGATGTTATGCTCCACTGTGGTTTTCATTTGGATCTTCGCCAACGTATCCTTCGTACTGGTAATGAAGAAATATTCCTACACCGAAAACAAGTCGACAATGCCTCGATTAAGCTAATCGATGATATCGAACTTCCGGCAAGCTGCGAATGTGTCGTCACAGCGCGGTTGGATGGACTGGAGCCAGATGGAGCCCCAGCCATGATAAGAGCCGAAGAACCATTACCATGAATTGGGAAAAGGACTCCTTGTGGGTAAGACCCTTGTTAGATCCGCCAAAGAGGTACCCATCCGAGTTATCAACTTGAACGATCATCCAGTTCTTCTCCGAAAGGACACGGAAATGGGAAGTTTAGAACCGGTAATGGCCATAATTCACAAGATAAATGTTACGGAAACAGATGAGACCAACGAAATTGAACAATTAATGACAAAATTAGACCACTCTTTGTCAAAATTAGAAAAGAAACAGGTAAGAGATCTACTTTACCGGTATAAACCTGTATTTGGTTCTAAAAGTAAACTGGGAAGAACTGATGTTGTACAACATAGAATTGACACTGGTAATGCACGTCCGATTCGACAGGTACCCCGAAGGATGCCTCAATTGAAAAAGGAAGAAGCAGACAGAGCCCTTAAAGAAATGATTCAAAATGGCATAGTCGAACCATCCAGTAGTCCGTGGGCTTCTCCTGTGGTATTAGTGAGAAAGAAAGACGGATCAATGCCGTTTTGTGTCGACTATCGAAAGCTAAATCATGTCACTAAGAAGGACAGTTATCCTCTGCCAAGGATTGATGATGCCCTCGACGCTTTGGCGGGTTCTACTCTGTTTTCTACCTTGGACCTCAAAAGCGGATACTGGCAAGTTAAAATGAATCCTGCAGACAAAGAAAAGACTGCCTTTACCAGTGGATCAGGGTTATGGCAATTCACGGTCCTTCCATTTGGCCTCTGTAATGCTCCTGCGACGTTTGAACGACTAATGGAGTACATCCTGCGGGGTTTGTCATGGGAAACTTGTCTAGTTTATCTAGACGACATCATCATAATGGGTAAGACCTTTAAGGAACATTTATCTAACCTGGAAGAAGTTTTTAAAAGATTACAGAACGCTAATCTAACATTGAATGTTAAGAAATGCCACTTGTTCCAGAGACAGGTCAACTATTTAGGACATAACGTAAGCAAGGATGGCGTTGCTGTTGACCCCGCTAAGATACAAGCCGTTCAGGAATGGCCAATCCCTATCGACAAACATCAGCTCCGGAGTTTCTTGGGTCTTTGTTCCTATTACCGACGATATGTCAAGAATTTTGGAGACATCGCCAAACCCTTGACACGTTTGAAAGAACAAGATAAGTCCTTCTGTTGGGATCAGGAATGTCAAAAGGCGTTTGAAATATTGAAGAAACAGCTTACGTCAGCACCTGTTCTTGCTTATCCACTTCCTGATGGTAAGCTTATTCTGGACACCGACGCCAGCAATGTGGGAATTGGAGCCGTCTTGTCACAGCTACAAGACGGTAAGGAAAGAGTGGTTGGTTACTTCAGCAAAACTTTATCGAAAGCTGAAAAGAACTACTGTGTAACTCGGAGGGAACTGTTAGCAGTTGTAAAATCCGTCGAACACTTTTATAAATATCTGTATGGCAGAAAATTCCTGATCAGAACAGACCATGCCAGTTTAAAGTGGCTACTTAGCTTTAGGAACCCAGAAGGACAGATAGCAAGATGGCTCGAAAAACTGCAGGAATATGATGTTGAAATCGAGCACAGACCTGGAACCAGACATCGTAATGCTGATGCACTTTCCAGAAGACCATGTCGACCTGATTGCCCCCATTGCACCCGTATGGAGCAGAACGAGGAAAAACTTGCCTTAGTTAAGGTTGTACCAGAAGACGAGAGCTCTATGCTGGAGGAGCAACAAGAAAACGATCCCGTTCTGAGAAAGATTCGGGAGTGGAAGAGAATGGACCGTCGTCCGTTGTGGAGAGAGATATCCTCATCCTCTCCTACTTTAAAAGCATACTGGTCCCAATGGAACTCTTTAATTTTGGACGGAGGGCTCGTTAAAAGACTTGTAGAAAATTCCGAGGGCACAGAAACAAGGAAACAAATAGTGGTCCCAAGAAATGCTGTACCGGAAATTTTAAAACAGATGCATAATGATAGTTCTGGAGGACATCTGGGTATCACGAAAACGCTGCAAAAGATCCGAGATAGATTTTACTGGGTAAATTGCACTAATGATGTTAAAGATTGGTGTCGTAAATGCACTACATGTGCTGCCAGTAACGGTCCGCACCGAAAACCGAAGGCGGAAATGCAGCAATACCTGGTTGGAAGTCCTTTTGAAAGAATCGCAGTAGATGTATTGGGGCCACTTCCACAGACCGATGTAGGAAACAAGTACATCTTTGTTGTAATGGACTACTTCACTAAATGGGTGAAGCCTATGCAGTTCCCAATCAGGAAGCCACCACTTTAGCAGATATATTAGTTGAAGAATTCGTAAGCCGATTTGGGGTACCACTAGAATTACACTCGGACCAAGGGAGAAATTTTGAGAGCAAACTGTTTCAAGAAGTTTGCCAAAGATTAGGCATCCACAAAACGAGAACCACAGCGATGCACCCTCAGTCTGATGGAATGGTGGAACGAATGAACCGGACTATAACCAACTATCTGTCAAAAGTGGTGTCAGATTGTCAGAGGGATTGGGATCGACATATTCCACTATTTTTAATGGCAATTCGATCGGCCATTAACGAATCAACTGGCCAAACGCCTGCGAAGGTCCTGTTCGGTAGAGAAATGAGGCTACCATGCGACTTGGTGTTTGGTTGTAAACCTGGTGAAGAAATGGCCCGTGAACAATATGTCGCCGATCTTCAGAATCGAATGGAAATTATACACAACATGGTGCGTGGAAAACTTCAATTATCTAGTGATCGGATGAAGAGGTACTATGACACGCGGACAATGGAAAAGAGTTACCAAGTTGGAGATTTAGTCTGGCTCTATAACCCCCGACGGCGTCGAGGTATTTGTCCCAAATTACAAAAGAACTGGGAAGGTCCTTACACCATCAAGAAGAAGATTAACGATGTCATTTATCGGATCGTGAAAATTCCCAGAGGGAAACCCGTCGTGGTCCATCATGATCGTTTGGCGCCTTACCAGGGAAACCACAGTGGAGATGCGCAGCAACTCCAAGAAGATGGTTTGGCTGGCTCAGGGAGTGTGCGGGATTCCGATGTAGGAAATAACATTCCAGGAGGAATGAATCTAAGGAGGGGGCAGTGTAACGGGATAACCGTAAAGGAAGGGACCTTAAGTTAAAATATTGTTTTTGACAGTTGATTTTTAGAAGTTTCTAAAAATCAACTGACCATTTTAAATAATGTTTCTAGAAAATTCTAGAAACTTCTAAAGACACTGACTAGATTAAATAAAGTTGTATATAAGGGGATGCATGGGCAGTTAACGTCAGTTCGAGTCAAGTGTTCACAAGAGTTCATTGTATTGTCAAGTAGTTAGACGTGATCCAGCAGAGTTCAGTGTATCTTAACAATTTTGTAAATAAATTGTGTAAAAAGCCCACATACGTGTTTCAATATGTATCACTTTTTAAATAAAATTTATATTATTAACGTAATACATAACCATTTTTGACAGATATCATAATAAGTTATAAACAACGTTGTCAGATTTCACATTTCTAAATGAAACATTTTGTAACTATAATTTAATTCAAAATTTTGTTAAATATTTTTAAATCTCATATCTACCTTTGTGTAACTGAGGTATATTTTTTGAAACTAATTAATATGACAAACATTCTAAATGCTTAATTTTTTAGATTAGTGTTTGGAAAATACGGAGAATTATTAAAGAGTGCAAAATAGTGAGAAAGTCGCAGATAAAGGAAGTAAAACTGATACATTTAAGAAGTTTATTTTAAAAAATACTTACAGCGAAAGATTTGGATCTACCATTCTAAAAATGAACATTTTACTTTGGACTGTGGTGGTCATGGACAATGCGCCATACCATTCAGTTCAACTTAACAAACCATCCTATTTTAGCGAAAAAAGCGATGTTGCAGGAATGTTTGATTAACAATAACATTACGTTTGACACAAAAATGACAAAGAAACAACTGTACTCAATAATCTTACCTTATAAAACTGACGAAAAGATATATGTAGTGGATGAAATTTTAAAACAACGAGTACTTCGAGTACCACCATACCATTGTCATTACAATCCAATAGAACTAGCATGGGGGTTTACTAAGACATATTCTAACAAACATATAACATCTACTTATCTTGACCAGGATAGAGTTAAAAAAACGTGGACAGAAGCATTGACTCCGATTTTGGATTTGATAGTGACTCTGATTCTTCCAGTGAAATAATGGAAGAGGATTGATCATACAAATACACCGACAACATTTACACGTTACATCTAAATCTGTATTTGTATCGGCTTGAAAAACTTCTGAAGAATTTCTGTTATAAAGAACATTATTAAAACATCTGCATATATAAGTCAATTGCGACTCCACTTGAGGCGGACCAGGAAATCAGATTTGTACTGGAGTAGTTTCCTTAATTAACCCATTGGATGTGAAATTTTATCACCCTACAGCCACTATTACAATAATGTCACACTACGATGCCATTTGGATGTAAAATAGTAAACTTTAAAAAAGATGGATATATAACATTTGAGTACTGTGTTTTAATATCATACTCAAAAATGATTAAATGATTTTTTTTACCACTGCTTGAATAATATAAAAGTTTTATTATACACTAGCTGTACCCGGTGCGCGTTGCTACGCCAATAACTAAAATAAATTTAAGAAAAAAAAAAAGAGGAGAAGAGATAGAGAAGGAAAGAAAGTGTATAGTTTTGTTTTACTTATCGCACAAAAAATATATTTTTTGAACTTATATTTATACGAATTTGTATAGATATCTATTAATCACTATTGAATTTGATACATGGATGCGCCATCTAGTGGTAACTACAATTAATACGAATATCATATTTATCTTACCCATTAAAAATACATCATCATACCGATTTTCATGACAATCGGTTGAACGGGGCAGAAGTTATTACTCTGCAGCGCCACCTGGTGGCTAGTGGCATCAATGAGCATATCATACAAATCTTCTCCGTGGAAAAATACACATACATACCAATTTTCAAGACAATCGGTTGAACGGGACAGAAGTTGCTACTCTGCAGCGCCACCTGGTGGCGAGTGGCATCAATGAGCATATCATACAAACCTTCTCCGTGGAAAAATACATATACATACCAATTTTCAAGACAATCGGTTGAACGGGACAGAAGTTGCTACTCTGCAGCGCCACCTGGTGGCGAGTGGCATCAATGAGCATATCATACAAACCTTCTACGTGGAAAAATACATATACATACCAATTTTCATGACAATCGGTTGAACGGGGCAGAAGTTGCTACTCTGCAGCGCCACCTGGTGGCGAGTGACATCAATGTACATATCACACAAACCTTCTCCGTGGAAAATTACATATGTATACCAATTTTCATAATAAAATTTTTAGTTAAATGTCTATAGGGTAAAAAAAGTTTTACTTTTACCGTGGTTTCATAAAACCACACAATGCTTTTTTTGATTTTGATTTCAATTTCGATTTTGATAAAGAGATTTTTATACC
This sequence comes from Altica lythri, assembly GCA_964028335.1. NCBI lineage: Eukaryota > Metazoa > Arthropoda > Insecta > Coleoptera > Chrysomelidae > Altica > Altica lythri. The sequence goes on along the minus strand of CAXIIO010000959.1, from coordinate 12,318 downwards.
CTTAATGAAATATTATTCGAAAAATTTTTAGTTAGTTGTCTATAGTGTGAGAAAAAGTTTTACTTTTACCGTGCTTTCATAAAACCACACAATGCTTTTATTTTTGATTTCAATTCGATTTCGATTTAATTTCAATTCGATTTCGATTCAATTTCGATTTTGATGCCTACAGTTTGCAGCAGCTGATAGTGTAGTGTGCTCCACGCTATATTATTTGTGTTTAATTTTATTTATATTCGGTCCATTTTAATTTTCCAAGTATAAAATTAGGATTGATAAAGCGATTTTTATACACATAATGGAATATTATTCGAAAAATTTTTAGTTAAATGTCTATAATGTGAAAAAAAGTTTCACTTTGACCGTGGTTTCATAAAACCACACAATGCTTTTTTTTGTTTTAGTTTGGCTTAAGTATAGGTTAAATACCGAATGATATTCCGTTCGAATTTAAACGATTACAATTTTCCCTAAAAGTCTTCTTTGCCATGATAATAAACAAGTCTCAGGACCAAACTATCAAATTTGCGGATGTCGACTTGAGAGAACATTGCTTCTCTCATGGACAGTTTTATGTTGCTTGCTCACGAATAAATTCACATACCTAGCAGCTGATAGTTTCAGCGCCTAATGACAGATTAGTTAAGAATATTGTGTACAAAGAAGTTTTACAGGCCTTAATTTTGAAAGTGAAACTTTTATTACATCGTTTTTTGGTCTGTGTTAGTGCATGTCGCATGTCGATCGACCGCCGAGTAGGTGTAAAGTATAAGTAGGCGGTTGTCAGTGTTTAATTGCTAAAACTTTTTGCTGGTGCATGTTGTTGTTTATGGATTTATTTTAATTTTGAGTACATGAATTTATTATTTAACTTATTTTGTATGAATATTAAATTAATTATTTTTAACTTCCCGCTAAAAAAAAATTTTAAAATCGGGAAGTTATTGGTTTTACCCGGTTTTTCGAAAATCGAGTTTTCATCGGATCTCAACGTTTTGAGGTCTTTGGATTTCGATTTTGATTTCGTGAAACTTTTATTACATCGTCCCAAACTTTTTGCTCTGTGTTAGCGCATGTCGGTCGACCGCCGAGTAGGTATAAGGTATAGAGTAGGCGGTTGTCAGTGTTTAATTGTTAGAGCTTTTTGCTGGTGCATGTTGTTTGTGGATTTATTTCAATTTTGAGTACTTAAATTTATTATTTAATTTTATTTATATTCGGTCCATTCCAATTTTCCAAGTATAAAATTAAGATTGATAAAGCGATTTTTATACCCTTGATTGAATATTATTCGAAAAATTTTTAGTTAACATAAAACCACACAATGCTTTTTTTATACACGCTAAACAAAAGTAAAGCCGCAAAAACTATACCTAATTAATAATAATACTTCTTAACTTCCTTCTTGATCCTTATCCAAATAAATAAGTTTTTTAACACAGACACATATTTTGAACAAAATTACCTTTGCAGTATTTTTTTCAACCAAAATGTAAGAAGTTTTTATAATTTTAAATAATAATAGTCTAATACCACTCGCGCATTAATATGCGGGGTGTGTGGAGCGGTGAGGCGGTAACACGTTGCTGCTGGCCCACATGATACTGTCGATAGACGCGGAGAGTCTTGAATATTAAGAATAAATTTGTTTTATTACATAGTGGTGTACTAAGATATGACTTTTTTAAATTCCACCCTTAGGATTTAAAATAAAGGTTGCAGATTTGTAAGAAACTCGGTGGCAAAAAACTAAATTCCACGCGAATGAAGTCGCGGGCGGCCGCTACTATAGATTATAATTTGTAAGGCCGCATCGGTAGATTTTCCTGTTGATTGGGATGCGAATTATGTGGAATAAAAGAATAGATAAATATGATATTGGAAGATGGAAGTTGAGGTAGATTGATAAAATAAATGTAGGATCTAAAAGAGAAAAATTTGAGGATATAAAAAACTAACTTTTATTTTGTTGAATTATAAGTTTATTTACAACATTATGTTACGTTTTTATCAATGTGAGTGCTAATATGTTTTTTTAAATTACAGGATTGTGTGAAATATTTTGAACATATTTCACATTTAAAAGGTTTTTTGTTACTGTGAGATCTAATATGACTTTTTAAAGTATAGGATTGTGTGAAAAATTTCGAACATACTTCACATTTATAAGGTTTTTCTCCAGTGTGAATTCTAATGTGCCTTTTTAAACAACCGGATTCTGTAAAACATTTTGAACAAATTTTACATTTAAAAGGTTTCTCGTCAGTATGAGTTCTAATATGCTTTTTTAAATCACCGGTATGTGTGAAACATTTCGAACAAATTTTACATTTAAAAGGTTGCTCGTTAGTGTGAATTCTAATATGAAATTTTAAATTAGAGGATTGTGTGAAACATTTCGAACAAATCTTACATTTAAAAGGTTTTTCGTTGGTGTGAGTTCTAATATGAGTTTTTAAATGACCGGATTGTGTGAAACATTTCGAACAAATCTTACATTTAAAAGGTTTTTCGTTAGTGTGAGTTCTAATATGAGTTTTTAAACGATCAGATTTAGTAAAACATTTCGAACATATTTTACATTTATATTTGTCGCCAGTATTTTCACAATTTGGTTCCTGTTTTCTAGAATCTCTTTTAATGCTCCGCTCTGAATTTAATACTTTATCAAAATTTTGAAATTCTATTTTAAAATCCAGTAAATCTTTTTTAATGTCAAATTCGAGATTTAACTCATGATCAGTTTGATTTGAAATCTCATTTTCATTTTTAGTATTGAAAGAATGTTGAGGGTTTTCGTATTCCAATTTCGGTTCTCTATTTTTGTATGCTTGTTCTTCAACTAAAAATAACCAAATCTGTAAGTGTCGGTAACAAGATTACAGTTTTTTTTAGAATAAATTTTAAAACCTGCAAATATTTCGACCATACTTGTATATTTTACAAAAAAAATGCATTTTTGACTAATTTTAATACTTTTATATCAAAATTTGATAATATTTATACTAAAAAAAAACAAAATTTTTATCAAAAACAAGCAAATCTGTAACTGTCGGTTACTGGATTACAGTTTTTTACAATAAATTTTGAAACCTGCAAATATTTTGATCATCCTTGTATATTTTAAAAAAAATGCATTTTTGACTAATTTTAAAACATTTTTTATCAAAATTTGATAATATTTTTACTAAAAAAACAAAATTTTTATCAAAAATAAGCAAATCTGTAACTGTCGGTAACTGGATTACAGTTTTTTACAATAAATTTTGAAATCTGCAAATATTTTGATCATCCTGGTATATTTAAAAAAATGCATTTTTGACTAATTTTACTACTTTTTTATCAAAATTTGATATTTTTACTAAAAAACCAAAATTTTCATCAAAAATAAGTAAATCTGTAACTGTCGGTAACCGGATTACAGTTTTTTTACAATAAATTATAAGTTGATTTTATGGTAGAAAGTAGAAAGATTTTAAAAACAACACCAATAATCATTATCGACGTTATTTCAGAAGTTCTGTAGGATTTTTCGGAAAAACGCCAGTGCTTTTTTCAAATTTTTCATATATTAAAAACCAATTTCTGATATCTTAAAAACCAAAAAAGATATTAAAATGCAGTTTTTTTCCATACACTGTGAAATTTGATCCTAATTTTATATTTCGCAAAAAATAAAAAAAAAACAACTAAAATATAACGATTTTTTGGAAAAAAATAAACGATCTTTTTCTAATTTCTTATATTTTGAAAAACAAAAACCAACTTTAAGGAAATAAAAAAAAGATTTGGAGGTAAAATGATATAAAATTTAATTATACAGGGTGTCCCAGAATTAACTACGGAAACTTCGTATACGTATTCCTTGATGATAAATAAGTAGGGTCTTTCCTATAAAAAAAATTTTTTAGAGACTCCTGTCAGAGTTATAACCCTTTAACTCTTTAAATGGTAAAATGTGCGCTACTTGATCGCGATACACAATACTCAATTGACATGGTCCTACATTTTATTTTTTTACTCCAAACCGAAACGATTTCGTAAAAAACGACAAGGAACAAAAAAGTTTCTAAATAATCAAAACTTCCTAAAATAATTTTTTGTTATTGCAAATATTAATTGCTAAGAAAGTTACAAAAAAAATATTAAGAGGGGTTCCTTGATTTGCACCCTTAGAATGGGGTAGGGCAGGTGAAAAGTGGCAGGAGAAAAGCGTCTTTATAAAAATGATGTTCACCCAAATTTTTAATTTTTTATCTTGGACCAATCAGAAGATATTAAATTAAAACAGTATTTTACCACCCCTCTTTAAAGGGTTATAACTCTGACAGGAGTCTCTAAAAAAATTTTTTTTATAGGAAAGACCCTACTTATTTGTCATCAAGGAATACGTATACGAAGTTTCCGTAGTTAATTCTGGGACACCCTGTATATAAACTTACTTATTTCGGGTTTTAATTCGTCCACAATTTCTATTTCTTCTTCTGCTTTAATTAAAAAATTATCTATTATACTATTCTCACCTGAAATTAAAAATATATATTTTTTTAAATTGATATTTCGTTATTTTTGTGTTTTATTTGAACAATTCTATTTATTTTAAATCTGTAACTTTCAACAATTTTTTATACATTATCCATACAAAAAATATTACCAAATTCATTAAAAATTTCAATTTCTTCCATTTTAATTTCAGCTTCTGCTTTTACTTTGGTAACATCCATTATGGAATTTTATTCAGCTGAAATATATTGGAAAATTATTTTATAAATAATTAACATATAACAAATTATCCCAAAAACATATAAATTCCAAAATTTCTACAGTCACATCTAAAAATACAAATTTTATAAAACAAACTGATATTAACGCCTGAATTTCAAAGAAAAACCAAGAATCCTTTTTAGTTATCGCTTTTATTAAAAGAAATTGCTCAAAAAACTAGAAAATTACCCCAAAAACTACAAAAATTCAAAACTTTCTAACCTCAGAACCAAAAATGGAAATTTTGTACAAAAAAACATATTTTTTGTAGAAAAACCAAGAAAATTCCTTCATAAAAATTTAACAACAAAAACTAGCAAATTACCCCAAAAACTACAAAAATCAAAATTTTCTTACCTCACATACAAAAAAAAAATGATTTTAACGCCGGATTTTTGTAGCAAACCAAGAAAGAGTCTTAATAAACGATTCTATACAAAAAATTTAAATGAAAAAACAAAACTCACCCCATACAACAAGAAAATCTACACATCCACAAATATGCAAATTTCCCAACAAAAAAAAACTAATTTTGGTAATGAAATTTTTACATCAAATCAAGAAATACACAATAATCAACGATTTTATATAACAAATTTTAATAAAAGAACAAAGTTTACTTCAAAAACAAGAAAATCCAATACATTTAACTACCCTTTAAGAAAAATGCAAATTTCACATAAAAATACTGATTTTATAATCAAAATTTTTAAACAAAAACTTACAAACGATCAATTTTTACCAAAAAAACAGACAAAATCCAAATAAGCACTACCGTTATAACCTAAAAACTTTTAAGTTAAGGTTAAGGCATTCTGCTAATTCTACTTTATCGAGTACTAGAAGTCCTGTCATTGTCTTATAGATGGCGCACAAATCATTTTTATTAGAAAATTTGTGTATTACTTATGTAAATAATAATAATTTATATTAAATATAATTAAAATCGCCTTTTTGTAAATAAAATTACTAACATTTTCATTATAAGAACTAAAATAAATTGCTTAATTGTAAAATTTGTTTGAATTACTATTACGTACAGCGACATCTGTTAAGTGAAAGTTGAACTTATTAATATATTTCATAAAAATTCTTTGTATAGTTTAACTAAGGCACTATAGACATAGGTATTATCATCAGCCATTTTTATTCCAATGTCAATCAATTTACGTGTCAGATCATAGACAAATTAAAGAGACACGTGCAATCGTATTTTGTGGTGAAAATGGGAACTAAACTAGCTGGTAGTGCGAAAAGCGAAAAAGTACTTATAACGGTATAGTAACAGAGTAAGTACTATTAGTGGTTTAAGTTTAAAATAAATTTAAGGTACTTTAAGCATAAAAAGGGTGTTAAAGTAAAATTTTAAACAAAAACATGGTGCGCTGATGTTGGAACCTGTTGCCAACTTTATATTAGACATCAACACATCTGTTCTATTATCTCTGGTTTTGTGGTTGACATTGGACAAAACATGGCTGATGATAATACCTATGTTTATAGTGCCTTAGTTTAACTAATATCAATGTGAAAAGACAACCACGCCTACCAACCCCAACAAAGGACCCGACTTTCAAATCTATGTTGCCAGATATATTTCTGAATATTCCTAAGTTTATATATTTTGAAAATGTTTTCTCTACTTTACTACTCAATTGTTCATCAATGACTCTTAGAAAGATAATATAAAAATCTTCTTACAAAATATATACTTAAATTAATTAACTAGCTTCTTCATATTTAAACAGTTTTCACTAATGAAATCAGTTTTGTATATATTACTTACCTATACTTAGATATATTTTAGAGTGATGGCAACATTGAGTTATAGCACCCTGCCTTTTAATATTTTTGTCGGCTCCTCAGATATAGATGTTAAGAAATGCCGACCGACGCCTTTCTAACACTATGTACCGACAAGATCTGTTTCTAAACATACAGGAGAGTCGCTAATAGGAACCGACCATGGTAGTTACGTAAATGTAGTTAAATTTCGGAGTTGATTTAGCAGAGCCACTTTGTACCGAAATGGAAATCGGCATGGAACGAGTTTTAGCGAGTGCGAGTGGTTCGACTTCTGACCCTTCATAATTGTTTCATTTTAAAAGTAGTTACAGTTTACAGTAGCGTCAGTGTGTTTATTGGAGAAATTGGTAAGAAATTATATATAAATCTATGGCGTTTTGGCGACCATTTGAAACGGATGATCAAGATCCATCATCGTCGCAATTCTCAATAGATGATAATTATATTAGTTCAATGTCAACGCGTTGTTTTAAATATGTATCATTGTTTGAAAAAAGAAAATGGTGGAATGACTGACACTGCGATTGTTTCGAGAATTCATGAATTAACACGAATCGGGAATACGACGATATATAAAATTGTTAAATTAGGAACTGTTATGGACCATTCTTTAAAACGAAAGCGACCAAATAAAAAATTGGGTGGGGTTGACACTGCTGCAAAGGACGTTATTCAACGAACAGTTTATAACTTTTACAAAGAAAATAAAGTGCCTACTTTAGAAATGATTCGTGAAAAATTGAGAGATTTTCCTGAATATAATTATGCAAGTTTGGAAACACTGCGCGAGGTTTTGTTAAGTTGTGGATTTAAATATAAGAAACTAGACAATCGAATGATAATAATGGAATCTAAGTGTATCGTAGAACTTAGACAAGAGTATGTGTGCAAAATAAAAGAATATCGCAACTTAAACAGAAATATAATTTATTTAGACGAAACCTGGTTCGATACGCATGATGTCAAGTACGGCTGGGTTGATAACACAAACAATTGTGCTTTAAATGCACCGTGTTCAAGAGGACAACGTGTTATTATTCTTCATGTCGGAAGCAAAGATGGTTTTGTAACTAATGCGTTGCTATTATCGGCCAAAAATATATCAAAGTCTTCTGCCGATTATCACGAAGATATGACAGCCGATTTATTTGAAAAGTGGTTTGTCGAACAGCTCATAGAATAGAATAGAAATATGCTTTATTGTCACTGAAAATAATACAATTTTATGGACAAAGCTAAATATAAATATAACAAAATATAAAAAATAAGTAATATATACCAAAAAACAAATACAAACAAACAATTTATATCAACTTTCATACGTCGTCGCAAACCTAATAAAGAAAATTAGTAAAAAAAAAAACAACATAATGACTACAAAATTTGAATGAATTTAAAAATCAGCAGGTTATAATAATATGCAGATAATAATTAACAATATAAAAAAGATGAAGTTACTGAGAGTGATACCCAACTGAAAATAATACTATTTTATCCCCTGTTATTGATTTTAATCGTTTAATTCATTGAAAAACTCATCAACTGAATAATACGGTCTTGTAGAGAGGTATGCTTTTGTCATATTACGAAATCTGATAAAAGATGTTGCAGATTTAATGTGTATCGGAAGATGATTATATAATCTTTTTGCGGAATATAGTATAGATTTTTTTGCCAATTCCGTAGACGGGATCGGTAAATAAACATCATGATCCGATTTTCTTGTGGAGTAGCCATGGTTAGGTCTTGTCGGTAAAACATGTAGGTGTTTGCGAATTAAACAAACAGATTCTAAAATAAATAAAGAGGGAAGCGTCAGAATTCTATGATTTTTAAAATAGCTCTCGCAATGCGCTGTTTGGTCAAGACCAAATATATATCGAATTGCTCTTTTCTGTAATCTGAAAATAGCATTGAATTGGGCAGCTGTACCAGAACCCCAGAAAGGAAGACCATATCGAAGATGAGACTCGAACAAAGAGAAATATGCTATTTTGGCAGATGATAAATTGATTTCTTTCGACACAGATCTTATTGCAAAGCAAGCTGAGGCCAGCTTCTTATTCAAGGAATCAGTATGAAGGGACCATTTAAGATTGCTGTCAATAAAAATACCTAAAAATTTTACGGACTTAACTATATTGATTTGGCTGTTATTTAGAAGCAGTGGTTGAAAGGCTCCCTTATAAGATAAAGCTACTGTCTTATCTACGTTAAAGCAAAGTAAGTTAGAATCAGACCAGGCCTTTATTTTAAGTAAATCGGCGGTAATAATTGCATAAAGAGTTGAAATATCCGAATTGCTCCAGGTAATACTAGTGTCATCAGCAAAGAGAGAAATTTTTCCATTAATGTTTAAGCAAGTGATGTCATTAATGAAGAGCAGAAAAAGAATAGGACCTAATACAGAACCTTGAGGTACTCCACAAGTAGTCGTTTTACAACTAGAATCAGCACCATTTGCTCTAACCAATTGTTTCCTATTCCCCAAATATGACTTGAACCAGCTTAAAGAAATTCCCCGAATCCCATAGAAATTTAGTTTTTTTAATAAAATATCGTGATTCACACAATCAAAAGCTTTAGCATAGTCACAGAAAACAGTGGCTGTAAAGAGATTTCTGTTTAGTGCTAGATATACCTCATGTAATACAGAAAACATGGCATCAGAAGTACAATTATTAGACAAAAAACCGAACTGATTTTGTGATAAAATGTTGTGTTTAAGGAGAAAGGGAATAAGTCGGATTTTTACAAGCCTTTCAATAATTTTGGATAGTACCGGAAGTAAGGCAATAGGTCTATAGTTGCAGGTGTTAGATTTTTCGCCACCTTTATGAAGAGGTATTATAATGGCTGTCTTTAGGCACTCTGGAAATGTACCTTTTTCCAAGGAATCGTTAATTAGGGAGACTAAGCTTACTAACACATTATCCGGAAGGTTTAAGAAAATTTTTGCTGATAGTCCATCGGTACTGCAGGACGATTTGCTTTTAATACTTTTGATTGTTTGCATTAGTTCAGATTTATCAACCGGTCTTATAAAGAATGTATCAACGATATTTTTTGAGTTGGGGAGGTAGGAAATAGGATCATTTTGTGGCAAAATAGTTGACGTTAAATTTTTACTAACATTAATAAAGTAATCATTTAAATTCTCAGGGTCCGGAAACGAAAAAGTATGATCCGTCGTATTACTTTTATTTCGAAGGTCGTTTATTATAGACCAAGTTTCTTTTGAAGCATTTTTGGAGTTAATTAGACGATTTTGATAGTATGTTTTTTTTGCTATTTTATTTAATTTTAGGTAAGTTGCTCTGTATTTGTTAATATATTCGATCACTGAGACGCTGTCAGTAAATTTTTTAATATTTAGTAATGCACGCATATTTTTGGCTGAGATGCGGATACCTTTAGTAGTCCAAGGTTTGTGATGTTTTGGCCTAATGGTTATTAAAGGAAATGCCTTATTAAAGTTAGCTACTAATTTAATCAAAAATTTACTGAAGTTACTGTCAATGTCGCTAGAAGAAAAATTCCAGTCAGAAGTCGAACATAAATTTTGAAATTTACGGAAATTTTGAGCGGAAAAAATCCTACCTAAACGTCGAGGTTTCGCGGAAGGTACGTTTAGAATTCGAAACTTAGTGTATACTGCTTCGTGATCAGAAAGCCCTGCACTAATAACTGTAGATTGAACATCAGGAAGTGAGAAATCTGAAACAACATAATCAAGTATGGTAGAAGATGTTTTTGTGATTCTTGTTGGAGAATTGACGTGCCTAACATATCGCCGAATTCAGTAATTGTTATGGACAATGCGTCGTATCATTCCCGCATATTAAACAAAATACCTAATACCAACACAAAAAAGAATGAAATTTTAAGATTTATGGCAATCAAAAATATGAATGTTCCTAAAAAGGTGCCAGTAAAGAAGGAATTAATAAGAAGGATCAAAAGTCAGAATTTTAAAAATGAATACGTCATTGACACCATTTGCAGCAGACATGGTCATACCCTTTTGCGTTTACCTCCACACTACTGTATTTTTAATCCAATCGAAATGGTTTGGAGTGCTGTAAAGAAATGTTTACGAAAATATAATCAGTCACCAATCTTAAGCGCAGTTGTTCTTGATAATATTCGAGAGGTAATTAGTGGCATTAATAGCGATGTATGGAAAAATTGTGAAGCACATGTTATAAACATAGAAAAGGAATATCTTGTTTTACCGCCAATAGCACCATTAGTTATTCAACCTGGGAACGATTCTACTTCAGAAGACTCTGAAAATTCTTGTTAGTCTTTCTAACCAATTTCCTTTACAACTATCGTGATGTATCTTGAAAACTTGTTTTCAAAACCAAACTAATTTTATATTCTTACTAACATATCCAACCCTTTCCTTTCCAGGCAAGGAAGGCTCATACCTCCTCGTGATCCTTGCTGGACAGACAATCTTTTAAGATTGTCTGACAAAATGAGTATTATTTGTAGACAATTGTTATAAAAATATTATGTACTATTTGAATAATGAGTCAAATGTTCTTATTAATAACTAAAATTAACAAGTTTTAATTTGAAAGAATTAATTTGTTATTTGACAATTTTAAAATTGATACAAAATTTACAAATATACAAAAACCGTTTTTCTTTTGAAATTTAAAACAAAAATTAATAAAAATTTATGAACCCTTTTTATTTAATTCCACGCCAATGGTCGGCAATGCCATTAGGCTGGGCGCAAACGCTCGGTTTCCTGATTCGGTTTCCGGATCAGGAATTCAGATTCGGAATTCCGTCTGCCTAGCGCATACATCCGTTTTTTGTATTAGGAATTAGGAATTTATACTGTCAGTTCAAATAGCGACGTTGCTGTGAAAGCATTAATGGACGACGACAATGAATTAATTACTACTGCACTTTTACTGGCGCTAGATATGAAGAAGAAGAGAAAACGACGTTATTAGGTTTTTTTCCGTTCTAACGACCCAAACGCATGGAATGAATTCCGAAACGAACGTCAGGTTTTTTTCCGTTCGGAAATAGTTGGGACGTGTGCGCCTTGTTGAACATTTTGTATGTAAATGAAGCATTCAGGTTTCAGAATCTGAATTCCTGATCCGGAAACCGAATCAGGAAACCGAGCGTTTGCGCCAAGCCTTAAAGGCATTTAAAAAAACCGACAAAGAGCACAAATTTTCACATTTAGATTGGAAAGACTATAAAATCATTTTATATTATTAAAATGTACTTTTACGTATTATATTAATGTTAGTATTGAGAAAATTATCAAAATATATCGTTTAAATTAAAAAAAAATTGCATAAGATATTGATTTTATGTCACGAAGTTTAGATTTAGATACTAGATGGCGCCTTATTACGATTTTTATATAACTAGATTGTATTTTATTGGTTTTAATTATTAACTGAATAAAAAATTAACTTTAAAATAAAAATAATGCTTTATATACCATTATGGTTGCAAAAAGAACGCTAAAGGTTAAATTTGTTTGAATTAATATTACGTAAAGCGACATCTGTTAAGAGAAAGTTAAAGTTATATTTAGTTATTGATATATTTCATATAAATTCTTATAATATCATTTTATATTATTAAAATATACCTTTTAGTATTCTATTAATGTAAGTATTAACAAAATTATCAAAATATATCGTTTAAAATAAAAAAAAAAAATGCATAAGATATTGATTTTATATACAAGCGTCTGCCGGACCAGTA
>CAXIIO010000958.1:0-124405 GCA_964028335.1 Altica lythri | reverse complement strand
CGAAAATTATCGCAAAATGTTGAAATTGTCTAAAAGCGAAGGAAGTTGTCGTCAAAAAACGTTGAAACCGTAGAAATTCATCACAAAATGTAGAAATTGTCTAACAGCGAAGAAAATCGTCAAAAGTGTAGAAAATCGTCGAAAAGTGTAGAAAATCGTCGAAAAGGGTAGAAATTCGTCACGAAAAGTTAGAAAATCGTCCTAAATGTAGAAAATCATCGAAAACGTAGAAAATGGTATAAAAATGAATCAAATTACGAAAAAATATAGAAAACCGTCGAAAAGTGTAGAAAATCGTCAAGATATGGTAGACAATCATTAAAAAAGGTAAAAATTTGTCGAAAAACGTAGAAATTCATCGCAAAATGTAGAAAATTGTCTAACAGCGAAGAAAATCGTCAAAAAACATGGAAAATCGTCAAAAGAGTAGAAAATCGTCGAAAAGTGTAGAAAATCGTCAAAAAACATGGAAAAATCGTCAAAAGTGTAGAAAATCGTCGAAAAGTGTAGAAAATCGTCGAAAAGTGTAGAAAATCGTCGTAAAGTGTAGAAAATCGTCGAAAAGGGTAGAAATTCGTCACGAAAAGTTAGAAAATCGTCCTAAATATAGAAAATCATCGAAAAACGTAGAAAATGGTATAAAAATGAATCAAATTGCGCAAAAATGTAGAAAACCGTCAAAAAGACTAGAAAATCGTCAAAATATGGTAGACAATCATCAAAAAAGGTAAAAAATTCGTCGAAAAACGTAGAAATTCATCACAAAATGTAGAAAATTGTCTAACAGCGAAGATAATCGTCAAAAGTGTAGAAAATCGTCGAAAAGTGTAGAAAATCGTCAAAAAACATGGAAAAATCATCAAAAGTGTAGAAAATCGTCGAAAAGTGTAGAAAATCGTCGAAAAGTGTAAAAAATTGTCACGAAAAGTTAGAAAATCGTCCTAAATATAGAAAATCATCGAAAAACGTAGAAAATGGTATAAAAATGAATCAAATTGCGCAAAATGTAGAAAACCGTCAAAAAGACTAGAAAATCGTCAAAATATGGTAGACAATCATCAAAAAAGGTAAAAATTCGTCGAAAAACGTAGAAATTCATCACAAAATGTAGAAAATTGTCTAACAGCGAAGATAATCGTCAAAAGTGTAGAAAATCGTCGAAAAGTGTAGAAAATCGTCAAAAAACATGGAAAAATCATCAAAAGTGTAGAAAATCGTCGAAAAGTGTAGAAAATCGTCGAAAAGTGTAAAAAATTGTCACGAAAAGTTAGAAAATCGTCCTAAATATAGAAAATCATCGAAAAACGTAGAAAATGGTATAAAAATGAATCAAATTGCGCAAAAATGTAGAAAACCGTCAAAAAGACTAGAAAATCGTCAAAATATGGTAGACAATCATCAAAAAAGGTAAAAATTCGTCGAAAAACGTAGAAATTCATCGCAAAATGTAGAAAATTGTCTAACAGCAAAGAAAATCGTCAAAAGTGTAGAAAATCGTCGAAAAGTGTAGAAAATCGTCAAAAAACATGGAAAAATCGTCAAAAGTGTAGAGAATCGTCGAAAAGTGTAGAAAATCGTCGAAAAGGGTAGAAATTCGTCACGAAAACTTAGAAAATCGTCCTAAATATAGAAAATCATCGAAAAACGTAGAAAATGGTATAAAAGTGAATCAAATTGCGCAAAAATGTAGAAAACCGTCAAAAAGAGTAGAAAATCGTCAAGATATGGTAGACAATCATCAAAAAAAGTAAAAATTTGTCGAAAAACGTAGAAATTCATCGCAAAATGTAGAAAATTGTCTAACAGCAAAGAAAATCGTCAAAAGTGTAGAAAATCGTCGAAAAGTGTAGAAAATCGTCAAAAAACATGGAAAAATCGTCAAAAGTGTAGAGAATCGTCGAAAAGTGTAGAAAATCGTCGAAAAGGGTAGAAATTCGTCAAAAAAAGTTAGAAAATCGTCCTAAATATAGAAAATCATCGAAAAACGTAGAAAATGGTATAAAAGTGAATCAAATTGCGCAAAAATGTAGAAAACCGTCAAAAAGAGTAGAAAATCGTCAAGATATGGTAGACAATCATCAAAAAAGGTAAAAATTTGTCGAAAAACGTAGAAATTCATCGCAAAATGTAGAAAATTGTCTAACAGCGAAGAAAATCGTCAAGAAACATGGAAAATCGTCAAAGTGTAGAAAATCGTCGAAAAGGGTAGAAATTCGTCGAAAAGTGTAGAAAATCGTCGAAAAGGGTAGAAATTCGTCACGAAAAGTTAGAAAATCGTCCTAATTATAGAAAATCATCGAAAAACGTAGAAAATGGTATAAAAGTAAATCAAATTGCGAAAAAATGTAGAAAACCGTAGAAAAGAGTAGAAAATCGTCAAGATATGGTAGACAATCATCAAAAAAGGTAAAAATTTGTCGAAAAACGTAGAAATTCATCGCAAAATGTAGAAAATTGTCTAACAGCGAAGAAAATCGTCAAGAAACATGGAAAGTCGTCAAAAATGTAGAAAATCGTCGAAAAGTGTAGAAAATCGTCGAAAAATGTAGAAAATCGTCGAAAAGTGTAGAAAATCGTCGAAAAGGGTAGAAATTCGTCACGAAAAGTTAGAAAATCGTCCTAATTATAGAAAATCATCGAAAAACGTAGAAAATGGTATAAAAGTAAATCAAATTGCGAAAAAATGTAGAAAACCGTAGAAAAGAGTAGAAAATCGTCAAGATATGGTAGACAATCATCAAAAAAGGTAAAAATTTGTCGAAAAACGTAGAAATTCATCGCAAAATGTAGAAAATTGTCTAACAGCGAAGAAAATCGTCAAGAAACATGGAAAGTCGTCAAAAATGTAGAAAATCGTCGAAAAGTGTAGAAAATCGTCGAAAAATGTAGAAAATCGTCGAAAAGTGTAGAAAATCGTCTAAAAGGGTAGAAATTCGTCACGAAAAGTTAGAAAATCGTCCTAAATGTAGAAAATCATCGAAAAACGTAGAAAATGGTATAAAAATGAATCAAATTACAAAAAAATATAGAAAACCGTCGAAAAGTGTAGAAAATCGTCAAGATATGGTAGGCAATCATCAAAAAAGGTAAAAATTTGTCAAAAAACGTAGAAATTCATCACAAAATGTAGAAAATTGTCTAACAGCGAAGAAAATCGTCAAAAAACATGGAAAATCGTCAAAAGTGTAGAAAATCGTCGAAAAGTGTAGAAAATCGTCGAAAACTGTAGAAAATCGTCGAAAAGGGTAGAAATTCGTCACGAAAAGTTAGAAAATCGTCCTAAATGTAGAAAATCATCGAAAAACGTAGAAAATGGTATAAAAATGAATCAAATTACAAAAAAATATAGAAAACCGTCGAAAAAGTGTAGAAAATCGTCAACATATGGTAGGCAATTATCAAAAAAGGTAAAAATTTGTCAAAAAACATAGAAATTCATCACAAAATGTAGAAAATTGTCTAACAGCGAAGAAAATCGTCAAAAACCATGGAAAATCGTCAAAAGTGTAGAAAATCGTCGAAAAGTGTAGAAAATCGTCGAAAACTGTAGAAAATCGTCGAAAAGGGTAGAAATTCGTCACGAAAAGTTAGAAAATCGTCCTAAATGTAGAAAATCATCGAAAAACGTAGAAAATGGTATAAAAATGAATCAAATTACAAAAAAATATAGAAAACCGTCGAAAAGTGTAGAAAATCGTCAAGATATGGTAGGCAATCATCAAAAAAGGTAAAAATTTGTCAAAAAACGTAGAAATTCATCACAAAATGTAGAAAATTGTCTAACAGCGAAGAAAATCGTCAAAAAACATGAAAAATCGTCAAAAGTGTAGAAAATCGTCGAAAAGTGTAGAAAATCGTCGAAAACTGTAGAAAATCGTCGAAAAGGGTAGAAATTCGTCACGAAAAGTTAGAAAATCGTCCTAAATGTAGAAAATCATCGAAAAACGTAGAAAATGGTATAAAAATGAATCAAATTACGAAAAAATATAGAAAACCGTCGAAAAGTGTAGAAAATCGTCAAGATATGGTAGACAATCATTAAAAAAGGTAAAAATTTGTCAAAAAACGTAGAAATTCATCGCAAAATGTAGAAATTGTCTAATAGCGAAGAAAATCGTCAAGAAACATGGAAAATCGTTAAAAATGTAGAAAATCGTCGAAAAGTGTAGAAAATCGTCGAAAAATGTAGAAAATCGTCGAAAAGTGTAGAAAATCGTCGAAAAGGGTAGAAATTCGTCACGAAAAGTTAGAAAATCGTCCTAAATGTAGAAAATCATCGAAAAACGTAGAAAATGGTATAAAAATGAATCAAATTACGAAAAAATATAGAAAACCGTCGAAAAGTGTAGAAAATCGTCAAGATATGGTAGACAATCATTAAAAAAGGTAAAAATTTGTCGAAAAACGTAGAAATTCATCGCAAAATGTAGAAAATTGTCTAATAGCGAAGAAAATCGTCAAGAAACATGGAAAATCGTCAAAAAATGTAGAAAATCGTCGAAAAGTGTAGAAAATCGTCGAAAAATGTAGAAAATCGTCGAAAATTGTAGAAAATCGTCGAAAAGGGTAGAAATTCGTCACGAAAGTTAGAAAATCGTCCTAAATGTAGAAAATCATCGAAAAACGTAGAAAATGGTATAAAAATGAATCAAATTACGAAAAAATATAGAAAACCGTCGAAAAGTGTAGAAAATCGTCAAGATATGGTAGACAATCATTAAAAAAGGTAAAAATTTGTCGAAAAACGTAGAAATTCATCGCAAAATGTAGAAAATTGTCTAATAGCGAAGAAAATCGTCAAGAAACATGGAAAATCGTCAAAAATGTAGAAAATCGTCGAAAAGTGTAGAAAATCGTCGAAAAGTGTAGAAAATCGTCGAAAACTGTAGAAAATCGTCGAAAAGGGTAGAAATTCGTCACGAAAAGTTAGAAAATCGTCCTAAATGTAGAAAATCATCGAAAAACGTAGAAAATGGTATAAAAATGAATCAAATTACGAAAAAATATAGAAAACCGTCGAAAAGTGTAGAAAATCGTCCAGATATGGTAGACAATCATTAAAAAAGGTAAAAATTTGTCGAAAAACGTAGAAATTCATCGCAAAATGTAGAAAATTGTCTAATAGCGAAGAGAATCGTCAAGAAACATGGAAAATCGTCAAAAGTGTAGAAAATCGTCGAAAACTGTAGAAAATCGTCGAAAAGGGTAGAAATTCGTCACGAAAAGTTAGAAAATCGTCCTAAATATAGAAAATCATCGAAAAACGTAGAAAATGGTATAAAAGTGAATCAAATTACGAAATAATGTAGAAAACCGTCGAAAAGAGTAGAAAATCGTCAAGATATGGTAGACAATCATCAAAAAAGGTAAAATTTTGCCGAAAAACGTAGAAATTGATCACAAAATGTAGAAAATTGTCTAACAGCAAAGAAAATCGTCAAAAACCATGGAAAATCGTCAAAAGTGTAGAAAATCGTCGAAAAGTGTAGAAAATCGTCGAAAAGTGTAGAAAATCGTCGAAAACTGTAGAAAAATCGTCGAAAAGGGTAGAAATTCGTCACGAAAAGTTAGAAAATCGTCCTAAATGTAGAAAATCATCGAAAAACGTAGAAAATGGTATAAAAATGAATCAAATTACAAAAAAATATAGAAAACCGTCGAAAAGTGTAGAAAATCGTCAAGATATGGTAGGCAATCATCAAAAAAGGTAAAAATTTGTCGAAAAACGTAGAAATTCATCACAAAATGTAGAAAATTGTCTAACAGCGAAGAAAATCGTCAAAAAAACATGGAAAATCGTCAAAAGTGTAGAAAATCGTCGAAAACTGTAGAAAATCGTCGAAAAGGGTAGAAAATCGTCGAAAAGTGTAGAAAATCGTCGAAAAGGGTAGAAATTCGTCACGAAAAGTTAGAAAATCGTCCTAAATGTAGAAAATCATCGAAAACCGTAGAAAATGGTATAAAAATGAATCAAATTACAAAAAATATAGAAAACCGTCGAAAAGTGTAGAAAATCGTCAAGATATGGTAGGCAATCATCAAAAAAGGTAAAAATTTGTCAAAAAACGTAGAAATTCATCACAAAATGTAGAAAATTGTCTAACAGCGAAGAAAATCGTCAAAAACATGGAAAATCGTCAAAAGTGTAGAAAATCGTCGAAAAGTGTAGAAAATCGTCGAAAAGTGTAGAAAATCGTCGAAAAGTGTAGAAAATCGTCGAAAAGGGTAGAAATTCGTCACGAAAAGTTAGAAAATGGTCCTAAATATAGAAAATCATCGAAAAACGTAGAAAATGGTATAAAAGTGAATCAAATTGCGCAAAAATGTAGAAAACCGTCAAAAAGAGTAGAAAATCGTCAAGATATGGTAGACAATCATCAAAAAAGGTAAAAATTTGTCAAAAAACGTAGAAATTCATCACAAAATGTAGAAAATTGTCTAACAGCGAAGAAAATCGTCAAAAACCATGGAAAATCGTCAAAAGTGTAGAAAATCGTCAAAAAGTGTAGAAAATCGTCAAAAAACATGGAAAAATCGTCAAAACTGTGGAAAATCGTCAAAAGTGTAGAAAATCGTCGAAAAGTGTAGAAAATCGTCGAAAATTGTAGAAAATCGTCGAAAAGTGTAGAAAATCGTCGAAAAGTGTAGAAAATCGTCGAAAAGGGTAGAAATTCATCACGAAAAGTTAGAAAATCGTCCTAAATATAGAAAATCATCGAAAAACGTAGAAAATGATATAAAAGTGAATCAAATTACGAAAAAATATAGAAAACCGTCGAAAAGAGTAGAAAATCGTTAAGATATGGTAGACAATCATCAAAAAAGTTAAAAATTCGTCGAAAAACGTAGAAATTCATCGCAAAATGTAGAAAATATTCTAACAGCGAAGAAAATCGTCAAAAAACATGGAAAATCGTCAAAAGTGTAGAAAATCGTCGAAAAGTGTAGAAAATCGTCGAAAAGTGTAGAAAATCGTCGAAAAGTGTAGAAAATCGTCGAAAAGTGTAGAAAATCGTCGAAAAGGGTAGAAATTCGTCCCGAAAAGTTAGAAAATCGTCCTAAATGTAGAAAATCATCGAAAAACGTAGAAAATGGTATAAAAATGAATCAAATTACGAAAAAATATAGAAAACCGTCAAAAAGAGTAGAAAATCGTCAAGATATGGTAGACAATCATCAAAAAGGTAAAAATTTGTTGAAAAACGTAGAAATTCATCGTAAAATGTAGAAAATTGTCTAACAGCGAAGAAAATCGTCAAAAAACATGGAAAATCGTCAAAAGTGTAGAAAATCGTCGAAAAGTGTAGAAAATCGTCGAAAAGTGTAGAAAATCGTCGAAAAGGGTAGAAATTCGTCACGGTTAGAAAAATCGTCCTAATTATAGAAAAATCATCGAAAAAACGTAGAAAAATGGTATAAAAGTAAATCAAATTGCGAAAAAATGTAGAAAACCGTAGAAAAGAGTAGAAAATCGTCAAGATATGGTAGGCAATCATCAAAAAAGGTAAAAATTTGTCAAAAAACGTAGAAATTCATCACAAAATGTAGAAAATTGTCTAACAGCGAAGAAAATCGTCAAAAAACATGGAAAATCGTCAAAAGTGTAGAAAATCATCGAAAAGTGTAGAAAATCGTCGAAAAGTGTAGAAAATCGTCGAAAAGGGTAGAAATTCATCACGAAAAGTTAGAAAATCGTCCTAAATATAGAAAATCATCGAAAAACGTAGAAAATGATATAAAAGTGAATCAAATTACGAAAAATATAGAAAACCGTCGAAAAGAGTAGAAAATCGTTAAGATATGGTAGACAATCATCAAAAAAGTTAAAAATTCGTCGAAAAACGTAGAAATTCATCGCAAAATGTAGAAAATATTTCTAACAGCGAAGAAAATCGTCAAAAAACATGGAAAATCGTCAAAAGTGTAGAAAATCGTCGAAAAGTGTAGAAAATCGTCGAAAAGTGTAGAAAATCGTCGAAAGTGTAGAAAATCGTCGAAAAGTGTAGAAATCGTCGAAAAGGGTAGAAATTCGTCACGAAAAGTTAGAAAATCGTCCTAATTATAGAAAATCATCGAAAAACGTAGAAAATGGTATAAAAGTAAATCAAATTGCGAAAAAATGTAGAAACCGTAGAAAAGAGTAGAAAATCGTCAAGATATGGTAGGCAATCATCAAAAAAGGTAAAAATTTGTCAAAAACGTAGAAATTCATCACAAAATGTAGAAAATTGTCTAACAGCGAAGAAAATCGTCAAAAACCATGGAAAAATCGTCAAAAGTGTAGAAAATCGTCGAAAGTGTAGAAATCGTCGAAAACTGTAGAAAATCGTCCTTCTGAAAAGGGTAGAAATTCGTCACGAAAAGTTAGAAAATCGTCTAAATGTAGAAAATCATCGAAAAACGTAGAAAATGGTATAAAAATGAATCAAATTAACAAAAAAATATAGAAAACCGTCGAAAAGTGTAGAAAACGTCAAGATATGGTAGGCAATCATCAAAAAGGTAAAAATTTGTCAAAAAACGTAGGAATTCATCACAAACTGTAGAAAATTGTCTAACAGCGAAGAAAATCGTCAAAACCATGGAAAATCGTCAAAAGTGTAGAAAATCGTCGAAAAGTGTAGAAAATCGTCGAAAAGGGTAGAAATTCGTCCCGAAAAGTTAGAAAATCGTCCTAATGTAGAAAATCATCGAAAAACGTAGAAAATGGTATAAAAATGAATCAAATTACGAAAAATATAGAAAACCGTCGAAAAGTGTAGAAAATCGTCAGATATGGTAGACAATCATTAAAAAAGGTAAAAATTTGGTCGAAAAACGTAGAAATTCATCGCAAAATGTAGAAATTGTCTAACAGCGAAGAAAATCGTCAAAAACCATGGAAAATCGTCAAAGTGTAGAAAATCGTCGAAAAGTGTAGAAAATCGTCGAAAAGTGTAGAAAAATCGTCGAAAAGGGTAGAAATTCGTCACGAAAAGTTAGAAAATCGTCCTAAATGTAGAAAATCATCGAAAAACGTAGAAAATGGTATAAAAATAAATCAAATTACAAAAAAATATAGAAAACCGTCGAAAAGTGTAGAAAATCGTCAAGATATGGTAGGCAATCATCAAAAAAGGTAAAAATTTGTCAAAAAACGTAGAAATTCATCACAAAATGTAGAAAATTGTCTAACAGCAAAGAAAATCGTCAAAAAACATGGAAAATCATCAAAAGTGTAGAAGATCGTCGAAAAGTGTAGAAAATCGTCATAAAAAGGGTAGAAATTCGTCAAGAAAAGTTAGAAAATCGTCCTAAATATAGAAAATCATCGAAAAACGTAGAAAATGGTATAAAAGTAAATCAAATTGCGAAAAAATGTAGAAAACCGTCGAAAAGAGTAGAAAATCGCCAAGATATGGTAAACAATCATCAAAAAAGGTAAAAATTTGTCGAAAAAGGTAGAAATTCATCGCAAAATGTAGAAAATTGTCTAACAGCGAAGAAAATCGTCAAAAACCATGGAAAATCGTCAAAAGTGTAGAAAATCGTCGAAAAGTGTAGAAAATCGTCGAAAAGTGTAGAAAATCATCGAAAAGTGTAGAAAATCGTCGAAAAGGGTAGAAATTCGTCATAAAAAGTTAGAAAATCGTCCGAAATATAGAAAATCATCGAAAAACGTAGAAAATGGTATAAAAGTGAATCAAATTACGAAATAATGTAGAAAACCGTCGAAAAGAGTAGAAAATCGTCAAGATATGGTAGACAATCATCAAAAAAGGTAAAATTTTGCCGAAAAACGTAGAAATTGATCACAAAATGTAGAAAATTGTCTAACAGCAAAGAAAATCGTCAAAAAACATGGAAAATCATCAAAAGTGTAGAAGATCGTCAAAAAGTGTAGAAAATCGTCGAAAAGTGTAGAAAATCGTCGAAAAGTGTAGAAAATCGTCGAAAAGGGTAGAAATTCGTCATGAAAAGTTAGAAAATCGTCCTAAATATAGAAAATCATCGAAAAACGTAGAAAATGGTATAAAAGTGAATCAAATTACGAAATAATGTAGAAAACCGTCGAAAAGAGTAGAAAATCGTTAAGATATGGTAGACAATCATCAAAAAAGGAAAAAATTTGTCGAAAAACGTAGAAATTCATCGCAAAATGTAGAAAATTGTCTAACAGCGAAGAGAATCGTCAAAAAACATGGAAAATCGTCAAAAGTGTAGAAAATCGTCGAAAAGTGTAGAAAATCGTCGAAAAGTGTAGAAAATCGTAGAAAATCGTCGAAAAGGGTAGAAATTCGTCAAGAAAAGTTAGAAAATCGTCCTAAATATAGAAATTCATCGCAAAATGTAGAAAATTGTCTAACAGCGAAGGAAATCGTCAAAAAACATGGAAAATCGTCAAAAGTGTAGAAAATCGTCGAAAAGTGTAGCAAATCGTCAAAAAACATGGAAAAATCGTCAAAAGTGTAGAAAATCGTCGAAAAGTGTAGAAAATCGTCGAAAAGTGTAGAAAATCGTCGAAAAGTGTAGAAAATCGTCGAAAAGGGTAGAAATTCGTCAAAAAAAGTTAGAAAATCGTCCTAAATATAGAAAATCATCGAAAAATGTAGAAAATGGTATAAAAGTGAATCAAATTGCGCAAAAATGTAGAAAACCGTCAAAAAGAGTAGAAAATCGTCAAGATATGGTAGACAATCATCAAAAAAGGTAAAAATTTGTCGAAAAACGTAGAAATTCATCGCAAAATGTAGAAAATTGTCTAACAGCGAAGAAAATCGTCAAAAAACATGGAAAATCGTCAAAAGTGTAGAAAATCATCGAAAAGTGTAGAAAATCGTCGAAAAGTGTAGAAAATCGTCGAAAAGTGTAAAAAATCGTCACGAAAAGTTAGAAAATCGTCCTAAATATAGAAAATCATCGAAAACCGTAGAAAATGGTATAAAAGTGAATCAAATTGCGCAAAAATGTAGAAAACCGTCAAAAAGAGTAGAAAATCGTCAATATATGGTAGACAATCATCAAAAAACGTAAAAATTTGTCGAAAAACGTAGAAATTCATCGCAAAATGTAGAAAATTGTCTAACAGCGAAGAAAATCGTCAAAAAACATGGAAACTCGTCAAAAGTGTAGAAAATCGTCGAAAAGTGTAGAAATTCGTCGAAAAATGTAGAAAATCGTCGAAAAGTGTAGAAAATCGTCGAAAAGGGTAGAAATTCGTCACGAAAAGTTAGAAAATCGTCCTAATTATAGAAAATCATCGAAAAACGTAGAAAATGGTATAAAAGTAAATCAAATTGCGAAAAAATGTAGAAAACCGTAGAAAAGAGTAGAAAATCGTCAAGATATGGTAGACAATCATCAAAAAAGGTAAAAATTTGTCGAAAAACGTAGAAATTCATCGCAAAATGTAGAAAATTGTCTGAAAGCGAAGAAAATCGTCAAAAAACATGGAGAATCATCAAAAGTGTAGAAGATCGTCGAAAAGTGTAGAAAATCGTCGAAAGGTGTAGAAAATCGTCGAAAAGTGTAGAAAATCGTCGAAAAGGGTAGAAATTCGTCACGAAAAGTTAGAAAATCGTCCTAAATATAGAAAATCATCGAAAAACGTAGAAAATGGTATAAAAGTGAATCAAATTACGAAATAATGTAGAAAACCGTCGAAAAGAGTAGAAAATCGTTAAGATATGGTAGACAATCATCAAAAAAGGAAAAAATTTGTCGAAAAACGTAGAAATTCATCGCAAAATGTAGAAAATTGTCTAACAGCGAAGAAAATCGTCAAGAAACATGGAAAATCGTCAAAGTGTAGAAAATCGTCGAAAAGTGTAGAAAATCGTCGAAAATTGTAGAAAATCGTCGAAAAGTGTAGAAAATCGTCGAAAAGTGTAGAAAATCGTCGAAAAGGGTAGAAATTCGTCGAAAAGTGTAGAAAATCGTCGAAAAGGGTAGAAATTCGTCACGAAAAGTTAGAAAATCGTCCTAATTATAGAAAATCATCGAAAAACGTAGAAAATGGTATAAAAGTGAATCAAATTACGAAAAAATGTAGAAAACCGTAGAAAAGAGTAGAAAATCGTCAAGATATGGTAGACAATCATTAAAAAAGGTAAAAATTTGTCGAAAAACGTAGAAATTCATCAAAAAATGTAGAAAATTGTCTAACAGCAAAGAAAATCGTCAAAAAACATAAAAAATCGTCGAAAAGGGTAGGAAATCGTCAAAAAAAGGTAGAAAATCGTCAAAAAATGAAGAAAATGTTGATTTTAATACTTACAACATCCAACTTCATCACTTCCATCAACACAATCACTTTGCATATCGCAATGATAACTCTTCGGAATACATTGATTATTCGAATGACAAGCAAATTGATGATATTGACAAATCGAACCAGGTGGATTTGTAGCACAATTTTCCTCATCAGAATTATCACCACAATCATCATCCGAATCGCATCTCCAAGTTTTCAAAACACATTTTTTATTCGCGCATTGATACTCATTTGGTTCACAACCATCTGGTCGATAACCATCTTCGTCTGAACCATCTGAACAATCAAATTTGCCATCTCTTACTTTCGAACGAGGAATGCATTCGCCGTTTGAACATGTTGCTTCGTGTACTTCACAGACTGATGGATGGGGTGTGATTGGGCGGGTTGGTCCTAATAAATACAACAAAATTTGTTTAAAAACGGTTAAAAAAAAGGATTCTAAGTGATCACATATAGGATAGATTCTAAATCAAAATTTTGAAATTTACTTACCAAAATCAATATTGAAAGAAGCAAAAAAATTGAAAAAAATATATTAATTTTGATATTCAGTTAAATTTTTTGAATATTCATACCTGTTCCTCTATAATTTGTATGTATTGGTGGTAAAATACCAAATTTTGAATGTGATGGAAATGATTTGTTTCCAAAACGAGCTGCATTTTAAACAAATAATAAAATGTCATAAAAATTTGACATACTTAACATTTTTGACATTTGATATTTGTCATTTTTGACATTTTTCATGGTGACACTTTTCATTTTTGACATTTAGCATTGTGACATTTGTCATTTGACATTTGCCATCTTGAAATTTGTCATTTTTGACATTTAGCATTGTGACATTTGTCATTTGACATCTTTGACATTTGCCATCTTGAAATTTGTCATTTTTGACATTTTTCATGGTGACACTTTTCATTTTTGACATTTAGCATTGTGACATTTGTCATTTGACATCTTTGATATTTGCCATCTTGAAATTTGTCATTTTTGACATTTTTCATGGTGACACTTTTCATTTTTGACATTTAGCATTGTGACATTTGTCATTTGACATTTGCCATCTTGAAATTTGTCATTTTTGACATTTAGCATTGTGACATTTGTCATTTGACATCTTTGACATTTGCCATCTTGAAATTTGTCATTTTTGACATTTTTCATGGTGACACTTTTCATTTTTGACATTTAGCATTGTGACATTTGTCATTTGA
This sequence comes from Altica lythri, assembly GCA_964028335.1. Classification (NCBI taxonomy): domain Eukaryota; kingdom Metazoa; phylum Arthropoda; class Insecta; order Coleoptera; family Chrysomelidae; genus Altica; species Altica lythri. Next base: position 110,932 of record CAXIIO010000958.1, on the reverse strand, counting down.
CATCTTTGATATTTGCCATCTTGAAATTTGTCATTTTTGACATTTTTCATGGTGACACTTTTCATTTTTGACATTTAGCATTGTGACATTTGTCATTTGACATCTTTGACATTTGCCATCTTGAAATTTGTCATTTTTGACATTTTTCATTGTGACACTTTTCATTTTTGACATTTAGCATTGTGACATTTGTCATATTTGACATCTTTGACATTTGCCATCTTGAAATTTGTCATTTTTGACATTTTTCATAGTGACACGTTTCATTTTTGACATTTAGCATTGTGACATTTGTCATTTGACATCTTTGACATTTGCCATGTGGAAATTTGTCATTTTTGACATTTTTCATTGTGACACTTTTCATTTTTGACATTTAGCATTGTGACATTTGTCATTTGACATCTTTGACATTTGCCATCTTGAAATTTGTCATTTTTGACATTTTTCATGGTGACACTTTTCATTTTTGACATTTAGCATTGTGACATCTTTGACATTTGCCATCTTGAAATTTGTCATTTTTGACATTTTTCATTGTGACACTTTTCATTTTTGACATTTAGCATTGTGACATTTGTCATTTGACATCTTTGACATTTGCCATCTTGAAATTTGTCATTTTTGACATTTTTCATGGTGACACTTTTCATTTTTGACATTTAGCATTGTGACATTTGACATCTTTGTCATTTGCCATCTTGAAATTTGTCATTTTTGACATTTTTCATGGTGACACTTTTCATTTTTGACATTTAGCATTGTGACATTTGTCATTTGACATCTTTGACATTTGCCATCTTGAAATTTGTCATTTTTGACATTTTTCATGGTGACACTTTTCATTTTTGACATTTAGCATTGTGACATTTGTCATTTGACATCTTTGACATTTGCCATCTTGAAATTTGTCACTTTTGACATTTTTCATGGTGACACTTTTCATTTTTGACATTTAGCATTGTGACATTTGTCATTTGACATCTTTGACATTTGGCATCCTGAAATTTGTCATTTTTGACATTTTTCATTGTGACACTTTTCATTTTTGACATTTAGCATTGTGACATTTGTCATTTGACATCTTTGACATTTGCCATCTTGAAATTTGTCATTTTTGACATTTTTCATGGTGACACTTTTCATTTTTGACATTTAGCATTGTGACATTTGTCATTTGACATCTTTGACATTTGCCATCTTGAAATTTGTCATTTTTGACATTTTTCATGGTGACACTTTTCATTTTTGACATTTAGCATTGTGACATTTGTCATTTGACATCTTTGACATTTGGCATCCTGAAATTTGTCATTTTTGACATTTTTCATTGTGACACTTTTCATTTTTGACATTTAGCATTGTGACATTTGTCATTTGACATCTTTGACATTTGCCATCTTGAAATTTGTCATTTTTGACATTTTTCATGGTGACACTTTTCATTTTTGACATTTAGCATTGTGACATTTGTCATTTGACATCTTTGACATTTGCCATCTTGAAATTTGTCATTTTTGACATTTTTCATGGTGACACTTTTCATTTTTGACATTTAGCATTGTGACATTTGTCATTTGACATCTTTGACATTTGCCATCTTGAAATTTGTCATTTTTGACATTTTTCATGGTGACACTTTTCATTTTTGACATTTAGCATTGTGACATTTGTCATTTGACATCTTTGACATTTGGCATCCTGAAATTTGTCATTTTTGACATTTTTCATTGTGACACTTTTCATTTTTGACATTTAGCATTGTGACATTTGTCATTTGACATCTTTGACATTTGCCATCTTGAAATTTGTCATTTTTGACATTTTTCATGGTGACACTTTTCATTTTTGACATTTAGCATTGTGACATTTGTCATTTGACATCTTTGACATTTGCCATCTTGAAATTTGTCATTTTTGACATTTTTCATGGTGACACTTTTCATTTTTGACATTTAGCATTGTGACATTTGTCACTTGACATCTTTGACATTTGCCATCTTGAAATTTGTCATTTTTGACATTTTTCATGGTGACACTTTTCATTTTTGACATTTAGCATTGTGACATTTGTCATTTGACATCTTTGACATTTGCCATCTTGAAATTTGTCATTTTTGACATTTTTCATGGTGACACTTGTCATTTTTGACATTTAGCATTGTGACATTTGTCATTTGACATCTTTGACATTTGCCATCTTGAAAAATGTCATTTTTGACATTTTTCATAGTGACATTTTTCATTTTTGACATTTAGCATTGTGACATTTGTCACTTGACATCTTTGACATTTGCCATCTTGAAATTTGTCATTTTTGACATTTTTCATGGTGACACTTTTCATTTTTGACATTTAGCATTGTGACATTTGTCATTTGACATCTTTGACATTTGCCATCTTGAAATTTGTCATTTTTGACATTTTTCATGGTGACACTTTTCATTTTTGACATTTAGCATTGTGACATTTGTCACTTGACATCTTTGACATTTGCCATCTTGAAATTTGTCATTTTTGACATTTTTCATGGTGACACTTGTCATTTTTGACATTTAGCATTGTGACATTTGTCATTTGACATCTTTGACATTTGCCATCTTGAAATTTGTCATTTTTGACATTTTTCATGGTGACACTTTTCATTTTTGACATTTAGCATTGTGACATTTGTCACTTGACATCTTTGACATTTGCCATCTTGAAATTTGTCATTTTTGACATTTTTCATGGTGACACTTTTCATTTTTGACATTTAGCATTGTGACATTTGTCATTTGACATCTTTGACATTTGCCATCTTGAAATTTGTCATTTTTGACATTTTTCATGGTGACACTTGTCATTTTTGACATTTAGCATTGTGACATTTGTCATTTGACATCTTTGACATTTGCCATCTTGAAAAATGTCATTTTTGACATTTTTCATAGTGACATTTTTCATTTTTGACATTTAGCATTGTGACATTTGTCACTTGACATCTTTGACATTTGCCATCTTGAAATTTGTCATTTTTGACATTTTTCATGGTGACACTTTTCATTTTTGACATTTAGCATTGTGACATTTGTCATTTGACATCTTTGACATTTGCCATCTTGAAATTTGTCATTTTTGACATTTTTCATAGTGACACTTTTCATTTTTGACATTTAGCATTGTGACATTTGTCATTTGACATCTTTGACATTTGCCATCTTGAAATTTGTCATTTTTGACATTTTTCATAGTGACACTTTTCATTTTTGACATTTAGCATTGTGACATTTGTCACTTGACATCTTTGACATTTGCCATCTTGAAATTTGTCATTTTTGACATTTTTCATGGTGACATTTTTCATTTTTGACATTTAGCATTGTGACATTTGTCACTTGACATCTTTGACATTTGCCATCTTGAAATTTGTCATTTTTGACATTTTTCATGGTGACACTTTTCATTTTTGACATTTAGCATTGTGACATTTGTCATTTGACATCTTTGACATTTGGCATCCTGAAATTTGTCATTTTTGACATTTTTCATTGTGACACTTTTCATTTTTGACATTTAGCATTGTGACATTTGTCATTTGACATCTTTGACATTTGCCATCTTGAAATTTGTCATTTTTGACATTTTTCATGGTGACACTTATCATTTTTGACATTTAGCATTGTGAAATTTGTCATTTGACATTTGCCATCTTGAAATTTGTCATTTTAGACATTTTTCATGGTGACACTTTTCATTTTTGACATTTAGCATTGTGACATTTGTCATTTGACATCTCTGACATTTGCCATCTTGAAATTTGTCATTTTTGACATTTTTCATTTTTGACATTTAGCATTGTGACATTTGTCATCTTTGACATTTGCCATCTTGAAATTTGTCATTTTTGACATTTTTCATAGTGACACTTTTCATTTTTGACATTTAGCATTGTGACATTTGTCATTTGACATATTTGACATTTGCCATCTTGAAATTTGTCATTTTTGACATTTTTCATGGTGACACTTTTCATTTTTGACATTTAGCATTGTGACATTTGTCATTTGACATCTTTGACATTTGCCATCTTGAAATTTGTCATTTTTGACATTTTTCATGGTGACACTTTTCATTTTTGACATTTAGCATTGTGACATTTGTCATTTGACATTTGCCATCTTGAAATTTGTCATTTTTGACATTTTTCATGGTGACACTTTTCATTTTTGACATTTAGCATTGTGACATTTGTCATTTGACATCTTTGACATTGGCCATCTTGAAATTTGTCATTTTTGACATTTTTCATGGTGACACTTTTCATTTTTGACATTTAGCATTGTGACATTTGTCATTTGACATTTGCCATCTTGAAATTTGTCATTTTTGACATTTTTCATGGTGACACTTTTCATTTTTGACATTTAGCATTGTGACATTTGTCATTTGACATCTTTGACATTTGCCATCTTGAAATTTGTCATTTTTGACATTTTTCATGGTGACACTTTTCATTTTTGACATTTAGCATTGTGACATTTGTCATTTGACATTTGCCATCTTGAAATTTGTCATTTTTGACATTTTTCATGGTGACACTTTTCATTTTTGACATTTAGCATTGTGACATTTGTCATTTGACATCTTTGACATTTGCCATCTTGAAATTTGTCACTTTTGACATTTTTCATGGTGACACTTTTCATTTTTGACATTTAGCATTGTGACATTTGTCATTTGACATCTTTGACATTTGCCATCTTGAAATTTGTCATTTTTGACATTTTTCATGGTGACACTTTTCATTTTTGACATTTAGCATTGTGACATTTGTCATTTGACATCTTTGACATTTGCCATCTTGAAATTTGTCATTTTTGACATTTTTCATGGTGACACTTTTCATTTCTGACATTTAGCATTGTGACATTTGTCATTTGACATCTTTGACATTTGCCATCTTGAAATTTGTCATTTTTGACATTTTTCATAGTGACACTTTTCATTTTTGACATTTAGCATTGTGTCATTTGTCATTTGACATCTTTGACATTTGCCATATTGAAATTTGTCATTTTTGACATTTTTCATGGTGACACTTTTCATTTTTGACATTTAGCATTGTGACATTTGTCATTTGACATCTTTGTCATTTGCCATCTTGAAATTTGTCATTTCTGACATTTTTCATGGTGACACTTTTCATTTTTGACATTTAGCATTGTGACATTTGTCATTTGACATCTTTGACATTTGCCATCTTGAAATTTGTCATTTTTGACATTTTTCATGGTGACACTTTTCATTTTTGACATTTAGCATTGTGACATTTGTCATTTGACATCTTTGACATTTGCCATCTTGAAATTTGTCGTTTTTGACATTTTTCATTTTTGACATTTAGCATTGTGACATTTGTCATTTTTGACATTTGCCATCTTGAAATTTGTCATTTTTGACATTTTTCATGGTGACACTTTTCATTTTTGACATTTAGCATTGTGACATTTGTCATTTGACATTTTTGACATTTGCCATCTTGAAATTTGTCATTTTTGACATTTAGCATTGTGACATTTGTCATTTGACATCTTTGACATTTGCCATCTTGAAATTTGTCATTTTTGACATTTAGCATTGTGACATTTGTCATTTGACCTCTTTGACATTTGCCATCTTGAAATTTGTCATTTTTGACATTTTTCATGGTGACACTTTTCATTTTTGACATTTAGCATTGTGACATTTGTCATTTGACATTTTTGACATTTGCCATCTTGAAATTTGTCATTTTTGACATTTAGCATTGTGACATTTGTCATTTGACATCTTTGACATCTTGAAATTTGTCATTTTTGACATTTAGCATTGTGACATTTGTCATTTGACATCTTTGACATTTGCCATCTTGAAATTTGTCATTTTTGACATTTAGCATTGTGACATTTGTCATTTGACATCTTTGACATTTGCCATCTTGAAATTTGTCATTTTTGACATTTAGCATTGTGAAATTTGTCATTTGACATCTTTGACATTTGCCATCTTGAAATTTGTCATTTTTGACATTTTTCATGGTGACACTTTTCATTTTTGACATTTAGCATTGTGACATTTGTCATATTTGACATCTTTGACATTTGCCATCTTGAAATTTGTCATTTTTGACATTATTTCTTACAATATGTCATTTTTGACATTTTTCATCGTAAGAATTGTCATTTTTCACCTTTTTCTTGCTGTATGTCATTTATCATATTTCTGACATTTATTATCTTTGCTTTTATCATTTTTTATCGTGAGTTTTGTCATTTTTAACATTTAATAAACTAAATTTACATAAAAACTAGATTTTATGTCTAAAAACAACTTACTTTTAATAACAGAAACAGTAACTGCTACTTCAGCGCCATCAGTATTCGGTGGAAATCCTAATGCAACACAAAGATATTGTCCGGCATGTTGAATTTGTATATTTGGAATGGTTAAACGGCCTCTTACATCTGTGGTACCTGGAGGTAGTGGTAAACCATTAGCACGAACCCAATGAACTTTTGCTCTAAGTGGTCCTTCATCTCTGCATGTCAAAACCACTTCTTGACCTAATTTCAAATATACAAAAATCAATTTTTTTGTTTAAATGTTAAAATTTGGTGTTTTAGTATGTTTAGTAGCCACCAGAGGGAGTTTTATTATGATATTTTTAACCATAGATTAGATACGAATCCTAGAATTTGGAATCGTTGACTTTGAACGTTATTTGAAATGTCAAATGTCATATTTAAAGCGTCAAATGTCAAAAATTGATGTATAAGTATATAAAAACTTGTAAATTGTCATATTTAAAATGTCAAATGTCAAAAAATGACATATAAGTATGTCAAATGTCAAAATTGTCATATTTGAAATGTCAAATGTCAAAAAGTGACATAAGTACGTCAAATGTCAAAATGATCATATTTAAAGAGCCAAATGTCAAAATTATATTGTCAAATGTCAAAAATTTATTGAAAAGTATTTAAAAACGTGTAAATTTGTCATATTTGAAATGCCAAATGTCAAAAAGTGACATAGAAGTAGGTCAAATGTCAAAATGATCATATTTAAATCAGCAAATGTCAAAGTTAATATAAAATGTCAAAAAATGATATAAAAGTATGTAAAAACGTGTAAATTTGTCATATTTGAAATGTTAAATGTCAAAAAGTGACATATAAGTATGTCAAATGTCAAAATGACCATATTTAAAGCGTCAAATGTCACAAACTATATTGTCAAATGTCAAAAATTGATGTATAAGTATGTAAAAACGTATAAATTGTCATATTTGAAATGTCAAATGTCAAAAAGTGACATATAAACTCGTCAAATGTCAAAATTATTATATTTAAAGCGTCAAATGTCAAAAATTCACATATAAACACGTCAAATGTCAAAATTATCATATTTAAAGAGTGAAATGTCAAAAAGTGACATGTATTCACGTCAAATGTCAAAATTATCATATTTAAAGAGTCAAATGTCAAAAAGTGACATATAAACACGTCAAATGTCAAAATTATTATATTTACAGCGTCAAATGTCAAAAAGTGACATATAAACACGTCAAATGTCAAAATTATCATATTTAAAGCGTCAAATGTCAAAAAGTGACATATAAACACGTCAAATGTCAAAATAATCATATTTAAATCATCAAACGTCAAAATTATGATATCAAATGTAAACAATTAAGATATAATTATGTCAAATGTCAAAATGATCATATTTAAAGAGCCAAATGTCAAAATTATATTGTCAAATGTCAAAAATTTATTGAAAAGTATGTAAAATGTGTAAATTTGTCATATTTGAAATGTCAAAAAGTGACATAGAAGTAGGTCAAATGTCAAAATGATCATATTTAAATCAGCAAATGTCAAAGTTAATATCAAATGTCATAAAATGATATAAAAGTATGTAAAAACGTGTAAATTGTCATATTTAAAATGTCAAATGTCAAAAAGTGACATATAAGTATGTCAAATGTCAAAATTATCATATTTAAAGCGTCAAATGTCAAAATTATAGTGTCCAATGTCAAAAATTGATTTAAAAGTATGTAAAAACGTATAAATTGTCATATTTGAAATGTCAAATGTCAAAAAGTGACATATAAGTATGTCAAATGTCAAAATGATCATATTTAAATCCTCAAACGTCAAAATAATGGTATCAAATGTAAACAATTAGGATATAATTATGTAAAATGTCAAAATGATCATATTTAAAGAGCCAAATGTCAAAATTATATTGTCAAATGTCAAAAATTGATTGAAAAGTATGTAAAAACGTGTAAATTTGTCATATTTGAAATGCCAAATGTCAAAAAGTGACATAGAAGTAGGTCAAATGTCAAAATGATCATATTTAAATCAGCAAATGTCAAAGTTAATATCAAATGTCAAAAAATAATATAAAAGTATGTAAAACTGTGTAAATTGTCATATTTAAAATGTCAAATGTCAAAAAGTGACATATAAGTATGTCAAATGTCAAAATTATCATATTTAAAGCGTCAAATGTCAAAATTATAGTGTCAAATGTCAAAAATTGATTAAAAAGTATGTAAAAACATATAAATTATCATATTTGAAATGTCAAATGTCAAAAAGTGACATATAAGTATGTCAAATGTCAAAATGATCATATTTAAATCATCAAACGTAAACAATTGAGATATAATTATGTCAAATATCAAAATTATTATATTTAAAGCGTCATATGTCAAAATTGTCATGTCAAATGTCGTATTTGTAGCGTCAAATGTCAAAATTGTCATGACAAATATCGAAATTGTCGTATTTGTAGTGTCAAATGTCAAAACTGTCGTGTTTGTACAAACAAATGTTAAAATTGACATAGTTTTTGGGTCAAATGTTAAAATTGTCATTTCAAATGTCAAAATTGTCATATTTGTTGCGTCAAATGTCAAAATTAACTTTGATATATTATGATGATTCAAAATTTATATACAATAAGCATATAAAGTGAAATGTATATGTACACAATGATTAATAAAAAAAGAAGACAAATAATATATATTACAAAAAAAAGGATGAAGAATGTAGGTGAGTCGCAAAGTTAACAGGACTTTTAAATAGTTATTTGTGACACAAGGACGGAAAATGACATTTTGCAAGAGCGAGTAAAATTGTGTAGCCGAGGTGCGTTATATTCAAAAATTGACCGCTTGTGCTATCTAAAGTAAGACCAGTGACTAGAAGACAGCCGACAGACTGTCAGCTAGTATGACGTGATCTTCGGGTAGATATAAGCGCCACATTGGATATTAATATAATATTATAGTTGTATAATAACTTGTTTGATACTTAATATACGTGTTCAGCAGTTATTAAGGTGGAAACATACTATCAAAACGTGACACGACGCCACGCCACCCGACGCATGTCAGTACTTATCAATTCCATATATTTAATACAGTTAGAAGCACATAGACAACACGCTATGTGACCATACGCCGCAACATAAATATATGGAATTGATGCGTCGGGTGACGTGGCGTCGTGTCACGTTTTGATAGTATGTTTCCGCCTTTAGTGTTTTAATTAACATATGTTGCAAACACAACAAGTTCAAAAACTTTTTGCTTTGTGACATACAAGATTAGATGTTTATTGACATCTATTGCACGATTAAAAGAATTAGTAATATAATAAGGAATGATTTTCTGATAATCGATTTCAAGATCCTTAATTTTTATACATACAAATACTGTGCCACACTATTTTTTGGTCCGACTAATTTTTAATATTTTCAAAAGTTCTGTTATGTTCAAGAGTTGACCGCTTGTGCTACCTAAAGTAAGACCAGTGACTAGAAGACAGCCGACAGACTGTCAGCTGGTATGACTCATAACGCCATCTCTTTAGATAATCTAAAAGCTACTTTGCCGGCCTAGGCCGGAAAATGTCATTTTCCGGACGATTTTGAAGTAATTTATAGTATTGTTTCTGGACGGAGGACCAAAAAAATATTTTTCTCATTTTCACTATTTTTCTCTTATTTGCCTTACAAGTGTTTATCCTCTATTTAGAATTTTTTTTCCAGTTCTTCACGATTATTTTCGTCCTTTTCCATTTTTTACTATTTATTCCTCTTTTTCACAATTTTTTTCTTCTTTTTCCAATTTTTTACTATTCTTCCATTTTTTCATGATTTTCTTCTTTATCCTGTTTACTTTGCGACAAACTTTATAGAAACCTCACACACGATTTTAAAATAAAATTAAAATTAGAAATGAAAATAGATATAAAAATGAAGTTTTAGATTCGCCACACACACGATTTCAAAATTTTTAGAAATTACTCACCACTTTTATAAACATCTGCACGACGAACAACAACAAATAAAATTTGAATTAGTTTAAAAAACATATAAATAAATAACTAAACACAAATTTGTTAATAAACAAAAAATTTGTTTAAAAAATAAAAAAAAAAAAAAAATAAACTTACGTTCATGTTCTTCAGTTGATGTTGGATATGTTCTTAAATTCAATTCTCGTGGTGAACCAGCTGAAAATTATTTCGAAATATTAAAATTTTCTAATGAAAAATTGTAAAAATCGATGAGGAATTGAAGAATCGTTAAAAATTGAAAAATTTCATTTTGACATCTGTCAATTTTCATTGTCAAATTTGTCATTTTTAACATTAATCCTTGCCATATGTAATTTTTGACATTTGACGTTATTACCGTATTTAGAGCGTCAAATGTCACAAATTAAAGTGTCAACTGTCAAAATTATCATATTTAAAGTGTCAAATGTCAAAAATTGATTTATAAGTATGTAAAAACTAGCTGGCCCGGCGAACTTCGTACCGCCTAAGAATAAATAATTTTTTTTTCATTTCCTTTTTTACAATTTTTACATTTTTTCTACATTAATTTCCCCTGTTTTTTTATCGATAAAAAATTAAATATAAACAGTGTCATCTATTGCATACTTGCACGACCTAAAAATATGATTGTAAGAGGAAAATTGTATAAAAATCGATAAATAAGCTTAATTAATCGATTATAAACACAAATTAATCGATAATTTCTTAAAAAATTACGATTTTATTGAATACCTGACAATTCTTCTTCTTTTTCTTAGTGAGCATGATAAATGTCAAAAAATAAAAATCCGTTAATATTTCAAACATCCTTCATTATATTCGATAAAAAATCGATAAATACGCTTAATTAATCGATTATAAACACAAATTAATCGATATTTTCTTAAAAAATTACGATTTTATTGAATATCTGACAATTATCTTCTTTTTCTTAGTGAGCATGACAAATGTCAAAAATTAAAAATCCGTTAATATTTCAAACATCCTTCATTATTTTCGTTTAAAAATCGATAAATAAGCTTAATTAATCGATTATAAACACAAATTAATCGATATTTTCATTAAAACTTTTCTTTTTCTTAGTGAGCATGACAAATGTCAAAAATTAAAAATCTGTCAATATTTCAAACATCCTTTATTATTTTCGATCAAATATCGATAAATACGCTTAATTAATCGATTATAAACACAAATTAATCAATATTTTTATTAAAAATTGCGATTTTATTGAATATCTGACAATTCTTCTTCTTTATCTTAGTGAGCATGACAGATGTCTAAAATTAAAAATCAGTTAATATTTCAAACATCCTTCATTATTTTCGATTAAAAATCGATAAATAAGCTTAATTAATCGATTATAAACACAAATTAATCGATATTTTCTTAAAAAATTACGATTTTATTGAATATCTGACAATTTTCTTCTTTTTCTTAGTGAGCATGATAAATGTCAAAAAATAAAAATCCGTTAATATTTCAAACATCCTTCATTATTTTCGATAAAAAATCGATAAATACGCTTAATTAATCGATTATAAACACAAATTAATCGATATTTTCTTAAAAAATTACGATTTTATTGAATACCTGACAATTCTTCTTCTTTTTCTTAGTGAGCATGATAAATGTCAAAAAATAAAAATCCGTTAATATTTCAAACATCCTTCATTATTTTCGATAAAAAATCGATAAATACGCTTAATTAATCGATTATAAACACAAATTAATCGATATTTTCTTAAAAATTACGATTTTATTGAATATCTGACAATTTTCTTCTTTTTCTTAGTGAGCATGATAAATGTCAAAAAATAAAAATCCGTTAATATTTCAAACATCCTTCATTATTTTCGATAAAAAATCGATAAATACGCTTAATTAATCGATTATAAACACAAATTAATCGATATTTTCTTAAAAAATTACGATTTTATTGAATATCTGACAATTTTCTTCTTTTTCTTAGTGAGCATGACAAATGTCAAAAATTAAAAATCCGTTAATATTTCAAACATCCTTCATTATTTTCGTTTAAAAATCGATAAATAAGCTTAATTAATCGATTATAAACACAAATTAATCGATATTTTCATTAAAACTTTTCTTTTTCTTAGTGAGCATGACAAATGTCAAAAATTAAAAATCTGTCAATATTTCAAACATCCTTTATTATTTTCGATCAAATATCGATAAATACGCTTAATTAATCGATTATAAACACAAATTAATCAATATTTTTATTAAAAATTGCGATTTTATTGAATATCTGACAATTCTTCTTCTTTATCTTAGTGAGCATAACAGATGTCTAAAATTAAAAATCAGTTAATATTTCAAACATCCTTCATTATTTTCGATTAAAAATCGATAAATAAGCTTAATTAATCGATTATAAACACAAATTAATCGATATTTTCTTAAAAAATTACGATTTTATTGAATATCTGACAATTTTCTTCTTTTTCTTAGTGAGCATGATAAATGTCAAAAAATAAAAATCCGTTAATATTTCAAACATCCTTCATTATTTTCGATAAAAAATCGATAAATACGCTTAATTAATCGATTATAAACACAAATTAATCGATATTTTCTTAAAAAATTACGATTTTATTAAATATCTGACAATTCTTTTTCTTAGTGAGCATGACAAATGTCAAAAATTAAAAATCCGTTAATATTTCAAACATCCTTCATTATTTTCGATTAAAAATCGATAAATAAGCTTAATTAATTGGTTTTAAACACAAATTAATCGATATTTTTATCAAAATTGCAATTTTGTTGAATATTTGACAATTCTTCTTCTTTTTCTCAGTGAGCATGACAGATGTCAAAATTTAAAATTTATTATTTTCGGTTAAATATCGATAAATAAGCTTTATTAATCGATTATAATGACAAATTAATTGATATTTTCTTAAAAATTTCGATTTTATGCGAATTATATTATAAAATAGATATTCTGTCAAAAGTGGCCTTGAACGTTATAGAAAAAGTTGCTAATTTTTAAAAAAAATCTATTTTTGATAAAAATATTAAATTTGAACAGAAAACTTAAAATTTGTCAAAAATGCAATTTTTTTCAAAAAATATCAAATGATGTTCGAAATATACACAGATTTCAAAAATTATACAAATAAGAGATCAATCTGTCAAAAATTATAAATCTGCTTATATTTCAAACATCCTTCAATATTTTCGATAAAAATTCGATAAATACGTTTTATTAATCGATTATAAACACAAATTAATCGATATTTTCATTAAAACTTTTCTTCTTCTTCTTTTTCTTAGTGAGCATGACAAATGTCAAAAATTAAAAATCTGTTAATATTTCAAACATCCTTCATTATTTTCAATTAAAAATCGATAAATACGCTTAATTAATCGATTATAAACACAAATTAATCGATATTTTCTTAAAAAATTACGATTTTATTGAATATCTGACAATTCTTCTTCTTTTTCTTAGTGAGCATGACAAATGTCAAAAATTAAAAATCCGTTAATATTTCAAACATCCTTCATTATTTTTGATTAAAAATTGATAAATAAGTTTAATTAATCGATTTTAAACACAAATTAATCAACATTTTAATCAAAAATTGCAATTTTATTGAATATTTGACAATTTTTCTTCTTTTTCTCAGTGAGCATGACAGATGTCATAATTTGAAAATCTGTTAATATTTCAAACATCCTTCATTATTTTCGATTAAAAATCGATAAATAAGCTTTATTAATCGATTATAAACAGAAATTAATCGATATTTTCTTAAAAATTTCGATTTTTTGCGAATTATATCATAAAATAAACATTCTGTTAAAAGTGGCCTTGAACGTTATAGAAAAAGTTGCTAATTAAAAAAAAAAAAAATATGAAAGGATGTTCGAAATATACGCAGATTTGAAAAATTATAAAAATGAACCTTCTCCTAATAATAACTAATACAACATAAAAAGAATTAGTAAAATCGGTTCAGCCATTCACGCGTGGGTTATGGGTGTGATTTCACAGGTTAATTTAATTAAGTATCTACGTTTCCGAACAAACGATGCTCTTTCAAAATAGTCTATGGCTGTGAATGACATTGACATTCGTTACGCGCGTTTTTTAAAATATGCAAAATTAAATGTCTATTTTTCAATATTTCTGAGAGATTTTCTTAATATTTTTTTCCGTAATAACCTTCTCCTAATAATAACAAATACAACACAAAAAGAATTAGTAAAATCGGTCCAGCCATTCACGCGTGATGCCATGACCAAGGAAAACGGGTTTCATTTTTATATATATATATAGATGTGTAAATTGTCATATTTGAAATGTCGAATGTCAAAAACTGACATATAAGTATATCAAATGTCAAAAGTATCATCTTTAAAGCGTCAAATGTCAAAATTATGGTAATAAATGTCAGAACTCGATATATAAATAAGTAAAACTGTCAAAATTGTGATATTTGCAGTGTCAAATGTCAACAATTCGCATATAAGTATGTCAAATGTCAAAAATTGATTTATAAGTATGTAAAAACGTGTAAATTGTCATATTTGAAATGTCAAATGTCAAAAAGTGACATGGAAGTATGTCAAATGTCAAAATTATCATATTTAAAGTGTCAAATGTCAAAAATTGATTTATAAGTATGTAAAAATGTGTAAATTGTCATATTTAAAATGTCGATTGTCAAAAACTGACATATAAGTATGTCAAATGTCAAAACTATCATCTTTAAAGCGTCAAATGTCAAAATTATGGTAATAACTGTCAAAACAAGATATATAAATAAGTAAAACTGTCAAAATTGTCATATTTGCAGTGTTAAATGTCAACAATTCGCATATAAGTATGTCAAATGTCAAAAATTGATTTATAAGTATGTAAAAACGTGTAAATTGTCATATTTGAAATGTCAAATGTCAAAAAGTGACATGGAAGTATGTCAAATGTCAAAATGATTATATTTAAAGCGTCAAATGTCACAAATTATAGTGTCAAATGTCAAAAATTGATTTATAAGTATGTAAAAATGTGTAAATTGTCATATTTGAAATGTCGAATGTCAAAAAATGACATATAAGTATGTCAAATATCAAAATTATTATCTTTAAAGCGTCAAATGTCAAAATTATGGTATTAAATGTCAAAACTCTATATATTAATAAGTAAAACTGTCATATTTGCAGGGTCAAATGTCAACAATTTGCATATAAGTATGTCAAATGTCAAAAATTGATTTATAAGTATGTAAAAACGTGTAAATTGTCATATTTGAAATGTCAAATGTCAAAAAGTGACATATAAGTATGTCAAATGTCAAAATAATCATATCTAAAGCGTCAAATGTCACAAATTATAGTGTCAAATGTCAAAATTTGATTTACAAGTATATAGAAACGTGTAAATTGTCATATTTGAAATATCAAATGTCAAAAAGTGACATGGAAGTATGTCAAATGTCAAAATTATCATATTTAAAGCGTCAAATGTCAAAAATTGATGTATAAGTATGTAAAAAATCGTAAAATGTCATATTTGAGACGTCAAATGTCAAAAAGTGACATATAAGTATGTCAAATGTCAAAATTGTCGAATTTAAAACGTCAAATGTCAAAATTGTTATTTCCAATGTCTAAATTGTCAGGTGTAAAGAGTTAAATGTCGTATTTTTAGTGTCAAATGTCAAAATTGTCAGAGTTGAAGCTTGTAAGTACATCAAATGTCAAAATGTTATCATATATTATTAGTTAAATGTCAAAATTACAATGTCAAATGTCAAAAATGTATGTATAAGTATGTGACAATGTCTAAATTGGCATATTGAAACGTCAAATGTCAAAAAATGACATATAAGTATGCCAAATGTCAAAATTATGGTATTAAATGTCAAAAATCGATATATACTTCTGTAAAAAACGTGTAAATTGTCATATTTGAACTGTCAAATGTCAAAAAGTAACATATAAGTATGTCAATGTCAAAATGATTATATTTAAAGCGTCAAATGTCACAAATTATAGTGTCAAAGATCAAAAATGGATGTATAAGCATGTAAAAAATCTTAAAATGTCATATTTGAGACGTCAAATGTCAAAAAGTGACATATAAGTATGTCAAATGTCAAAATTGTCGAATTTAAAACGTCAAATGTCAAAATTGTCATTTCCAATGTCTAAATTGTCAGATGTAAAGAGTAAAATGTCGTATTTTTAGTGTCAAATGTCAACATTTTCGAATTTTTAGTGTCAAATGTCAAAATTATCTTTTCAAACGTCAAAATTATCATTTCAAATGTCAAAATTGTCAGATTTAAAGCGTCAAATGTCAAAATTATCGGATTTATAACGTCAAATGTCAAAATTGTCATTTCCAATGTCTACATTGTCAGATTTTAAGCGTCAAATGTTAAAATTGTTGTATTTTTAGTGTCAAATGTCAAAATTGTCGGATTTTTAGTGTCAAATGTCAAAATTATCAGAGTTGAAGCTTGTAAGTACATCAAATGTCAAAATGTTATATATTATTAGTTAAATGTCAAAATTACAATGTCAAATGTCAAAAATGTATGTATAAGTAGGTGACAATGTCTAAATTTGCATATTTGAGACGTCAAATGTCAAAAAGTGACATATAAGTATGTCAAATGTCAAAATTGTCGAATTCAAAACGTCAAATGTCAAAATTGTCATTTCCAATGTCTAAATTGTCAGATGTAAAGAGTAAAATGTCGTATTTTTAGTGTCAAATGTCAAAATTTTCGAATTTTTAGTGTCAAATGTCAAAATTATCTTTTCAAACGTCAAAATTATCATTTCAAATGTCAAAATTGTCAGATTTAAAGCGTCAAATGTAAAAATTATCGGATTTATAACGTCAAATGTCAAAATTGTCATTTCCAATGTCTACATTGTCAGATTTTAAGCGTCAAATGTTAAAATTGTTGTATTTTTAGTGTCAAATGTCAAAGTTGTCAGAGTTGAAGCTTGAAGTACATCAAATGTCAAAATGTTATCATATATTATTAGTTAAATGTCAAAATTACAGTGTCAAATATCAAAAATGTATGTATAAGTATGTGACAATGTCTAAATTGGCATATTTGAAACGTCAAATGTCAAAAAATGACATATAAGTATGTCAAATGTCAAAATTATGGTATTAAATGTCAAAAATCGATATTTAATTATGTAAAAACGTGTAAATTGTCATATTTGAAATGTCAAATGTCAAAAAGTAACATAAGTATGTCAATGTCAAAATGATTATATTTAAAGCGTCAAATGTCACAAATTATAGTGTCAAAGGTTAAAATTTGATTTATAAGTATGTAAAAACGTGTAAATTTGTCATATTTGAAATGTTAAATGTCAAAAAGTGACATATAAGTATGTCAAATGTCAAAATGACCATATTTAAAGCGTCAAAAGTCACAAACTATATTGTCAAATGTCAAAAATTGATGTATAAGTATGTAAAAAAACGTAAAATGTCATATTTGAGACGTCAAATGTCAAAAAGTGACATATAAGTATGTCAAATGTCAAAATTGTCGAATTTAAAACGTCAAATGTCAAAATTGTCATTTCCAATGTCTAAATTGTCAGATGTAAAGAGTGAAATGTCGTATTTTTAGTGTCAAATGTCAAAATTATCGAATTTTTAGTGTCAAATGTCAAAATTATCTTTTCAAATGTCAAAATTATCATTTCAAATGTCAAAATTGTCAGATTTAAAGCGTCAAATGTCAAAATTATCGGATTTATAACGTCAAATGTCAAAATTGTCATTTCCAATATCTAAATTGTCAGAGTTTAAGCGTCAAATGTTAAAATTGTTGTATTTTTAGTGTCAAATGTCAAAATTGTCAGAGTTGAAGCTTGTAAGTACATCAAATGTCAAAATGTTATCATATATTATTAGTTAAATGTCAAAATTACAATGTTAAATGTCAAAAATGTATGTATAAGTATGTGACAATGTCTAAATTGGCATATTTGAAACGTCAAATGTCAAAAAATGACATATAAGTATGTCAAATGTCAAAAGTATCATCTTTAAAGCATCAAATGTCAAAATTATGGTAATAAATGTCAGAACTCGATATATAAATAAGTAAAACTGTCAAAATTGTCATATTTGCAATGTCAAATGTCAACAATTCGCATATAAGTATGTCAAATGTCAAAAATTGATTTTTAAGTATGTAAAAACGTGTAAATTGTCATATTTGAAATGTCAAATGTCAAAAAGTGACATGGAAGTATGTCAAATGTCAAAATGATCATATCTAAAGCGTCAAATGTCACAAATTATAGTGTCAAATGTCAAAATTTGATTTACAAGTATGTAGAAACGTGTAAATTGTCATATTTGAAATATCAAATGTCAAAAAGTGACACGGAAGTATGTCAAATGTCAAAATTATCATATTTAAAGCGTCAAATGTCAAAAATTGATGTATAAGTATGTAAAAAATCGTAAAATGTCATATTTGAGACGTCAAATGCCAAAAAGTGACATATAGGTATGTCAAATGTCAAAATAATCAAGACTGAGCGCTGTTCGCTATAGTGAACCTTATAACCTTATCAAGAATGGAGTATTTAACAAAATTGTCGGATTTTTAGTATCAAATGTCAAAATTGTCGAATTTAACACGTCAAATGTCAAAATTGTCATTTCCAATGTCTAAATTGTCAGATGTAAAGAGTGAAATGTCGTATTTTTGGTGTCAAATGTCAAAATTATCCTTTCAAATGTCAAAACTATCATTTCAAATGTCAAAATGGTCATATTTAAAGCGTCAAATGTCAAAATTATCGGATTTATAACGTCAACTGTCAAAATTGTCATTTCAATGTCTAAATTGTCAGATTTTAAGCGTCAAATGTTAAAATTGTCGTATTTTTAGTCTCAAATGTCAAAGTTGTCGGATTTTTAGTGTCAAGTGTCAAAATTGTCGGATTTTTAATGTCAAATGTCAAAATTATCAGAGTTGAAGCTTGTAAGTACATCAAATGTCAAACTGTTATAATATATTATTAGTTAAATGTCAAAATTACAATATCAAATGTCAAAAATGTATGTATAAGTATGTGACAATGTCTAAATTGGCATATTTGAAACGTCAAATGTCAAAAAATGACATATAAGTATGTCAAATGTCAAAATGACCATATTTAAAGCGTCAAATGTCACAAACTATATTGTCAAATGTCAAAAATTGATGTATAAGTATGTAAAAAATCGTACAATGTCATATTTGAGACGTCAAATGTCAAAAAGTGACATATAAGTATGTCAAATGTCAAAATTGTCGAATTCAAAACGTCAAATGTCAAAATTGTCATTTCCAATGTCTAAATTGACAGATGTAAAGAGTGAATTGTCGTATTTTTAGTGTCAAATGTCAAAATTTTCGAATTTTTAGTGTCAAATGTAAAAATTATCTTTTCAAACGTCAAAATTATCATTTCAAATGTCAAAATTGTCAGATTTAAAGCGTCAAATGTCAAAATTATCGGATTTATAACGTCAAATGTCAAAATTGTCATTTCCAATGTCTAAATTGGCATATTTGAAACGTCAAATGTCAAAAAATGACAGAAATGATATCAATCAATTACAAGTGATTACAGAAGTGATTACAAATGATTATTTTTTGTATACATACCACAATAAGTTTCATCAGATAAATCATAACAATCAGCTCTTCCATCACAAAGTTGTTGAGTTCGAATACATTGATCTTGTGATCGGCATGGTTGATATCCACGTGGACAAGAAATTCCCGGACGATCAGTTTCTGGGGAAAGAGTTGTTGTTGTTTCAGTTGGACAATTTATTTCATCAGAACCATCTGAACAATCATTCTGACCGTTACATTGCAAACTTAAATCAATACAATCGAAATTGTCTAAACATTGGAATTGACCATCAGAACAGGTAGCTACAAAATTAACAAACAAAAAAAAATAAAATAAAATAAAAATAAAAGGATAAAGTGCATGCTTAAAGAGATAATTCAAGGTGCTTAAAAATATAAATAATAATGAAAATAATAATTATAATAATAATAATCGTGCAATTTTAATATTTAAAAGTTCCTTTGCAGCGCGGTTTCTAGAATAATAATGTAAAGGAGCTTTTAGTTCTAAAATAGGGATGACGATTTATCGAAAAATCGATTTTCCGAGACATATAAGTATGTCAAATGTCAAAATGATCATATTCAAATCATCAAATGTCAAAAAGTGACATATAAGTATATCAAATGTCAAAATGATCATATTTAAAGCGTCAAATGTCAAATTCATATTGTCAAATGTCAAAAATTGATTTATAACTATACAAAATCGTGTAAATTGTCATATTTAAAATATCAAATGACAAAAATAGACATAAGTATGTCAAATGTCAAAATAATCATATTTAAATCATCAAATGTCAAAATTATGGTGTCAAATGTCAGTTTTTTACAATCATCATTTTGTGTATCGATTCGAATCGATTTTCTTCAGAAACAATCGCCATTCCTATTCTAAACTACACGAACATCCACTAAATTTCAACGTTGTTTAACATATCGAAATCTACATTAATATATAAACACCTAACAATAAACAAATTAACATATTTTAATAAAAAAAATTAACATTTTTCTAACCAAAACAATTTTGTTCATCAGAAAAATCCTTGCAGTCATAGAAATTGTCGCATCGTAGAGAGAAAGCGATACAGGCGCCATCTTCACACTGGAACCACTCCGAATCCGAATCGGTGCAACTTTCTGGCCAAAAATTGGCCAATATTATAAATTATTTCACTTTATATAAATACACTTTAATAAATAAATTTACTTACGACATAAATTCTCATCGGAACCATCAGGACAATCACGAATACGATCACATTGTCGGAAATCATCGATACAAGTTCCATCATCACATCGGAATTGAAGAGATGAACATCTTATTTCACATTCGAATTCATCGGAATTATCGGAACAATCAGAATTTCCATCACATTTTAATGCACGATCAATACAATTTCGATCTGATACACATTCGAATTGATCTGCCTTACATTGACCTACAAATAACATTGTAAATTATAGATTTTACTCTATCTCATGACACGCGACAGAAGTGATAACTTCAACAAATGTACAAAAATTTCCAAAGTTCAATAACTTTTTTATTTATAAACGTACAAAAAGTTATAACCTATCAAAAGATAGGTAATTTTCTCACAAATTTAAAAATGTAACTATTTTTTTTATAACTTTTATAGTTTTCGATATACGAGGGAATTACAAATTTTAACAAAAATTTTGTAACTCCCCTCGTATATTGAAAACTATAAAAGATATCATAAAACTAATTGGAATTTTAGATTCCTCAGAAAATTATATAACTTTCTGTAAGTTAATAAATAAAAAAGTTAATAGCTTTTTTAATTTTACGTAATTTCGAAGTTTTGTTAATATAATAAAAATGTACGTTACCCACCCATAAGAAGTTATCACTTCAAAAAAATGTAATTATAATCGTATAATATAACTAAAATGTTGTAGAAATAACCAATAATAAAGAAAGCAAAGCTAAATAAGCATAGAAAAGCAATTATAAAGCCAAACTTACCACATTCAGATTCATCTCTTTCATCTTTACAATCTGGAACTCCATCACAACGGAAAGAAATATCAATACATCTTTCACCACAATCGAATTCATTACTTTGGCAAGCTAAATATTCAAAAAATAATAATAATAGTAATAATAATACAAAGTAATTATAAGAAATGTAAGCTTAAAAGTGTGTTTAAATGTTTGTGTTTAAAGATTTTACCACAATTTTCAATTTACGTCAACTGTCAATTAAGATTACAACGTTGCCATATTTTATATGCGTTCTAACGAATAAAAGATCTATTATTTAATTAAATACTGTAATAATAAATACTGTTTATTATGCTTTTCAGACAATTTTCAATAATTATTTATAATATTGTGTGTTGAATTACAAAAATATACGTAAGAATTATGTTTATAACACTGGTTGAATATGTCAAAGTAAAAGTCTACATAAATAGAAAAAGAAGAAGAATAGTACAGGAGTCAAATACAAACTATTTACTGTTTATTAAATTAACTAATATTAATAATAATTATCTTTTTTAAGTTAATTTAATTAAAATAATAAAGTCGTTTATTTATTATTATTTTCGTTTTTGGAATTTTGATGTTACTGTGACAGACTTAGAGATGGCGATTCTTTCTAAAAAAGATCGATTTTTAAATCGATTTAATTCGATATTATTTGAAATTTGCTTTTACAATGGAAAAGTTGATGAAAAATCGTTAAATATCGTTGATGATTGTAAAAAATTGTTGAAAAAGGTTGAAATTCGTAAGAAATAAAATTGTAAAAGTACGTTAGAAGATATCGTTGATATTTATGAATAATATTTTTACCAAAAAACCAAAACTTTCATCAAAATGTCGATAACAAGATTACAGTTTCCTTTAAATATATCGGTAACTAGAATACTGTTTTTTTAACATAAATTTTGAAATCTGCAAATATTTCAACCATCGATGGATATTTTATGATAAAAATTGCATTATTAACAAAATTTTACAATTCTTTATCAATATTTTGACATATTTTTGATAAAAATACGTTATTTGTTAAGTAAATCCATATTTTCATAGATATAGAAATCTTCAAATATCTTTGACATCTGTCAATATTTTTGCAATATTTTTGGTCTATTTATCAATTTTTAAGATTCTTCAATAGATTTTGACAATATTTTAGCAATATTTTAACATTTCTAATAAAAGAACGTCAATTTTAAGTAAATCCATATTTTTGACCGATTTATAAATCTTCAAATATCTTTGACATCCTTCGATATTTTTGCAATATTTTTAGTCTATTTATCAAGTTTTAAGATTCTTTAATAGATTTTGACAATATTTCAGCAATATTTTGACGTTTTTAATAAAAATACATCAATTTTAACTAAAGCCACATTTTTGACCTATCTATAAATCTTCAAATATCTTTGACATCCGTCAATATTTTTGTACAATTTTAAGTTTTTTGGACAATGTTTAACATTCTTTATCCAAATTTGACAATATTTTTGCAATATTTTAACATTTTTAATAAAAATACTTCAATTTTAAGTCAAATTGCATTTTTGACTGATTTATAAATCTTCAAATATCTTTGACATCCTTCGATATTTTTGCAATATTTTTGGTCTATTTATCAATTTTTAAGATTCTTTAGTAGATTTTGACAATATTTTAGCAATATTTTGAAGTTTTTAATAAAAATACGTCAATTTTAACTAAAGCCACATTTTTGACCTATCTATAAATCTTCAAATATCTTTGACATCCGTCAATATTTTTGTACAATTTTAAGTTTTTTGGTCAATATTTAACATTCTTTATAAAAATTTAACAATATTTTTGCAATATTTTAACATTTTTAATAGAAATACTTCAATTTTAAGTCAAATTACATTTTTGACTGATTTATAAATCTTCAAATATCTTTGACATCCGTCAATATTTTTGTACAATTTTAAGTTTTTTGGTCAATATTTAACAATCTTTATTCAAATTTGACAATATTTTTGCAATATTTTAACATTTTTAATAAAAATACTTCAATTTTAAGTCAAATTACATTTTTGACCGATTTATGAATCTTCAAATATCTTTGACATCTGTCAATATTTTTGTACAATTTTAAGTTTTTTGGACAATATTTAACATTCTTTATCCAAATTTGACAATATTTTTGCAATATTTTGACATTTTTAATAGAAATACGTCAATTTTAACTAAAGACACATTTTTGACCTATATATAAATCTTCAAATATCTTTGACATCCGTCAATATTTTTGTACAATTTTAAGTTTTTTGGTCAATATTTAACAATCTTTATCCAAATTTAACAATATTTTTGCATTATTTTAACATTTTTAATAAAAATACTTCAATTTTAAGTCAAATTACATTTTTGACTGATTTATAAATCTTCAAATATCTTTGACATCCTTCGATATTTTTGCAATATTTTTAGTCTATTTATCAAGTTTTAAGATTCTTTATTATATTTTGACAATATTTTAGCAATATTTTGACATTTTTAATAAAAATACGTCAATTTTAACTAAAGACACATTTTTGACCGATTTATAAATCTTCAAATATCTTTGACATCCGTCAATATTTTTGTACAATTTTAAGTTTTTTGGTCAATATTTAACAATCTTTATTCAAATTTGACAATATTTTTGCAATATTTTAACATTTTTAATAAAAATACTTCAATTTTAAGTCAAATTACATTTTTGACCGATTTATGAATCTTCAAATATCTTTGACATCTGTCAATATTTTTGTACAATTTTAAGTTTTTTGGACAATATTTAACATTCTTTATCCAAATTTGACAATATTTTTGCAATATTTTGACATTTTTAATAGAAATACGTCAATTTTAACTAAAGACACATTTTTGACCTATATATAAATCTTCAAATATCTTTGACATCCGTCAATATTTTTGTACAATTTTAAGTTTTTTGGTCAATATTTAACAATCTTTATCCAAATTTAACAATATTTTTGCATTATTTTAACATTTTTAATAAAAATACTTCAATTTTAAGTCAAATTACATTTTTGACTGATTTATAAATCTTCAAATATCTTTGACATCCTTCGATATTTTTGCAATATTTTTAGTCTATTTATCAATTTTTAATATTCTATAATAGATTTTGAAAATATTTTAGCAATATTTTGACATTTTTAATAAAAGTACGTCAATTTTAACTAAAGCCACATTTTTGACCTATCTATAAATCTTCAAATATCTTTGACATCCGTCAATATTTTTGTACAATTTTAAGTTTTTTTGGTCAATATTTAACAATCTTTATTCAAATTTGACAATATTTTTGCAATATTTTAACATTTTTAATAAAAATACTTCAATTTTAAGTCAAATTACATTTTTGACTGATTTATAAATCTTCAAATATCTTTGACATCCTTCGATATTTTTGCAATATTTTTGGTCTATTCATCAATTTTTAAGATTCTTCAATAGATTTCTAATATAAAAACGTCAATTTTAAGTAAAGCCATATTTTTAAACGATTTATAAATCTTCAAATATCTTTGACATCCGTCAACATTTTTGTACAATTTTAAGTTTTTTGGTCAATATTTAACATTCTTTATCCAAATTTGACAATATTTTTGCAATATTTTAACATTTTTAATAAAAATATTTCAATTTTAAGTCAAATTACATTTTTGACTGATTTATAAATCTTCAAATATCTTTGACATCTGTCAATATTCTCTTACATCCTTCGATATTTTTGCAATATTTTTGGTCTATTTATCAATTTTTAAGATTCTTCAATAGATTTCTAATATAAAAACCTCAATTTTAAGTAAAGCCATATTTTTAACCGATTTATAAATCTTCAAATATCTTTGACATCCTTCGATATTTTTGCAATATTTTTGGTCTATTTATCAATTTTTAAGATTCTTTAATAGATTTTGACAATATTTTAGCAATATTTTGACATTTTTAATAAAAATACGTCAATTTTAACTAAAGCCACATTTTTGACCTATCTATAAATCTTCAAATATCTTTGACATCCGTCAATATTTTTGTACAATTTTAAATTTTTTTGGGCAATATTTAACAATCTTTATTCAAATTTGACAATATTTTTGCAATATTTTAACATTTTTAATAAAAATACTTCAATTTTAAGTCAAATTACATTTTTGACTGATTTATAAATCTTCAAATATCTTTGACATCCTTCGATATTTTTGCAATATTTTGACATTTTTAATAAAAATACGTCAATTTTAACTAAAGCCACATTTTTGACCTATCTATAAATCTTCAAATATCTTTGACATCCGTCAATATTTTTGTACAATTTTAAGTTTTTTGGTCAATATTTAACATTCTTTATCCAAATTTGACAATATTTTTGCAATATTTTAACATTTTTAATAAAAGAACATCAATTTTAAGTCAAATTACATTTTTGACTGATTTATAAATCTTCAAATATCTTTGACATCCTTCGATATTTTTGCAATATTTTTGGTCTATTTATCAATTTTTAAGATTCTTTAATAGATTTTGACAATATTTTAGCAATATTTTGACATTTTTAATAAAAATACGTCAATTTTAACTAAAGCCACATTTTTGACCGATTTATAAATCTTCAAATATCTTTGACATCCGTCAATATTTTTGTACAATTTTAAGTTTTTTGGTCAATATTTAACATTCTTTATCCAAATTTGACAATATTTTTGCAATATTTTAACATTTTTAATAAAAATACTTCAATTTTAAGTCAAATTACATTTTTGACTGATTTATAAATCTTCAAATATCTTTGACATCCTTCGATATTTTTGCAATATTTTTGGTCTATTTATCAATTTTTAAGATTCTTTAGTAGATTTTGACAATATTTTAGCAATATTTTGACATTTCTAATAAAAATACATCAATTTTAACTAAAGCCACATTTTTGACCTATCTATAAATCTTCAAATATCTTTGACATCCGTCAATATTTTTGTACAATTTTAAGTTTTTTGGTCAATATTTAACATTCTTTATCCAAATTTGACAATATTTTTGCAATATTTTAACATTTTTAATAAAAATACTTCAATTTTAAGTCAAATTGCATTTTTGACTGATTTATAAATCTTCAAATATCTTTGACATCCTTCGATATTTTTGCAATATTTTTAGTCTATTTATCAATTTTTAAGATTCTTTAGTAGATTTTGACAATATTTTAGCAATATTTTGACGTTTTTAATAAAAATACATCAATTTTAACTAAAGCCACATTTTTGACCGATTTATAAATCTTCAAATATCTTTGACATCCGTCAATATTTTTGTACAATTTTAAGTTTTTTGGTCAATATTTAACATTCTTTATCCAAATTTGTCAATATTTTTGCAATATTTTAACATTTTTAATAAAAATACTTCAATTTTAAGTCAAATTGCATTTTTGACTGATTTATGAATCTTCAAATATCTTTGACATCTGTCAATATTTTCGTACATCCTTCGATATTTTTGCAATATTTTTGGTCTATTTATCAGTTTTTAAGATTCTTCAACAGATTTTGACAATATTTTAACATTTCTAATAAAAAAACGTCAATTTCAAGTAAAACCATATTTTTAACCGATTTATAAATCTTCAAATATCTCTGACATCCTTCGATATTTTTGCAATATTTTTGGTCTATTTATCAATTTTTAAGATTCTTCAATAGATTTCTAATATAAAAACGTCAATTTTAAGTAAAGCCATATTTTTAACCGATTTATAAATCTTCAAATATCTTTGACATCCTTCGATATTTTTGCAATATTTTTAGTCTATTTATCAAGTTTTAAGATTCTTTAATAGATTTTGACAATATTTTAGCAATATTTTGATGTTTTTAATAAAAATACGTCAATTTTAACTAAAGCCACATTTTTGACCGATTTATAAATCTTCAAATATCTTTGTCATCCGTCAATATTTTTGTACAATTTTAAGTTTTTTGGTCAATATTTATCATTCTTTATAAAAATTTAACAATATTTTTGCAATATTTTAACATTTTTAATAGAAATACTTCAATTTTAAGTCAAATTACATTTTTGACTGATTTATAAATCTTCAAATATCTTTGACATCCTTCGATATTTTTGCAATATTTTTGGTCTATTTATCAATTTTTAAAATTCTTTAACAGATTTTGACAATATTTTAGCAATATTTTGACATTTTTAATAAAAATACGTCAATTTTTACTAAAGCCACATTTTTGACCTATCTATAAATCTTCAAATATCTTTCACATCCGTCAATATTTTTGTACAATTTTAAGTTTTTTTGGTCAATATTTAACAATCTTTATTCAAATTTGACAATATTTTTGCAATATTTTAACATTTTTAATAAAAATACTTCAATTTTAAGTCAAATTACATTTTTGACCGATTTATGAATCTTCAAATATCTTTGACATCTGTCAATATTTTTGTACAATTTTAAGTTTTTTGGACAATATTTAACATTCTTTATCCAAATTTGACAATATTTTTGCAATATTTTGACATTTTTAATAGAAATACGTCAATTTTAACTAAAGACACATTTTTGACCTATATATAAATCTTCAAATATCTTTGACATCCGTCAATATTTTTGTACAATTTTAAGTTTTTTGGTCAATATTTAACAATCTTTATCCAAATTTAACAATATTTTTGCATTATTTTAACATTTTTAATAAAAATACTTCAATTTTAAGTCAAATTACATTTTTGACTGATTTATAAATCTTCAAATATCTTTGACATCCTTCGATATTTTTGCAATATTTTTAGTCTATTTATCAATTTTTAAGATTCTTTAGTAGATTTTGACAATATTTTAGCAATATTTTGACATTTTTTATAAAAATATGTAAATTTTAACTAAAGCCACATTTTTGACCTATCTATAAATCTTCAAATATCTTTGACATCCGTCAATATTTTTGTACAATTTTAAGTTTTTTGGACAATATTTAACATTCTTTATCCAAATTTGAAAATATTTTTGCAATATTTTAACATTTTTAATAAAAATACTTCAATTATAAGTCAAGTTACATTTTTGACTGATTTATAAATCTTCAAATATCTTTGACATCAGTCAATATTCTTATATAATTTTTAGTTTTTTGGTCAATTTTTTACATTCTTTAACAGAATTTGATAATATTTTTGTATTATTTGCACCATAACAGTTACTTTTTATCATAGTAACTTTTACGTTATTTGGACCATAATAATTGAAAATTGTGGTAAAAATCGTAATAATGACGCCCAATTAAGATTAAAATTTTTAAAAAGCGATGATTTATATAAAGTTATTGCCAATTTTATACCAAATTTAGATTTAAAAAAAATAGAAAATTAGTAATTATCTATATCTAATAACCCAAAACATTAAAGAAAATCTACATAGATAAAAAGAAAATTTTGTGATTATATCGGTAACCTACTGGTGGTAACATTTTTAGAATCAGGACAATTTTGTTCATCGCTTCCTTCAGGACAATCAGGATAACCATCGCAATGTCTTTTTGCCTCTAAACAAATTCCATTTTCACACCTGAACATACCATTTGGACAAGCTGACACTGTGTGTATATAAATA
The DNA here is from genome assembly GCA_964028335.1 of Altica lythri. Taxonomy (NCBI): domain Eukaryota; kingdom Metazoa; phylum Arthropoda; class Insecta; order Coleoptera; family Chrysomelidae; genus Altica; species Altica lythri. Next base: position 81,223 of record CAXIIO010000958.1, on the reverse strand, counting down.
TGGTTTTCTTTCATCAAAAATTATTATTTCGATAAAATAATTCAATTCAAGCTACATGCGTGTCAGTGAAACAAATTTCCTTTTATTTTATTAAATGAGTCTAAAAAGTGTAAATTTGTTTAAAAGTTAAGAAAGATTGTAAAAAATTTGAAGCATTTCATGGAAAATTAATAATTTTGACATAATGATATTGGAAATTGACATCTGTCATAGTTTTATACATCAATTTTGACAACTGTCATTTTTTTACGTCAATTTTGACATCATTTAGAATCATAGACTCATTTAATAAATTATTTTCTACAGGTTATTAAATACAAGCTTCTCAATTGGAAAATCTCAAAAGAAAACTCAGATTACCATCAAACTTCGAGCGAAAAAGCATTTTTAGTCAATCAAACCATCTAAATCTAAATGTTAAATTTTCTATTCGAAAAAACCCTTTTAATAAACCTAAGTGGAATCATTAGAAATTAGTTAAATCAAAAAAATGACAATAAGATGAAATTGATCACTTTTAAGCCGATATTTATCATTTGTGATCACTTAAAATCAGTTGTGATCACTTTAAATCAGTTGTGATCACTTGAAATCAGTTGTGATCACTTAAAATCAGTTAAGATCACTTTAAAATCAGTTGTGTTCACTTAAAAACAGTTGTGATCACTTAAAATCAGTTGTGATCATTTTAAATCAGTTGTGATCATTTTAAATCAGTTAAGATCACTTAAAATCAATTGTGATCACTTAAAATCAGTTGTGTCAATTGTCATATGTCAATTGTCATATGTCAATTGTCATATGTCAATTGTCATATGTCAATTGTCATATGTCAATTGTCATATGTCAATTGTCATATGTCAATTGTCATATGTCAATTGTCATATGTCAATTGTCATATGTCAATTGTCATATGTCAATTGTCATATGTCAATTGTCATATGTCAATTGTCATATGTCAATTGTCATATGTCAATTGTCATATGTCAATTGTCATATGTCAATTGTCATATGTCAATTGTCATATGTCAATTGTCATATGTCAATTGTCATATGTCAATTGTCATATGTCAATTGTCATATGTCAATTGTCATATGTCAATTGTCATATGTCAATTGTCATATGTCAATTGTCATATGTCAATTGTCATATGTCAATTGTCATATGTCAATTGTCATATGTCAATTGTCATATGTCAATTGTCATATGTCAATTGTCATAAGTCAATTGTCATATGTCAATTGTCATATGTCAATTGTCATAAGTCAATTGTCATATGTCAATTGTCATAAGTCAATTGTCATATGTCAATTGTCATAAGTCAATTGTCATATGTCAATTGTCATAAGTCAATTGTCATATGTCAATTGTCATATGTCAATTGTCATATGTCATTTGCCATATGTCATTTGTCATAATATGTCATTTGTCATAATATGTCATTTGTCATAATATGTCATATGTCATATGTCAATTATCATATGTCAATTGTCATATGTCAATTGTCATATGTCAATTGTCATATGTCAATTGTCATATGTCAATTGTCATATGTTAATTGTCATATGTCAATTGTCATATGTCAATTGTCATATGTCAATTGTCATATGTCAATTGTCATATGTCAATTGTCATATGTCAATTGTCATATGTCAATTGTCATATGTCAATTGTCATATGTCAATTGTAATATGTCAATTGTCATATGTCAGTTGTCATATGTCAGTTGTCATATGTCAATTGTCATATGTCAATTGTCATATGTCAATTGTCATATGTCAGTTGTCATATGTCAATTGTCATATGTCAATTGTCATATGTCAATTGTCATATGTCAATTGTCATATGTCAATTGTCATATGTCAATTGTCAGATGTCAATTGTCAGATGTCAATTGTCAGATGTCAATTGCCATATGTCAATTGTCATATGTCAATTGTCATATGTCAATTGTCATATGTCAATTGTCATAATATGTCATATGTCATATGTCATATGTCAATTGTCAAATGTCAATTGTCAAATGTCAATTGTCAAATGTCAATTGTCAAATGTCAATTGTCATATGTCAATTGTCATATGTCAATTGTCATATGTCAATTGTCATATGTCAATTGTCATATGTCAATTGTCATATGTCAATTGTCATATGTCAATTGTCATAAGTCAATTGTCATAAGTCAATTGTCATAAGTCAATTGTCATAAGTCAATTGTCATAAGTCAATTGTCATATGTCAATTGTCATATGTCAATTGTCATATGTCAATTGTCATAAGTCAATTGTCATGTCAATTGTCATATGTCAATTGTCATATGTCAATTGTCATATGTCAATTGTCATATGTCAATTGTCATATGTCATTTGTCATAATATGTCATTTGTCATAATATGTCATATGTCATATGTCATATGTCAATTGTCATATGTCAATTGTCATATGTCAATTGTCATATGTCAATTGTCATATGTCAATTGTCATATGTCAATTGTCATATGTCAATTGTCATATGTCAATTGTCATATGTCAATTGTCATATGTCAATTGTCATATGTCATATGTCATTTGTCATATGTCAATTGTCATATGTCAATTGTCATATGTCAATTGTCATATGTCAATTGTCATATGTCAATTGTCATATGTCAATTGTCATATGTCAATTGTCATATGTCAATTGTCATATGTCAATTGTCATATGTCAATTGTCATATGTCAATTGTCATATGTCAATTGTCATATGTCAATTGTCATATGTCAATTGTCATATGTCAATTGTCATATGTCAATTGTCATATGTCAATTGTCATATGTCAATTGTCATATGTCAATTGTCATATGTCAATTGTCATATGTCATATGTCAATTGTTATATGTCAATTGTCATATGTCAATTGTCATATGTCAATTGTCATATGTCAATTGTCATATGTCAATTGTAATATGTCAATTGTCATATGTCAATTGTCATATGTCAATTGTCAAATGTCAATTGTCAATTGTCATATGTCAATTGTCATATGTCATATGTCAATTGTCATATGTCAATTGTCATATGTCAATTGTCATATGTCAATTGTCATATGTCAATTGTCATAAGTCAATTGTCATATGTCAATTGTCATATGTCAATTGTCATAAGTCAATTGTCATATGTCAATTGTCATATGTCAATTGTCATATGTCAATTGTCATATGTCAATTGTCATAAGTCAATTGTCATATGTCAATTGTCATATGTCAATTGTCATAAGTCAATTGTCATATGTCAATTGTCATATGTCAATTGTCATATGTCATTTGCCATATGTCATTTGTCATAATATGTCATTTGTCATAATATGTCATTTGTCATAATATGTCATTTGTCATAATATGTCAATTGTCAATTGTCATATGTCAATTGTCAGATGTCAATTGTCAATTGTCAATTGTCAGATGTCAATTGTCATATGTCAATTGTCATATGTCAATTGTCATATGTCAATTGTCATATGTCAATTGTCATATGTCAATTGTCATATGTCAATTGTCATATGTCAATTGTAATATGTCAATTGTCATATGTCAATTGTCAAATGTCAATTGTCAATTGTCATATGTCAATTGTCAAATGTCAATTGTCAAATGTCAATTGTCAATTGTCATATGTCAATTGTCATATGTCAATTGTCATATGTCAATTGTCATATGTCAATTGTCAATTGTCAGATGTCAATTGTCATATGTCAATTGTCATATGTCAATTGTCATATGTCAATTGTCATATGTCAATTGTCATATGTCAATTGTCATATGTCAATTGTCATATGTCAATTGTCATATGTCAATTGTCATATGTCAATTGTCATATGTCAATTGTCATATGTCAATTGTCATATGTCAATTGTAATATGTCAATTGTCATATGTCAATTGTCATATGTCAATTGTCATATGTCAATTGTCATATGTCAATTGTCATATGTCAATTGTCATATGTCAATTGTCATATGTCAATTGTCAATTGTCATATGTCAATTGTCAATTGTCATATGTCAATTGTCAATTGTCATATGTCAATTGTCAATTGTCATATGTCAATTGTCATATGTCAATTGTCATATGTCAATTGTCATATGTCAATTGTCATATGTCAATTGTCATATGTCAATTGTCATATGTCAATTGTCATATGTCAATTGTCATATGTCAATTGTCATATGTCAATTGTCATATGTCAATTGTCATATGTCAATTGTCATATGTCAATTGTCATATGTCAATTGTCATATGTCAATTGTCATATGTCAATTGTCATATGTCAATTGTCATATGTCAATTGTCATATGTCAATTGTCATATGTCAATTGTCATATGTCATATGTCAATTGTCATATGTCAATTGTCATATGTCATATGTCATATGTCAATTGTCATATGTCAATTGTCATATGTCATATGTCAATTGTCATATGTCAATTGTCATATGTCAATTGTCATATGTCAATTGTCATATGTCAATTGTCATATGTCAATTGTCATATGTCAATTGTCATATGTCAATTGTCATATGTCATATGTCATATGTCAATTGTCATATGTCATATGTCAATTGTCATATGTCAATTGTCATATGTCAATTGTCATATGTCAATTGTCATATGTCAATTGTCATATGTCAATTGTCATATGTCAATTGTCATATGTCAATTGTCATATGTCAATTGTAATATGTCAATTGTCATATGTCAATTGTCATATGTCAATTGTCATATGTCAATTGTCATATGTCAATTGTCATATGTCAATTGTCATATGTCAATTGTCATATGTCAATTGTCATATGTCAATTGTCATATGTCAATTGTCATATGTCAATTGTCATATGTCAATTGTCATATGTCAATTGTCATATGTCAATTGTCATATGTCAATTGTCATATGTCAATTGTCATATGTCAATTGTCATATGTCAATTGTCATATGTCAATTGTCATATGTCAATTGTCATATGTCAATTGTCATATGTCAATTGTCATATGTCAATTGTCATATGTCAATTGTCATATGTCAATTGTCATATGTCAATTGTCATATGTCAATTGTCATATGTCAATTGTCATATGTCAATTGTCATATGTCAATTGTCATATGTCAATTGTCATATGTCAATTGTCATATGTCAATTGTCATATGTCAATTGTCATATGTCAATTGTCATATGTCAATTGTCATATGTCAATTGTCATATGTCAATTGTCATATGTCAATTGTCATATGTCAATTGTCATATGTCAATTGTCATATGTCAATTGTCATATGTCAATTGTCATATGTCAATTGTCATATGTCAATTGTCATATGTCAATTGTCATATGTCAATTGTCATATGTCAATTGTCATATGTCATAAATCAGTTGTGATCATTTTAAATCAGTTAAGATGACTTTCAATCAGTTAAGATCACTTAAAATCAGTTGTGTTCACTTAAAATCAGTTGTGATCACTTAAAATCAGTTATGATCAATTGTATACTTCTTAAAGTCATATTTATTGTTCTAATTTCTAAATTTGAAACACCCCATTAAAATAATTTAATATCTAATCTAATCGCATTCTTGTTTTATAAAACAAAGCATTATTAGAATCAGCAAAATTCTCAAAAAATTGTTAGATTTTCTATATGCAGAAGAAAACAGTCCTTAATTCGAAAAACGTACCACAATTATGTTCATCTGATTTATCAGAACAATCCGGAAAACCATCACAACGTAATCTTTCATCAATACATTTTCCATCATCGCATTGAAATTGTGAAACATCACAAAAACCTTCACAACTCAATTCATCAGATCGATCGTAACAATCGTAGATGTGATCACATTTTTTTCCAATCACACAGCTTCCATCATCACATAGGATTTCATCAGAATGACAAACTGTTTATAAATACAATTTTGGTTTTGTTAACAATTTAAACAAATTCCGTAACAATATACAAATGTTAGTTGGTTAATGCATTGATATTAGGTTTGTTCCAACAGACCATTTTAGAACCGTACGATGACTGCGCAGAAGACGAAATCTCGATATGTTTCTTCGTAACGGTTCTAGAACGGTTTTTCGGTCTGTTGGAACACACCCATTGATCATTGACAGTCAGGGTAGTCAACTATGTGATGGTAAAAGATAAAAAATGAGAAATAGTCCATTTCACCGATTTTGGCCGATGACAGAAATCATACTCGAAGTAAATTTAGAGTTACATCTCTCTCAGATACAGGCAAATTAGAAATTTAAATGAGGACGTTTACGTAACTACATCTTGTTTCACCGGTAGATAAAAACTATTCAATACGGAAGTCTTGACTTAATTCACATTCCTAGTAACCGTCATGTACGGCTCGTTGTTGAAGGGTTGGTAACTTGATTGACAGTTTAATCTTATTTCAGTGGTTTCTAATTTCAAATCGGCCAAAAACGATATAAAAATGATGTTTGCGTTGTATGTTTTTGATGTTTAAATTGACATTGACAGTGGATCGAAAATGGCGGTTAAAAGAGTTGTGTTTGTTAGTGAGAATTAATTTACAAACCTTCGAAATCAGGATCACAACGATTTTCATCTGATTTATCGTAACAATCAGGTATTCCATCACATAAATAAGTGAAATCGATGCAAATGCCATCTGAGCAGAGAAAATCGGAAGCAGTGCATTGTGAGTCTGTGCATAAGCAGTGATTTTGTTAGTAAAGCAACCATTTTTAATTTGTTTGTTATTATGTTTAAAATTGTTTATTCATTCTACCTACCAGATTCAGTTGTGGTAATTGGACAATTTTCCTCATCATATCCAGAAGCACAATCGGGAAAACCATCACATTTTCTATCAGATTCAATACAATCACCTTCTAAACATTGGAATTCATTATCACGACACGTTGATCCTCCTATTTATCAAAAAATTTCAAACTCTAACTAATCAAATATATTATAAAAATAAGAAGAAGAAAATACGTCCAAAACAACTAACTTCACACTATTCAAATGTTAATAGATTAGATTAGATTAGAAAAGTAAGAAAACATGCTTTATTTGATTTTAACTCTTAACTTCATTTAAGCTTCTAAACTATAAAATTGTTGATACAAGCGCCCGGACTAAATTTGTTCAATTGTCATATGTCATATGTCATGTCATATGTCATATGTCATATGTCATATGTCATATGTCATATGTCATATGTCATATGTCATATGTCATATGTCAATTGTCATATTATGTCAATTGTCATATTATGTCAATTGTCATATTATGTCAATTGTCATATTATGTCAATTGTCATATTATGTCAATTGTCATATTATGTCAATTGTCATATTATGTCAATTGTCATATTATGTCAATTGTTATATTATGTCAATTGTCATATTATGTCAATTGTCATATTATGTCAATTGTCATATTATGTCAATTGTCATATTATGTCAATTGTCATATTATGTCAATTGTTATATTATGTCAATTGTCATATGTGAATTGTCATATTATGTCAATTGTCATATTATGTCAATTGTCATATTATGTCAATTGTCATATTATGTCAATTGTCATATTATGTCAATTGTCATATGTCATATGTCATATGTCAATTGTCGTATGTCAATTGTCGTATGTCAATTGTCATGTCAATTGTCATATGTCATATTTCATATGTCTTATTTCAATTGCCATATTATGTCAATTGCCATATTATGTCAATTGTCATATTATGTCAATTGTCATATTATGTCAATTGTCATATTATGTCAATTGTCATATTATGTCAATTGTCATATTATGTCAATTGTCATATTATGTCAATTGTCATATTATGTCAATTGTCATATTATGTCAAATGTCATATGTCAATTGTCATATTATGTCAATTGTCATATTATGTCAATTGTCATATGTCAATTGTCGTATGTCAATTGTCGTATGTCAATTGTCATATGTCAATTGTCATATGTCAATTGTCATATGTCAATTGTCATATGTCAATTGTCATGTCAATTGTCATATGTCAATTGTCATATGTCAATTGTCATATGTCAATTGTCATATGTCAATTGTCATATGTCAATTGTCATATGTCAATTGTCATATGTCAATTGTTATATGTCAATTGTCATATGTCAATTGTCATATGTCAATTGTCATATGTCAATTGTCATATGTCAATTGTCATATGTCAATTGTCATATGTCAATTGTCATATGTCAATTGTCATATGTCAATTGTCATATGTCAATTGTCATATGTCAATTGTCATATGTCAATAGCTCCCTGACTAATTCGGGTAACAATCAATTGGACTAATAAATTTAATTAAATTTTATACGAAGTTAAGAGTTAAGATTCTATAACTAATCTATTTATAAATAATATTAGAAATAAGGAAATTTGATAATTTTAAATGTGAAGTAAAGAAGAAGTATATCTGAACCCATTAAAAAAAAAAAAAAGAAAAAAAAAAGAAGATTTTTATCCCAAATAAATACACCGTTTTACCTTTCGTTATAACCTCAACCTCAGGCAAATAAGCTGCATTTTCACAATTATCTTCATCACTTTTATCTGGACAATCAAATTTCCCATCACAAATTAATGTCGAATTGACGCAAAATGAATTATCACGACATTTTCGTGCATTAGGCAGGCAATTTTTATCTCTTCCTGTATATTTATATGTTAAAATTTGTTAATAATAAATTTAGCATGCGTTTTTATAACTATGTATAGTTTATCTAATTTAACATTGTTTAAAGATGGTTATAAACAACAAAAAGTTGTTAAATTATAAAAAATTTATTCATTTTTATCTACCATTTTGATTTTAAACATTTCATCAATTATCAGTCGCCATTTTGATTTAAATGTCATTAAATTGACGTATTTGTAACATATTGAAAGTTAATTCAAAATGGCGGACAATTTAATATTTGACAGTTAATTCAATATGGCGGACGATCCAATATTTGACAGGTAAATCAAAATGGCGGATAACTAATGACAGTTGAAATTTGACACTTTTTGTTGTAAATTATTATTACAGCAAACTGTAACATTGTCATATTTAATAAAGCGTGTTATCAATAGATATCAAAGAAATAATAAAATTATTCTAACGCTTTACAAGCTTTGAAAAACATTTTCAAAGACAATGACAGTTCAACTAAGAAGAAACAACTACTTCCTGGGCTATATGCCCCAACGGATATTGGATTACACTTCAAAGTTGGCATATCTAATAGATAATTTAAACCAACAACCATTCTGGTTTGCAGTTAGAAGGAACAACATAACTTGTAGACCGGTTTCGGCCAATTGGGCCTCGTCAGTACAAGGTATAACTGTCATATGTCATGTCATATGTCATGTCATATGTCATGTCATATGTCATGTCATATGTCATGTCATATGTCATGTCATATGTCATGTCATATGTCATGTCATGTCATATGTCATGTCATATGTCATATGTCATATGTCATATGTCATATGTCATATGTCATATGTCATATGTCATGTCATATGTCATGTCATATGTCATGTCATATGTCATGTCATATGTCATGTCATATGTCATGTCATATGTCATGTCATATGTCATGTCATATGTCATGTCATATGTCATGTCATATGTCATGTCATATGTCATGTCATATGTCATGTCATATGTCATGTCATATGTCATGTCATATGTCATGTCATATGTCATGTCATATGTCATGTCATATGTCATGTCATATGTCATGTCATATGTCATGTCATATGTCATGTCATATGTCATGTCATATGTCATGTCATATGTCATGTCATATGTCATGTCATATGTCATGTCATATGTCATGTCATATGTCATGTCATATGTCATGTCATATGTCATGTCATATGTCATGTCATATGTCATGTCATATGTCATGTCATATGTCATGTCATATGTCATGTCATATGTCATGTCATATGTCATGTCATATGTCATGTCATATGTCATGTCATATGTCATGTCATATGTCATGTCATATGTCATGTCATATGTCATGTCATATGTCATGTCATATGTCATGTCATATGTCATGTCATATGTCATGTCATATGTCATGTCATATGTCATGTCATATGTCATGTCATATGTCATGTCATATGTCATGTCATATGTCATGTCATATGTCATGTCATATGTCATGTCATATGTCATGTCATATGTCATGTCATATGTCATGTCATATGTCATGTCATATGTCATGTCATATGTCATGTCATATGTCATGTCATATGTCATGTCATATGTCATGTCATATGTCATGTCATATGTCATGTCATATGTCATGTCATATGTCATGTCATATGTCATGTCATATGTCATGTCATATGTCATGTCATATGTCATGTCATATGTCATGTCATATGTCATGTCATATGTCATGTCATATGTCATGTCATATGTCATGTCATATGTCATGTCATATGTCATGTCATATGTCATGTCATATGTCATGTCATATGTCATGTCATATGTCATGTCATATGTCATGTCATATGTCATGTCATATGTCATGTCATATGTCATGTCATATGTCATGTCATATGTCATGTCATATGTCATGTCATATGTCATGTCATATGTCATGTCATATGTCATGTCATATGTCATGTCATATGTCATGTCATATGTCATGTCATATGTCATGTCATATGTCATGTCATATGTCATGTCATATGTCATGTCATATGTCATGTCATATGTCATGTCATATGTCATGTCATATGTCATGTCATATGTCATGTCATATGTCATGTCATATGTCATGTCATATGTCATGTCATATGTCATGTCATATGTCATGTCATATGTCATGTCATATGTCATGTCATATGTCATGTCATATGTCATGTCATATGTCATGTCATATGTCATGTCATATGTCATGTCATATGTCATGTCATATGTCATGTCATATGTCATGTCATATGTCATGTCATATGTCATGTCATATGTCATGTCATATGTCATGTCATATGTCATGTCATATGTCATGTCATATGTCATGTCATATGTCATGTCATATGTCATGTCATATGTCATGTCATATGTCATGTCATATGTCATGTCATATGTCATGTCATATGTCATGTCATATGTCATGTCATATGTCATGTCATATGTCATGTCATATGTCATGTCATATGTCATGTCATATGTCATGTCATATGTCATGTCATATGTCATGTCATATGTCATGTCATATGTCATGTCATATGTCATGTCATATGTCATGTCATATGTCATGTCATATGTCATGTCATATGTCATGTCATATGTCATGTCATATGTCATGTCATATGTCATGTCATATGTCATGTCATATGTCATGTCATATGTCATGTCATATGTCATGTCATATGTCATGTCATATGTCATATGTCATGTCATATGTCATGTCATATGTCATGTCATATGTCATGTCATATGTCATGTCATATGTCATGTCATATGTCATGTCATATGTCATGTCATATGTCATGTCATATGTCATGTCATATGTCATGTCATATGTCATGTCATATGTCATGTCATATGTCATGTCATATGTCATGTCATATGTCATGTCATATGTCATGTCATATGTCATGTCATATGTCATGTCATATGTCATGTCATATGTCATGTCATATGTCATGTCATATGTCATGTCATATGTCATGTCATATGTCATGTCATATGTCATGTCATATGTCATGTCATATGTCATGTCATATGTCATGTCATATGTCATGTCATATGTCATGTCATATGTCATGTCATATGTCATGTCATATGGCATGTCATATGGCATGTCATATGTTTTTCAAAGCTTTCTTTGATATCTAACTGTTTGTTGTTTATATTAAAATTTTTAATATTTGTATATAGAAATAAATTCGTGTAAACTAAATAGAAGAAGATCGAAATAATCGTTGACAGAAGAAGAAGAAGATGGAGAAAAGAAAGAAGAAGATTTCTTACCGTTAATACAATTTGTTTCATCCGAACCGTCCGTACAATCCGTATGGTTGTCACAACGATTTTTTTCATCAATACATTGTCCATTTTCGCATTGAAATTCATCCGTTTTACATGAAGCTGTATGAGAAATAATTAACGATAATGAAATTAACAACATAAATGAAGAAAGAAATAAAAAAGAAAACTAACCACAACTATCCTCATCCTCAGAATGCGGACAATCCGGAATATTATCGCAAACTTTGTTCAAATTCAAACAAGTTCCGTTGCTACAACGAAATTGATCGTGTGCGCAAACATTGCAACCGATTTCGTCCGAACGATCCGGACAATCTGGTTTTAGATTGCATCGGTAAATCTGGTCAATACAGCTACCGTCCGAACATTCAAATTCGTGTTCTAAACATCTTTCTACAAGAAAATTACATAAAATTTTTATATATAGGTATATATATATATCCTATATACAAATATTGAAGGTAAAACTTATTCTGGCGTAAGTTTTGTAATAAGTATCTTATATGCTATATAGTAAAAGGTCATATGCTTATAGATAGGATACAGTATGTGTTAGTTGTTGACAGTCTTTGTTTCATACAAAAAATACGTCAGTTTAAGTTTTAACTTGTTTGTTGGCACTCTTCGAGTGCTTTTTGTTTTCTATTTAGTTTAATATAACCGCCACCAGTTTATACATATTTACAAACAAATTTTATGTAATTTTTTATTTTTTAATTATTATGTTTCTGTTTTGTCAAATATCAAGTCAAATGTAAAACGTCAAAAGTCAAACGTGAAAAATGAAACGTCAAAATTGAAATGTCAACTGTCATAAATATCAAATGACAACTGTTAAAAATGTCAAACATCAAAAGTCAAACGAGGAAAATCAAACGTCAAAATTTAAATGTCAACTGTCATACATATCAAATGACAGCTGTCATAAACATTAAATAACAACAGTCAAAAATATCACAAGTCAAATGTGAAAAATCAAATGTCAAAATTTAAATGTCAACTGTCATAAATATCAAATGACAACTGTCAAAAATGTAAAACGTCAACTGTCAAATATCAAATATAAACTGTCATAAATATCAAATGACAACTGTCAAAAATGTAAAACGTCAACTGTCAAATATCAACTGTCATAAATATCAAATGAGAACTGTCAAACGTCAAAAATCAAACGTCAGAATTCTAATGTCAACTATCATAAATATCAAATGACAACTGTCAAAAATGTAAAACGTCAACTGTCAAATATAAACTGTCATAAATATCAAATGACAACTGTCAAACGTCAAAAATCAAACGTCATAATTTTAATGTCAACTGTCATAAATATCAAATGACAACTGTCAAAAATGTAAAACGTCAACTGTCAAATATCAAATATAAACTGTCATAAATATCAAATGACAACTGTCAAAAATATAAAACGTCAACTGTCAAATATAAACTGTCATAAATATTAAATGACAACTGTCAAACGTCAAAAATCAAACGTCATAATTTTAATGTCAACTGTCATAAATATCAAATGACAACTGTCAAAAATGTAAAACGTCAACTGTCAAATATCAAATATAAACTGTCATAAATATCAAATGACAACTGTCAAAAATGTAAAACGTCAACTGTCAAATATCAACTGTCATAAATATCAAATGAGAACTGTCAAACGTCAAAAATCAAACGTCAGAATTCTAATGTCAACTGTCATAAATATCAAATGACAACTGTCAAAAATGTAAAACGTCAACTGTCAAATATAAACTGTCATAAATATCAAATGACAACTGTCAAACGTCAAAAATCAAACGTCAGAATTCTAATGTCAACTGTCATAAATATCAAATGACAACTGTCAAAAATGTAAAACGTCAACTGTCATAAATATCATATATCAACTGTCATAAATATCAAATGACAACTGTCAAACGTCAAAAATCGAGCATCTAAAATCAAACGTCATAATTTTAATGTCAACTGTCATAAATATCAAATGACAACTGTCAAAAATGTAAAACGTCAACTGTCAAATATCAAATATAAACTGTCATAAATATCAAATGACAACTGTCAAACGTCAAAAATCAAACGTCATAATTTTAATGTCAACTGTCATAAATATCAAATGACAACTGTCAAAAATGTAAAACGTCAACTGTCAAATATAAACTGTCATAAATATCAAATGACAACTGTCAAACGTCAAAAATCAAACGTCATAATTTTAATGTCAACTGTCATAAATATCAAATGACAACTGTCAAAAATGTAAAACGTCAACTGTCAAATATCAAATATAAACTGTCATAAATATCAAATGACAACTGTCAAAAATATAAAACGTCAACTGTCAAATATAAACTGTCATAAATATCAAATGACAACTGTCAAACGTCAAAAATCAAACGTCATAATTTTAATGTCAACTGTCATAAATATCAAATGACAACTGTCAAAAATGTAAAACGTCAACTGTCAAATATCAACTGTCATAAATATCAAATGAGAACTGTCAAACGTCAAAAATCAAACGTCAGAATTCTAATGTCAACTGTCATAAATATCAAATGACAACTGTCAAAAATGTAAAACGTCAACTGTCATAAATATCATATATCAACTGTCATAAATATCAAATGACAACTGTCAAACGTCAAAAATCGAGCATCTAAAATCAAACGTCATAATTTTAATGTCAACTGTCATAAATATCAAATGACAACTGTCAAAAATGTAAAACGTCAACTGTCAAATATCAAATATAAACTGTCATAAATATCAAATGACAACTGTCAAACGTCAAAAATCAAACGTCATAATTTTAATGTCAACTGTCATAAATATCAAATGACAACTGTCAAAAATGTAAAACGTCAACTGTCATAAATATCATATATCAACTGTCATAAATATCAAATGACAACTGTCAAACGTCAAAAATCGAGCATCTAAAATCAAACGTCAAAATTTAAATGTCAACTGTCATAAATATCAAATGACAATTGTCAATATATCAAACGTCAAAAATGAAACTTCAAAAGTCAAACGTGAAAAATCAAACGTCAAAATTTTAGTGTCAACTGTCATAAATATCATATATCAACTGTCATAAATATCAAATGACAACTTTCAAACGTCAAAAATCAAACGTCATAATTTTAATGTCAACTGTCATAAATATCAAATGACAACTGTCAAAAATGTAAAACGTCAACTGTCAAATATCAAATATAAACTGTCATAAATATCAAATGACAACTGTCAAACGTCAAAAATCAAACGTCATAATTTTAATGTCAACTGTCATAAATATCAAATGACAACTGTCAAAAATGTAAAACGTCAACTGTCATAAATATCATATATCAACTGTCATAAATATCAAATGACAACTGTCAAACGTCAAAAATCGAGCATCTAAAATCAAACGTCAAAATTTAAATGTCAACTGTCATAAATATCAAATGACAATTGTCAATATATCAAACGTCAAAAATGAAACTTCAAAAGTCAAACGTGAAAAATCAAACGTCAAAATTTTAGTGTCAACTGTCATAAATATCATATATCAACTGTCATAAATATCAAATGACAACTTTCAAACGTCAAAAATCAAACGTCATAATTTTAATGTCAACTGTCATAAATATCAAATGACAACTGTCAAAAATGTAAAACGTCAACTGTCAAATATCAAATATAAACTGTCATAAATATCAAATGACAACTGTCAAACGTCAAAAATCAAACGTCATAATTTTAATGTCAACTGTCATAAATATCAAATGACAACTGTCAAAAATGTAAAACGTCAACTGTCAAATATCAACTGTCATAAATATCAAATGAGAACTGTCAAACTTCAAAAATCAAACGTCAGAATTCTAATGTCAACTGTCATAAATATCAAATGACAACTGTCAAAAATGTAAAACGTCAACTGTCAAATATAAACTGTCATAAATATCAAATGACAACTGTCAAACGTCAAAAATCAAACGTCATAATTTTAATGTCAACTGTCATAAATATCAAATGACAACTGTCAAAAATGTAAAACGTCAACTGTCAAATATCAACTGTCATAAATATCAAATGAGAACTGTCAAACGTCAAAAATCAAACGTCAGAATTCTAATGTCAACTGTCATAAATATCAAATGACAACTGTCAAAAATGTAAAACGTCAACTGTCAAATATAAACTGTCATAAATATCAAATGACAACTGTCAAACGTCAAAAATCAAACGTCATAATTTTAATGTCAACTGTCATAAATATCAAATGACAACTGTCAAAAATGTAAAACGTCAACTGTCAAATATCAAATATAAACTGTCATAAATATCAAATGACAACTGTCAAACGTCAAAAATCAAACGTCATAATTTTAATGTCAACTGTCATAAATATCAAATGACAACTGTCAAAAATGTAAAACGTCAACTGTCAAATATCAACTGTCATAAATATCAAATGAGAACTGTCAAACGTCAAAAATCAAACGTCAGAATTCTAATGTCAACTGTCATAAATATCAAATGACAACTGTCAAAAATGTAAAACGTCAACTGTCATAAATATCATATATCAACTGTCATAAATATCAAATGACAACTGTCAAACGTCAAAAATCGAGCATCTAAAATCAAATGTCAAAATTTAAATGTCAACTGTCATAAATATCAAATGACAATTGTCAATATATCAAACGTCAAAAATGAAACTTCAAAAGTCAAACGTGAAAAATCAAACGTCAAAATTTTAGTGTCAACTGTCATAAATATCAAATGACAGCTGTCAAACGTCAAAAATCGAGCATCTAAAATCAAACGTCAAAATTTTAATGTCAACTGTCATAAATATCAAATGACAACTGTCAAAAATGTAAAACGTCAACTGTCAAATATAAACTGTCATAAATATCAAATGACAACTGTCAAACGTCAAAAATCAAACGTCATAATTTTAATGTCAACTGTCATAAATATCAAATGACAACTGTCAAAAATGTAAAACGTCAACTGTCAAATATCAAATATAAACTGTCATAAATATCAAATGACAACTGTCAAACGTCAAAAATCAAACGTCATAATTTTAATGTCAACTGTCATAAATATCAAATGACAACTGTCAAATATGTAAAACGTCAACTGTCAAATATCAAATATAAACTGTCATAAATATCAAATGACAACTGTCAAACGTCAAAAATCAAACGTCATAATTTTAATGTCAACTGTCATAAATATCAAATGACAACTGTCAAAAATGTAAAACGTCAACTGTCAAATATAAAATGTAAACTGTCAAATATCAAATGACAACTGTCAAACGTCAAAAATCAAACGTCATAATTTTAATGTCAACTGTCATAAATATCAAATGACAACTGTCAAAAATGTAAAACGTCAACTGTCAAATATCAAATATCAACTGTCAAATATCAAATGACAACTGTCAAACGTCAAAAATCAAACGTCATAATTTTAATGTCAACTGTCATAAATATCAAATGCCAACTGTCAAAAATGTAAAACGTCAACTGTCAAATATAAAATGTAAACTGTCATAAATATCAGATGACAACTGTCAAACGTCAAAAATCAAACGTCATAATTTTAATGTCAACTGTCATAAATATCAAATGACAACTGTCAAACGTCAAAAATTAAACGTCATAATTTTAATGTCAACTGTCATAAATATCAAATGACAACTGTCAAAAATGTAAAACGTCAACTATCAAATATAAAATGTAAACTGTCAAATATCAAATGACAACTGTCAAACGTCAAAAATCAAACGTCATAATTTTAATGTCAACTGTCATAAATATCAAATGACAACTGTCAAATGTGTAAAACGTCAACTGTCAAATATAAACTGTCATAAATATCAAATGACAACTGTCAAACGTCAAAAATCAAACGTCATAATTTTAATGTCAACTGTCATAAATATCAAATGACAACTGTCAAAAATGTAAAACGTCAACTGTCAAATATAAAAAGTGAACTGTCAAATATCAAATGACAACTGTCAAACGTCAAAAATCAAACGTCATAATTTTAATGTCAACTGTCATAAATATCAAATGACAACTGTCAAAAATGTAAAACGTCAACTGTCAAATATCAACTGTCATAAATATCAAATGAGAACTGTCAAACTTCAAAAATCAAACGTCAGAATTCTAATGTCAACTGTCATAAATATCAAATGACAACTGTCAAAAATGTAAAACGTCAACTGTCAAATATAAACTGTCATAAATATCAAATGACAACTGTCAAACGTCAAAAATCAAACGTCATAATTTTAATGTCAACTGTCATAAATATCAAATGACAACTGTCAAAAATGTAAAACGTCAACTGTCAAATATCAACTGTCATAAATATCAAATGAGAACTGTCAAACGTCAAAAATCAAACGTCAGAATTCTAATGTCAACTGTCATAAATATCAAATGACAACTGTCAAAAATGTAAAACGTCAACTGTCAAATATAAACTGTCATAAATATCAAATGACAACTGTCAAACGTCAAAAATCAAACGTCATAATTTTAATGTCAACTGTCATAAATATCAAATGACAACTGTCAAAAATGTAAAACGTCAACTGTCAAATATCAAATATAAACTGTCATAAATATCAAATGACAACTGTCAAACGTCAAAAATCAAACGTCATAATTTTAATGTCAACTGTCATAAATATCAAATGACAACTGTCAAAAATGTAAAACGTCAACTGTCATAAATATCATATATCAACTGTCATAAATATCAAATGACAACTGTCAAACGTCAAAAATCGAGCATCTAAAATCAAATGTCAAAATTTAAATGTCAACTGTCATAAATATCAAATGACAATTGTCAATATATCAAACGTCAAAAATGAAACTTCAAAAGTCAAACGTGAAAAATCAAACGTCAAAATTTTAGTGTCAACTGTCATAAATATCAAATGACAGCTGTCAAACGTCAAAAATCGAGCATCTAAAATCAAACGTCAAAATTTTAATGTCAACTGTCATAAATATCAAATGACAACTGTCAAAAATGTAAAACGTCAACTGTCAAATATAAACTGTCATAAATATCAAATGACAACTGTCAAACGTCAAAAATCAAACGTCATAATTTTAATGTCAACTGTCATAAATATCAAATGACAACTGTCAAAAATGTAAAACGTCAACTGTCAAATATCAAATATAAACTGTCATAAATATCAAATGACAACTGTCAAACGTCAAAAATCAAACGTCATAATTTTAATGTCAACTGTCATAAATATCAAATGACAACTGTCAAAAATGTAAAACGTCAACTGTCAAATATCAAATATAAACTGTCATAAATATCAAATGACAACTGTCAAACGTCAAAAATCAAACGTCATAATTTTAATGTCAACTGTCATAAATATCAAATGACAACTGTCAAAAATGTAAAACGTCAACTGTCAAATATCAACTGTCATAAATATCAAATGAGAACTGTCAAACGTCAAAAATCAAACGTCAGAATTCTAATGTCAACTGTCATAAATATCAAATGACAACTGTCAAAAATGTAAAACGTCAACTGTCATAAATATCATATATCAACTGTCATAAATATCAAATGACAACTGTCAAACGTCAAAAATCGAGCATCTAAAATCAAATGTCAAAATTTAAATGTCAACTGTCATAAATATCAAATGACAATTGTCAATATATCAAACGTCAAAAATGAAACTTCAAAAGTCAAACGTGAAAAATCAAACGTCAAAATTTTAGTGTCAACTGTCATAAATATCAAATGACAGCTGTCAAACGTCAAAAATCGAGCATCTAAAATCAAACGTCAAAATTTTAATGTCAACTGTCATAAATATCAAATGACAACTGTCAAAAATGTAAAACGTCAACTGTCAAATATAAACTGTCATAAATATCAAATGACAACTGTCAAACGTCAAAAATCAAACGTCATAATTTTAATGTCAACTGTCATAAATATCAAATGACAACTGTCAAAAATGTAAAACGTCAACTGTCAAATATCAAATATAAACTGTCATAAATATCAAATGACAACTGTCAAACGTCAAAAATCAAACGTCATAATTTTAATGTCAACTGTCATAAATATCAAATGACAACTGTCAAAAATGTAAAACGTCAACTATCAAATATAAAATGTAAACTGTCAAATATCAAATGACAACTGTCAAAACGTCAAAAATCAAACGTCATAATTTTAATGTCAACTGTCATAAATATCAAATGACAACTGTCAAAAATGTAAAACTTCAACTGTCAAATATAAAATGTAAACTGTCATAAATATCAAATGACAACTGTCAAACGTCAAAAATCAAACGTCATAATTTTAATGTCAACTGTCATAAATATCAAAAGACAACTGTCAAAAATGTAAAACGTCATAATTTTAATGTCAACTGTCATAAATATCAAAAGACAACTGTCAAAAATGTAAAACGTCAACTGTCAAATATAAAATGTCAACTGTCATAAATATCAAATGACAACTGTCAAACGTCAAAAATCAAACGTCATAATTTTAATGTCAACTGTCATAAATATCAAATGACAACTGTCAAAAATGTAAAACGTCAACTGTCAAATATCAAATATAAACTGTCATAAATATCAAATGACAACTGTCAAACGTCAAAAATCAAACTTCATAATTTTAATGTCAACTGTCATAAATATCAAATGACAACTGTCAAAAATGTAAAACGTCAACTGTCAAATATCAAGCATAACCTGTCATAAATATCAAATGACAACTGTCAAACGTCAAAAATCAAACGTCATAATTTTAATGTCAACTGTCATAAATATCAAATGACAACTGTCAAAAATGTAAAACGTCAACTGTCAAATATAAAATGTAAACTGTCATAAATATCAAATGACAACTGTCAAACGTCAAAAATCAAACGTCATAATTTTCATGTCAACTGTCATAAATATCAAATGACAACTGTCAAAAATGTCAACTGTCATAATTATCAAATGACAACTGTCAAAAATGTAAAACGTCAACTGTCAAATATAAAATGTAAACTGTCAAATATCAAATGACAACTGTCAAACGTCAAAAATCGAGCATCTAAAATCAAATGTCAAAATTTAAATGTCAACTGTCATAAATATCAAATGACAATTGTCAATATATCAAACGTCAAAAATGAAACTTCAAAAGTCAAACGTGAAAAATCAAACGTCAAAATTTTAGTGTCAACTGTCATAAATATCAAATGACAGCTGTCAAACGTCAAAAATCGAGCATCTAAAATCAAACGTCAAAATTTTAATGTCAACTGTCATAAATATCAAATGACAACTGTCAAAAATGTAAAACGTCAACTGTCAAATATAAACTGTCATAAATATCAAATGACAACTGTCAAACGTCAAAAATCAAACGTCATAATTTTAATGTCAACTGTCATAAATATCAAATGACAACTGTCAAAAATGTAAAACGTCAACTGTCAAATATCAAATATAAACTGTCATAAATATCAAATGACAACTGTCAAACGTCAAAAATCAAACGTCATAATTTTAATGTCAACTGTCATAAATATCAAATGACAACTGTCAAATATGTAAAACGTCAACTGTCAAATATCAAATATAAACTGTCATAAATATCAAATGACAACTGTCAAACGTCAAAAATCAAACGTCATAATTTTAATGTCAACTGTCATAAATATCAAATGACAACTGTCAAAAATGTAAAACGTCAACTGTCAAATATAAAATGTAAACTGTCAAATATCAAATGACAACTGTCAAACGTCAAAAATCAAACGTCATAATTTTAATGTCAACTGTCATAAATATCAAATGACAACTGTCAAAAATGTAAAACGTCAACTGTCAAATATCAAATATCAACTGTCAAATATCAAATGACAACTGTCAAACGTCAAAAATCAAACGTCATAATTTTAATGTCAACTGTCATAAATATCAAATGCCAACTGTCAAAAATGTAAAACGTCAACTGTCAAATATAAAATGTAAACTGTCATAAATATCAGATGACAACTGTCAAACGTCAAAAATCAAACGTCATAATTTTAATGTCAACTGTCATAAATATCAAATGACAACTGTCAAACGTCAAAAATTAAACGTCATAATTTTAATGTCAACTGTCATAAATATCAAATGACAACTGTCAAAAATGTAAAACGTCAACTATCAAATATAAAATGTAAACTGTCAAATATCAAATGACAACTGTCAAACGTCAAAAATCAAACGTCATAATTTTAATGTCAACTGTCATAAATATCAAATGACAACTGTCAAATGTGTAAAACGTCAACTGTCAAATATAAACTGTCATAAATATCAAATGACAACTGTCAAACGTCAAAAATCAAACGTCATAATTTTAATGTCAACTGTCATAAATATCAAATGACAACTGTCAAAAATGTAAAACGTCAACTGTCAAATATAAAAAGTGAACTGTCAAATATCAAATGACAACTGTCAAACGTCAAAAATCAAACGTCATAATTTTAATGTCAACTGTCATAAATATCAAATGACAACTGTCAAAAATGTAAAACGTCAACTGTCAAATATCAACTGTCATAAATATCAAATGAGAACTGTCAAACTTCAAAAATCAAACGTCAGAATTCTAATGTCAACTGTCATAAATATCAAATGACAACTGTCAAAAATGTAAAACGTCAACTGTCAAATATAAACTGTCATAAATATCAAATGACAACTGTCAAACGTCAAAAATCAAACGTCATAATTTTAATGTCAACTGTCATAAATATCAAATGACAACTGTCAAAAATGTAAAACGTCAACTGTCAAATATCAACTGTCATAAATATCAAATGAGAACTGTCAAACGTCAAAAATCAAACGTCAGAATTCTAATGTCAACTGTCATAAATATCAAATGACAACTGTCAAAAATGTAAAACGTCAACTGTCAAATATAAACTGTCATAAATATCAAATGACAACTGTCAAACGTCAAAAATCAAACGTCATAATTTTAATGTCAACTGTCATAAATATCAAATGACAACTGTCAAAAATGTAAAACGTCAACTGTCAAATATCAAATATAAACTGTCATAAATATCAAATGACAACTGTCAAACGTCAAAAATCAAACGTCATAATTTTAATGTCAACTGTCATAAATATCAAATGACAACTGTCAAAAATGTAAAACGTCAACTGTCATAAATATCATATATCAACTGTCATAAATATCAAATGACAACTGTCAAACGTCAAAAATCGAGCATCTAAAATCAAATGTCAAAATTTAAATGTCAACTGTCATAAATATCAAATGACAATTGTCAATATATCAAACGTCAAAAATGAAACTTCAAAAGTCAAACGTGAAAAATCAAACGTCAAAATTTTAGTGTCAACTGTCATAAATATCAAATGACAGCTGTCAAACGTCAAAAATCGAGCATCTAAAATCAAACGTCAAAATTTTAATGTCAACTGTCATAAATATCAAATGACAACTGTCAAAAATGTAAAACGTCAACTGTCAAATATAAACTGTCATAAATATCAAATGACAACTGTCAAACGTCAAAAATCAAACGTCATAATTTTAATGTCAACTGTCATAAATATCAAATGACAACTGTCAAAAATGTAAAACGTCAACTGTCAAATATCAAATATAAACTGTCATAAATATCAAATGACAACTGTCAAACGTCAAAAATCAAACGTCATAATTTTAATGTCAACTGTCATAAATATCAAATGACAACTGTCAAAAATGTAAAACGTCAACTGTCAAATATCAAATATAAACTGTCATAAATATCAAATGACAACTGTCAAACGTCAAAAATCAAACGTCATAATTTTAATGTCAACTGTCATAAATATCAAATGACAACTGTCAAAAATGTAAAACGTCAACTGTCATAAATATCATATATCAACTGTCATAAATATCAAATGACAACTGTCAAACGTCAAAAATCGAGCATCTAAAATCAAATGTCAAAATTTAAATGTCAACTGTCATAAATATCAAATGACAATTGTCAATATATCAAACGTCAAAAATGAAACTTCAAAAGTCAAACGTGAAAAATCAAACGTCAAAATTTTAGTGTCAACTGTCATAAATATCAAATGACAGCTGTCAAACGTCAAAAATCGAGCATCTAAAATCAAACGTCAAAATTTTAATGTCAACTGTCATAAATATCAAATGACAACTGTCAAAAATGTAAAACGTCAACTGTCAAATATAAACTGTCATAAATATCAAATGACAACTGTCAAACGTCAAAAATCAAACGTCATAATTTTAATGTCAACTGTCATAAATATCAAATGACAACTGTCAAAAATGTAAAACGTCAACTGTCAAATATCAAATATAAACTGTCATAAATATCAAATGACAACTGTCAAACGTCAAAAATCAAACGTCATAATTTTAATGTCAACTGTCATAAATATCAAATGACAACTGTCAAATATGTAAAACGTCAACTGTCAAATATCAAATATAAACTGTCATAAATATCAAATGACAACTGTCAAACGTCAAAAATCAAACGTCATAATTTTAATGTCAACTGTCATAAATATCAAATGACAACTGTCAAAAATGTAAAACGTCAACTGTCAAATATAAAATGTAAACTGTCAAATATCAAATGACAACTGTCAAACGTCAAAAATCAAACGTCATAATTTTAATGTCAACTGTCATAAATATCAAATGACAACTGTCAAAAATGTAAAACGTCAACTGTCAAATATCAAATATCAACTGTCAAATATCAAATGACAACTGTCAAACGTCAAAAATCAAACGTCATAATTTTAATGTCAACTGTCATAAATATCAAATGCCAACTGTCAAAAATGTAAAACGTCAACTGTCAAATATAAAATGTAAACTGTCATAAATATCAGATGACAACTGTCAAACGTCAAAAATCAAACGTCATAATTTTAATGTCAACTGTCATAAATATCAAATGACAACTGTCAAACGTCAAAAATTAAACGTCATAATTTTAATGTCAACTGTCATAAATATCAAATGACAACTGTCAAAAATGTAAAACGTCAACTATCAAATATAAAATGTAAACTGTCAAATATCAAATGACAACTGTCAAACGTCAAAAATCAAACGTCATAATTTTAATGTCAACTGTCATAAATATCAAATGACAACTGTCAAATGTGTAAAACGTCAACTGTCAAATATAAACTGTCATAAATATCAAATGACAACTGTCAAACGTCAAAAATCAAACGTCATAATTTTAATGTCAACTGTCATAAATATCAAATGACAACTGTCAAAAATGTAAAACGTCAACTGTCAAATATAAAAAGTGAACTGTCAAATATCAAATGACAACTGTCAAACGTCAAAAATCAAACGTCATAATTTTAATGTCAACTGTCATAAATATCAAATGACAACTGTCAAAAATGTAAAACGTCAACTGTCAAATATCAACTGTCATAAATATCAAATGAGAACTGTCAAACTTCAAAAATCAAACGTCAGAATTCTAATGTCAACTGTCATAAATATCAAATGACAACTGTCAAAAATGTAAAACGTCAACTGTCAAATATAAACTGTCATAAATATCAAATGACAACTGTCAAACGTCAAAAATCAAACGTCATAATTTTAATGTCAACTGTCATAAATATCAAATGACAACTGTCAAAAATGTAAAACGTCAACTGTCAAATATCAACTGTCATAAATATCAAATGAGAACTGTCAAACGTCAAAAATCAAACGTCAGAATTCTAATGTCAACTGTCATAAATATCAAATGACAACTGTCAAAAATGTAAAACGTCAACTGTCAAATATAAACTGTCATAAATATCAAATGACAACTGTCAAACGTCAAAAATCAAACGTCATAATTTTAATGTCAACTGTCATAAATATCAAATGACAACTGTCAAAAATGTAAAACGTCAA
Organism: Altica lythri; assembly: GCA_964028335.1. Taxonomy (NCBI): domain Eukaryota; kingdom Metazoa; phylum Arthropoda; class Insecta; order Coleoptera; family Chrysomelidae; genus Altica; species Altica lythri. The sequence goes on along the minus strand of CAXIIO010000958.1, from coordinate 55,129 downwards.
CTGTCAAATATCAAATATAAACTGTCATAAATATCAAATGACAACTGTCAAACGTCAAAAATCAAACGTCATAATTTTAATGTCAACTGTCATAAATATCAAATGACAACTGTCAAAAATGTAAAACGTCAACTGTCATAAATATCATATATCAACTGTCATAAATATCAAATGACAACTGTCAAACGTCAAAAATCGAGCATCTAAAATCAAATGTCAAAATTTAAATGTCAACTGTCATAAATATCAAATGACAATTGTCAATATATCAAACGTCAAAAATGAAACTTCAAAAGTCAAACGTGAAAAATCAAACGTCAAAATTTTAGTGTCAACTGTCATAAATATCAAATGACAGCTGTCAAACGTCAAAAATCGAGCATCTAAAATCAAACGTCAAAATTTTAATGTCAACTGTCATAAATATCAAATGACAACTGTCAAAAATGTAAAACGTCAACTGTCAAATATAAACTGTCATAAATATCAAATGACAACTGTCAAACGTCAAAAATCAAACGTCATAATTTTAATGTCAACTGTCATAAATATCAAATGACAACTGTCAAAAATGTAAAACGTCAACTGTCAAATATCAAATATAAACTGTCATAAATATCAAATGACAACTGTCAAACGTCAAAAATCAAACGTCATAATTTTAATGTCAACTGTCATAAATATCAAATGACAACTGTCAAAAATGTAAAACGTCAACTGTCAAATATCAAATATAAACTGTCATAAATATCAAATGACAACTGTCAAACGTCAAAAATCAAACGTCATAATTTTAATGTCAACTGTCATAAATATCAAATGACAACTGTCAAAAATGTAAAACGTCAACTGTCAAATATCAACTGTCATAAATATCAAATGAGAACTGTCAAACGTCAAAAATCAAACGTCAGAATTCTAATGTCAACTGTCATAAATATCAAATGACAACTGTCAAAAATGTAAAACGTCAACTGTCATAAATATCATATATCAACTGTCATAAATATCAAATGACAACTGTCAAACGTCAAAAATCGAGCATCTAAAATCAAATGTCAAAATTTAAATGTCAACTGTCATAAATATCAAATGACAATTGTCAATATATCAAACGTCAAAAATGAAACTTCAAAAGTCAAACGTGAAAAATCAAACGTCAAAATTTTAGTGTCAACTGTCATAAATATCAAATGACAGCTGTCAAACGTCAAAAATCGAGCATCTAAAATCAAACGTCAAAATTTTAATGTCAACTGTCATAAATATCAAATGACAACTGTCAAAAATGTAAAACGTCAACTGTCAAATATAAACTGTCATAAATATCAAATGACAACTGTCAAACGTCAAAAATCAAACGTCATAATTTTAATGTCAACTGTCATAAATATCAAATGACAACTGTCAAAAATGTAAAACGTCAACTGTCAAATATAAACTGTCATAAATATCAAATGACAACTGTCAAACGTCAAAAATCAAACGTCATAATTTTAATGTCAACTGTCATAAATATCAAATGACAACTGTCAAAAATGTAAAACGTCAACTATCAAATATAAAATGTAAACTGTCAAATATCAAATGACAACTGTCAAAACGTCAAAAATCAAACGTCATAATTTTAATGTCAACTGTCATAAATATCAAATGACAACTGTCAAAAATGTAAAACTTCAACTGTCAAATATAAAATGTAAACTGTCATAAATATCAAATGACAACTGTCAAACGTCAAAAATCAAACGTCATAATTTTAATGTCAACTGTCATAAATATCAAAAGACAACTGTCAAAAATGTAAAACGTCATAATTTTAATGTCAACTGTCATAAATATCAAAAGACAACTGTCAAAAATGTAAAACGTCAACTGTCAAATATAAAATGTCAACTGTCATAAATATCAAATGACAACTGTCAAACGTCAAAAATCAAACGTCATAATTTTAATGTCAACTGTCATAAATATCAAATGACAACTGTCAAAAATGTAAAACGTCAACTGTCAAATATCAAATATAAACTGTCATAAATATCAAATGACAACTGTCAAACGTCAAAAATCAAACTTCATAATTTTAATGTCAACTGTCATAAATATCAAATGACAACTGTCAAAAATGTAAAACGTCAACTGTCAAATATCAAGCATAACCTGTCATAAATATCAAATGACAACTGTCAAACGTCAAAAATCAAACGTCATAATTTTAATGTCAACTGTCATAAATATCAAATGACAACTGTCAAAAATGTAAAACGTCAACTGTCAAATATAAAATGTAAACTGTCATAAATATCAAATGACAACTGTCAAACGTCAAAAATCAAACGTCATAATTTTCATGTCAACTGTCATAAATATCAAATGACAACTGTCAAAAATGTCAACTGTCATAATTATCAAATGACAACTGTCAAAAATGTAAAACGTCAACTGTCAAATATAAAATGTAAACTGTCAAATATCAAATGACAACTGTCAAACGTCAAAAATCAAACGTCATAATTTTAATTTCAACTGTCATAAATATCAAATGACAACTGTCAAAAATGTAAAACGTCAACTGTCAAATATAAAATGTAAACTGTCAAATATCAAATGACAACTGTCAAACGTCAAAAATCAAACTTCATAATTTTAATGTCAACTGTCATAAATATCAAATGCCAACTGTCAAAAATGTAAAACGTTAACTGTCAAATATCAAATATCAATTGTCATAAATATCAAATGACAACTGTCAAACGTCAAAAATCAAACGTCATAATTTTAATGTCAACTGTTATAAATATCAAATGAAAACTGTCAAAAATGTAAAACGTCAACTGTCAAATATAAAATGTAAACTGTCAAATATCAAATGACAACTGTCAAACGTGAAAAATCAAACGTCAAAATTTTAGTGTCAACTGTCATAAATATCATATATCAACTGTCATAAATATCAAATGACAACTCTCAAACGTCAAAAATCCAGCATCTAAAATCAAACGTCAAAATTTAAATGTCAACTGTCATAAATATAAAATGACAATTGTCAATATATCAAACGTCAACAATGAAACTTCAAAAATCAAACGTGAAAAATCAAACGTCAAAAGTTTAGTGTCAACTGTCATAAATATCATATATCAACTGTCATAAATATCATATGACAACTGTCAAACGTCAAAAATCGAGCATCTTAAATCAAACGTCAAAATTTTAATGTCAACTGTCAAAAATGTCAAATGTTAACACCTTAATCACCATTCAAAGTACTACGGTTATAAAATAACTAATACTAATACTAGTTAAAAAAAAATTTGACGGTTATACTAAAAGACAATAACCAAATATAACTAATTTTAGTTGCATACTTTGATCACATCCAATTTCATCGGTACCGTCTTGACAATGTCGCAAACCATCGCAACGTTGCGAACGAGGAATACAGGCACCATTTTCACAAAAGAAATCATCTTTATGACATGCTGGAAATTACACATTTTTACACAAAATCCACCAAAATTTACAACTGTTAGAACAACAAAATGAGGTTAGAAACAACGAGTTTTGACAGATTTTTCACTATGAAAAGTTAGTTTGACAGTTATAACAAGAAATATCACTTTGACAGAAGTGTCAGTATGACAGAAGTGACAGTATTACAGATATGTCAATTTGATAGAAATGACAGTAGTGATAGAAGTGTCAGTTTGATAATAGTGACAAGTGACAGTTTGAGAGAAATGTCAGTTTGAAATGATTGATCTTTTTTTAGATGATACATTTTAGTACAAGATAATCGAATTTGATAAGAAAATGAGTAGAAAACAAATTAAATGACAGTTAAAGACAGAAATGTCAATTTTTGACAGTTAAAGATGTGATTTATAAGACTTACGGCATTTCCGTTCATCACTTAGATCAAAGCAATCGTATTTTCGATCACAAACTTCACTTTTTGGTATACAATTCTTCCCATCTTCACATTGGAATTGGTCGGACCGACACCGAACTATTTAATTACATGCAAACATTTAAATAAACTATACTTTGTTTATTATTTATTTATTATTATTTAGTATTAGGTAAGTAGGTAGTTAAAATTTATAATAATAGTTAATAAGTTTGTTAATTTTTGTTTTATTTTATTTATTATAAAAATTTTGGTAAAAGTGATGGTTTGAGGTTATGAATTAAACATATATTTGTGCATATTTCAAATTTGATTCAAATTTAATTAAAATTTATCAAAAATTATGAAAATTACAAATATTGTGATTTTGGTTCTTCGAGCCGGATTAAAAAGTTTTATTAGATTTTCTCGAAAACTAAAAAAGATATCAAAACGCAGTTTTTTGGAGGATAATTTAAAATTTTAAAAGGATTTAAATCATTTTCAATATTAAAAATCGGTTAAAGAACGAGCGAGATACGGCCAATTTGGTCGTAAATAGAAAACGCGTTTTTTGTAACCTCGAAACAAATTTGTACGTGTTTCAAATTCCATTAAAATTTAATTGAAATTTATCAAAAATCATAAAAATTACAAATATTGTGATTTTGGTTCTTCGAGCCGGATTAAAAAGTTTTATTAGGTTTTCTCGAAAACTAAAAAAGATATTAAAACGCAGTTTTTTGGAGGATAATTTAAAATTTTAAATGGATTTAAATCATTTTCAATATTGAAAATCGGTTAAAGAACGAGCGAGATACGGCCAATTTGGTCCTAAATAGTAAATGCGTTTTTTTGTAACCTCAAAACAAATTTGTACGTGTTTCAAATTCAATGTAAATTTAATTGAAATTTATCAAAAATCTTAAAAATTACAAATATTGTGATTTTGGTTCTTCGAGCCGGATTAAAAAGTTTTATTAGATTTTCTCTAAAACTAAAAAAGATATTAAAACGCAGTTTTTTTGAGGATAATTTAAAATTTTAAACGGATTTAAATCATTTTCAATATTGAAAATCGGTTAAAGAACGAGCGAGATACGGCCAATTTAGTCCTAAATAGAAAATGCGATTTTTTGTAACCTCGAAACAAATTTGTACGTGTTTCAAATTCAATGTAAATTTAATTGAAATTTATCAAAAATCATAAAAATTACAAATATTGTAATGTTGGTTCTTCGAGCCGGATTAAAAAGTTTTATTAGATTTTCTCGAAAACTAAAAAAGATATCAAAACGCAGTTTTTTGGAGGATAATTTAAAATTTTAAATGGATTTAAATCATTTTCAATTTTGAAAATCGGTTAAAGAACGAGCGAGATACGGCCAATTTGGTCGTAAATAGAAAATGCGTTTTTTGTAACCTCGAAACAAATTTGTACGTGTTTCAAATTCAATGTAAATTTAATTAAAATTTGTCAAAAATCATAAAAATTACAAATATTGTGATTTTGGTTCTTCGAGCCGGATTAAAAAGTTTTATTAGATTTTCTCGAAAACTAAAAAAGATATTAAAACGCAGTTTTTTCGAGGATAATTTAAAATTTTAAATGGATTTAAATCATTTTCAATTTTGAAAATCGGTTAAAGAACGAGCGAGATACGGCCAATTTGGTCGTAAATAGAAAATGCGTTTTTTGTAACCTCGAAACAAATTTGTACGTGTTTCAAATTTAATGTAAATTTATCAAAAATCATAAAAATTACAAATATTGTGATTTTGGTTCTTCGAGCCGGATTAAAAAGTTTTATTAGATTTTCTCGAAAACTAAAAAAGATATCAAAACGCAGTTTTTTTGAGGATAATTTAAAATTTTAAACGGATTTAAATCATTTTCAATATTGAAAATCGGTTAAAGAACGAGCGAGATACGGCCAATTTGGTCCTAAATAGAAAATGCGTTTTTTGTAACCTCGAAACAAATTTGTACGTGTTTCAAATTTAATGTAAATTTAATTGAAATTTATCAAAAATCATAAAAATTACAAATATTGTGATTTTGGTTCTTCGAGCCGGATTAAAAAGTTTTATTAGATTTTCTCGAAAACTAAAAAAGATATCAAAACGCAGTTTTTTGGAGGATAATTTAAAATTTTAAACGGATTTAAATCATTTTCAATATTAAAAATCGGTTAAAGAACGAGCGAGATACGGCCAATTTGGTCGTAAATAGAAAACGCGTTTTTTGTAACCTCGAAACAAATTTGTACGTGTTTCAAATTCAATGTAAATTTAATTGAAATTTATCAAAAATCATAAAAATTACAAATATTGTGATATTGGTTCTTCGAGCCGGATTAAAAAGTTTTATTAGATTTTCTCGAAAACTAAAAAAGATATTAAAACGCAGTTTTTTTGAGGATAATTTAAAATTTTAAATGGATTCAAATCATTTTCAATATTGAAAATCGGTTAAAGAACAAACGAGATACGGCCAATTTGGTCCTAAATAGAAAATGCGTTTATTTGTAACCTCGAAACAAATTTGTACGTGTTTCAAATTCAATGTAAATTTAATTGAAATTTATCAAAAATCATAAAAAATACAAATATTGTGATTTTGGTTCTTCGAGCCGGATTAAAAAGTTTTATTAGATTTTCTCGAAAACTAAAAAAGATATCAAAACGCAGTTTTTTGGAGGATAATTTAAAATTTTAAATGGATTTAAATCATTTTCAATATTGAAAATCGGTTAAAGAACGAGCGAGATACGGCCAATTTGGTCTTAAATAGAAAATGCGTTTTTTGTAACCTCGAAACAAATTTGTACGTGTTTCAAATTCAATGTAAATTTAATTGAAATTTATCAAAAATCATAAAAATTACAAATATTGTGATTTTGGTTCTTCGAGCCGGATTAAAAAGTTTTATTAGATTTTCTCGAAAACTAAGAAAGATATCAAAACGCAGTTTGTTTGGGGATAATTTAAAATTCTAAATAGATTTAAATCATTTGCAAGATTAAAAATCGGTTAAAAAACGAGCGAGATACGGCCAATTTGATCCTAAATAGAAAATGCGTTTTTTCGTAACCTCCAAACAATACATTTATCAAAATTTATTAAATTATATAAATTTTATTAGAATAAATAAAATTATACAAAAAATCATATTTCAGCTACCTATTATATGTTATTATTAGCATATTTGACATCAGCGCCATATCATGACCAAATTCGTAACTATTGGGTGTAAGAAAATTTGTTAATTGATAGATTTATATATTCAACACTGATGCTAATATGTGCTAAATAAAGTAATAATGTGATTTTTAAACTGCAAATCAAGCCAGGCAAAGAACAAGCAATCAAAAAAGCTATTATTTCATATCATATAAAAAAATATTTTTTTTTTTTACATTATATACATATTTGTATAAAAAAGAAATTACAAAACAAACATACCTGTACTACAATTTTGTTCATCTGATCCATCATTACAATCTGCTACTCCATTACAACGAGCATAATCTGGTAAACATCTATCTCTTGGTCCACATGAAAATTCACCATTACGACAACGTTGAGGTTCTGCAATAAAAAATTTAACATTTACTCAATTTTCCACATTAAAAGAATTGAATCAAAACATTTCAAATAACATAAACTTAATTCATAAGTGTCAACTGTCAATTTTCTCATTTATTTGCAGAGAGCACTAAATAGAATAAGTGGCCTTTTACTATGTAGGCATATGTCATTAGTCATATTTCAAATGTCTAATGTCAGATGTCAATTGTTAACTATGAAATGTCAACTATCAAATGTCTTGTGTCAAATATTAAATATCAAATGTCATATGTTAATAGTTGAATGTCAACTGTTAAATTTGTGATGTCACTTTGTCATATGTCAACTATCATATGTCAAATGTTAACTGTCAAATGTCAACTATTGAATGTCAACTGCCACTTTGACATATGTCAATTGTCAAATGTTAACTATCAAATGTCAACTTTCAAGTGTCCTATCAAATGTCAATTATCAAATTGTTAAATATTAACTATCAATGTAATATGTCAAATGTCAATGGTTGAATGTCAACTGTCAAATTTTAACTATTAACTATCAATTTAATATGTCAAATGTCAACAAGTGAATGTCAATTTTAACTGCCACTTTATTATATGTCAAATGTTAACTATCAAATGTCAATTGTTGAATGTAAACTGTCAAATGTTAACGGCCACTTTGTCAAATATCAAATGTTAACTATCAAATTTCAACTGTCAAATGTCAAATCTCAACCATCAAATGTCAATGTCAACTTTAAACTCTGATCTGTGAACTGTCAACCGACAAATGTCAAATTTTAAATATCAACTGTTAAATGCCAAATGTCAACTATCAAATGTCAACTGTCAAATGCCAAATCTCAACTATCAAATTTTAAATGTCAATGTCAACTTTCAACTCTCAACTCTGATCTGTGAACTGTCAACCGTCAAATGTCAAATTTCAAATGTCAAATGTCAACTGTCAAATGCCAAATGCCAAATCTCAACTATCAACTGTCAAATGCCAAATCGCAACTATCAAATGTCAAATGTCAGTGTCAAATTTCAACTCTAAACTCTGATCTGTGAACTTTCAACTGTCAAATGCCAAATTTCAACTGTCAAATGCCAAATCTCAACTATCAAATTTCAATTGTCAAATGTCAAATCTCAACCATCAAATGTCAATGTCAACTTTAAACTCTGATCTGTGAACTGTCAACCGTCAAATGTCAACTGTTAAATGCCAAATGTCAACTATCAAATGTCAACTGTCAAATGCCAAATCTCAACTATCAAATTTTAAATGTCAATGTCAACTTTCAACTCTCAACTCTAATCTGTCAACTGTCAACCGTCAAATGTCAAATTTCAAATGTCAACTGTCAAATGCCAAATGCCAAATCTCAACTATCAACTGTCAAATGCCAAATCGCAAATATCAAATGTCAAATGTCAATGTCAAATTTCAACTCTCAACTCTGATCTGTGAACTTTCAACTGTCAAATGCCAAATTTCAACTGTCAAATGTCAAATCTCAACCATCAAATGTCAATGTCAACTTTAAACTCTGATCTGTGAACTGTCAACCGTCAAATGTCAACTGTTAAATGCCAATTGTCAACTATCAAATGTCAACTGTCAAATGCCAAATCTCAACTATCAAATTTTAAATGTCAATGTCAACTTTCAACTCTCAACTCTAATCTGTCAACTGTCAACCGTCAAATGTCAAATTTCAAATGTCAACTGTCAAATGCCAAATGCCAAATCTCAACTATCAACTGTCAAATGCCAAATCTCAACTATCAAATGTCAAATGTCAATGTCAAATTTCAACTCTAAACTCTGATCTGTGAACTTTCAACTGTCAAATGCCAAATTTCAACTGTCAAATGCCAAATCTCAACTATCAAATTTCAATTGTCAAATGTCAAATCTCAACCATCAAATGTCAATGTCAACTTTAAACTCTGATCTGTGAACTGTCAACCGTCAAATGTCAACTGTTAAATGCCAAATGTCAACTATCAAATGTCAACTGTCAAATGCCAAATCTCAACTATCAAATTTTAAATGTCAATGTCAACTTTCAACTCTCAACTCTAATCTGTCAACTGTCAACCGTCAAATGTCAAATTTCAAATGTCAACTGTCAAATGCCAAATCTCAACTATCAACTGTCAAATGCCAAATCTCAACTATCAAATGTCAAATGTCAAATTTCAACTCTAAACTCTGATCTGTGAACTTTCAACTGTCAAATTTCAAATTTCAACTGTCAAATGCCAAATCTCAACTATCAAATTTCAACTGTCAAATGTCAAATCTCAACCATCAAATGTCAATGTCAACTTTAAACTCTGATCTGTGAACTGTCAACCGTCAAATGTCAACTGTTAAATGCCAACTGTCAACTATCAAATGTCAACTGTCAAATGCCAAATCTCAACTATCAAATTTTAAATGTCAGTGTCAAATTTCAACTCTAAACTCTGATCTGTGAACTTTCAACTGTCAAATTTCAAATTTCAACTGTCAAATGCCAAATCTCAACTATCAAATGTCAATGTCAACTTTAAACTCTGATCTGTGAACTGTCAACCGACAAATGTCAAATTTTAAATATCAACTGTTAAATGCCAAATGTCAACTATCAAATGTCAACTGTCAAATGCCAAATCTCAACTATCAAATTTTAAATGTCAATGTCAACTTTCAACTCTCAACTCTGATCTGTGAACTGTCAACCGTCAAATGTCAAATTTCAAATGTCAACTGTCAAATGCCAAATGCCAAATCTCAACTATCAACTGTCAAATGCCAAATCGCAAATATCAAATGTCAAATGTCAATGTCAAATTTCAACTCTAAACTCTGATCTGTCAATTGTCAAATGTTAACTATCAAATGTCAACTATCAAATGACACTATCAAATGTCAACTGTGAACTGTTATATGTTATAATGAATGCCATCTGTCAAATTTCAACTGCTACTTTGTTATATGTCAATTGTCAAATGTTAACTATCAAATGTCAACTATCAAATGACTCTATCAAATGTCAACTGTGAACTGTTATATATGTTATAATGAATGCCATCTGTCAAATTTCAAATGCTACTTTGTTATATGTCAATTGTCAAATGTTAACTATCAAATGTCAACTATCAAATGACACTATCAAATGTTAACTGTGAACTGTTATATCTTATAATGAATGCCATCTGTCAAATTTCAACTGCTACTTTATTATATGTCAATTGTCAAATGTTAACTATCAAATGTCAACTATCAAATGTCACTACCATATGTCAACTATCAAATGTGAACTGTCAATTTTCAAATGTCAACTAACTTTCAAATGTCCACTGTCAAATGTCAATTGTTGAATGTCAACTGTCAAATTTCAACTGCCACTTTCTCTTATGTCAAATGTTAACTATGAATGTCAACTGTCAAACTTAAACTGCCACTTTGTTATATGTAATATGTTATATGTCATCCATTTTTATTTTGTTATTAATAATAGACAAAAAAATTAATAAACATTATTTAATACTCTTAATTATCGTAAACAATGGAAAACAAAGACACATTTTCACACATTCATAATAAAAATAAAAAGATAATAATCATCGATAAAAATCAGAGATTTTCTTTGGCCGGAAACGAGCGATAAAACAAACGTCGGAACCGGAAAAGTAAGAAAAGGTGAAAATGCGAAAAATGAAAAAGACATTCTTCTGTAAAAGTCATAAATAGAAGTCTTCTTTTCTCGAGACAGGTGGTTAAGATGACGTTGTAATTATTGTCGATTTCACTCTGGGCCATTGTTTTCCACGATTTTCCACGGGTAATTAATTTTTCAACAAAAAATAAAAGAGGAATTCTTTGCACCACAACTCGAGGCTGTCATGTATTTTATATAACGAATTTATTGTTATTAAGAAATGTAGAAAATTGGGAGTAACCAATATAATAAAGCATAGATTATTGTTTATTTAATCGAAAATATGTTTAATATATTAGAACTCACATCAACGACAAACCTTTTAAATGTAAGATTTGTTCGAAATGTTTCATAAAATCTTTTAGTTTAAAAAGTCATATTAGAACTCACACCGACGAGAGCCGATATTATCATTATTGGACCATGTTTCGGATAGACATAATATGTCTAGTTCATATTGCTTTAAGATAAGGTCTATTTTATTCGTTTTATTAGAAATTGATTGACAGTTAACATTTAAAATACGGAAGAAATTATCAGATTTCTCATTATTTTCACACACACAGTTCTTTATGTTTCTACTGACTTCCTTGCGATACATTTTGCGATACGTACGTCAAAACTTTTGATTAGCTAACCTAACCTAACCGTTAATTTCTGTTAAAAATGTTTAAAACGTGAAAAAACGTTTAAAAAGTCATATTAGAACTCACATCAACGAGAAACTTTTTAAATGTAAGATTTGTTCGTATTTTTCACAAAATCCTGTAGTTTAAAAAGTCATATTAGAACTCACACCGACGAGAAACCTTTTAAATGTAAGATTTGTTCGTATTTTTCACAAAATCCTGTAAAAATTCATATTAGAACTCACATCAACGACAAACCTTTTAAATGTAAGATTTGTTCGAAATGTTTCATAAAATCTTGTAGTTTAAAAAGTCATATTAGAACTCACACCGACGAGAGCCGATATTATCATTATTGGACCATGTTTCGGATAGACATAATATGTCTGGTTCATATTGCTTTAAGATAAGGTCTATTCTATTCGTTTTGTTAGAAATTGATTGACAGTTAACATTTAAAATACGGAAGAAATTATCAGATTTCTCATTATTTTCACACACACAGTTCATTATGTTTCTACTGACTTCCTTGCGATACATTTTGCGATACGTACGTCAAAACTTTTGATTAGCTAACCTAACCTAACCGTTAATTTCTGTTAAAAATGTTTAAAACGTGAAAAAACATTTAAAAAGTCATATTAGAACTCACATCAACGAGAAACCTTTTAAATGTAAGATTTGTTCGAAATGTTTCACACAATCCTGTAGTTTAAAAAGTCATATTAGAACTCACATCAACGAGAAACCTTTTAAATGTAAGATTTGTTCGTATTTTTCACAAAATCCTGTAAAAATTCATATTAGAACTCACATCAACGACAAACCTTTTAAATGTAAGATTTGTTCGAAATGTTTCATAAAATCTTGTAGTTTAAAAAGTCATATTAGAACTCACACCGACGAGAAACCTTTTAAATGTAAGATTTGTTCGTATTTTTCACAAAATCCTGTAAAAATTCATATTAGAACTCACATCAACGACAAACCTTTTAAATGTAAGATTTGTTCGAAATGTTTCATAAAATCTTGTAGTTTAAAAAGTCATATTAGAACTCACACCGACGAGAGCCGATATTATCATTATTGGACCATGTTTCGGATAGACATAATATGTCTGGTTCATATTGCTTTAAGATAAGGTCTATTCTATTCGTTTTGTTAGAAATTGATTGACAGTTAACATTTAAAATACGGAAGAAATTATCAGATTTCTCATTATTTTCACACACACAGTTCATTATGTTTCTACTGACTTCCTTGCGATACATTTTGCGATACGTACGTCAAAACTTTTGATTAGCTAACCTAACCTAACCGTTAATTTCTGTTAAAAATGTTTAAAACGTGAAAAAACATTTAAAAAGTCATATTAGAACTCACATCAACGAGAAACCTTTTAAATGTAAGATTTGTTCGAAATGTTTCACACAATCCTGTAGTTTAAAAAGTCATATTAGAACTCACATCAACGAGAAACCTTTTAAATGTAAGATTTGTTCGTATTTTTCACAAAATCCTGTAAAAATTCATATTAGAACTCACATCAACGACAAACCTTTTAAATGTAAGATTTGTTCGAAATGTTTCATAAAATCTTGTAGTTTAAAAAGTCATATTAGAACTCACACCGACGAGAGCCGATATTGTCATTATTGGACCATGTTTCGGATAGACATAGTATGTCTAGTTCATATTGCTTTAAGATAAGGTCTATTCTTATTCGTTTTGTTAGAAATTGATTGACAGTTAACATTTAAAATACGGAAGAAATTATCAGATTTCTCATGATTTTCACAAACACAATTCTTTTCTTTCTTTTTTTTAAGATAAATTATTGAAATATAGATATTTGTTTGGAATACATAATATATAATCTGATATGTGCATAAAAGTGTTGAGAATTTGATTGCGTATAGAGAATATAAAAGAATGTTGGATATTTTGAGGTAAGATGAGTATCAAAGGCAAACAGCTATATCACGTTACAATATTACGTTTAAATCGAGTTAAGTATGGCCTTTTGTGTCATCCGAACCGAAACTGACACTGAAGTGAGAATCCATTTCTAAAGGCTAAAGAGATGCTTAGCTTTTAGCTTTGTCCTTTGAACTAAATAGATATTAGACACCTTTTTCCAATCGAAATTCTCAATATATAAACATACTTTTCAATATTCAACTTACAAAACTAATTAAACATACTTTTTTACAATGTTTCATAATTTGATAACCTAATATGACATTTTGTAATAGTTATATGTCAATTTATGACAGTTAATTCACAAACGTCAAGCTGAATTTAACAATTTCAATGTCAATTTTGACAATTCAAATTTAATTTGACAATTTAAATGTCTTTTAATGGTAGTTAACTTATTTTATAACAGTTGACAAGGCAATTAACATTCACAAACGTCAGACTGAATTTGACATCTTTAATGGTTTAAATGTCAATCTTTAACATTTGATTTACTTAATTTGACAATTTACATAACATTTTGTAACAGTTATGTCAATTTATGACAGTTGACAATTAAAATTTGTTAAATGACAATAGACATTTGACATATGACATTTGACATATGACATTTGACATATGACATTTGACATATGACATTTGACATATGACATTTGACATATGACATTTGACATATGACATTTGACATATGACATTTGACATATGACATTTGACATATGACATTTGACATATGACATTTGACATATGACATTTGACATATGACATTTGACATATGACATTTGACATATGACATTTGACATATGACATTTGACATTTGACATATGACAATTGACATTTGACATTTGACATTTGACATATGACATATGACATATGACATATGACATTTGACATATGACATTTGGCATATGACATTTGGCATATGACATTTGACATATGACATTTGACATATGACATTTGACATATGACATTTGACATATTACATTTGACATTTGACATATCACATTTGACATATGACATTTGACATATGACATATAACATATGACATATGACATTTGAAATTTGACATTTGACATTTGACATATGACATTTGACATTTGACATATGACATATGACATTTGACATTTGACATATGACATTTGACATATGACATTTGACATATGACATTTGACATATGACATTTGACATATGACATTTGACATATGACATTTGACAGTTGACATTTTATATTATTGACAAACAACAAGTAACGGTTGTTTTACAATGTTTCATAATTTGATAACCTAAAATGTCATTTTTTGATAGGTATGTCAATTTATGACAGTTGACACTGCAATTCACAAACGTCAAGTTTAATTTAACAATTTCAATGTCAATTTTGACAATTCAAATTTAATTTGACAATTTAAATGTCTTTTAATGGTAGTTAACTTATTTTATAAGAGTTGACAAGGCAATTAATATTCACAAACGTCAGAATGAATTTGACATCTCTAATGTTTGACAGTTTAAATGTCAATCTTTAACAATTGATTTACTTAATTTGACAATTTAAATAACATTTTGTGACAGTTATGTCAATTTATGACAGTTGACAATTAAAATTTGTTAAATGACAATAGACATTTGACAGTTGACATTTTATATTATTGACAAACAACAAGTAACGGTTGTTTTACAATGTTTCATAATTTGATAACCTAAATGTCATTTTGTGATAGGTATGTCAATTTATGACAGTTGACAGTGCAATTCACAAATGTCAAGCTGAATTTAATAATTTAAATGTCAATTTTGACAGTTCAAATCTTAATTTCATAATTTAAATGTCGTTTTATGGCAGTAACTTACTTAATTTGACAATCTAAATAACATTTTGTAACAGTTATGTCAATTTATGACAGTTGACAATTACAATTTGTTAAATGACAATAGACATTTGACATATGACATTTGACATATGACATTTGACATATGACATTTGACATATGACATTTGACATATGACATTTGACATATGACATTTGACATATGACATTTGACATATGACATTTGACATATGACATTTGACATATGACATTTGACATATGACATTTGACATATGACATTTGACATATGACATTTGACATATGACATATGACATTTGACATATGACATTTGACATATGACATTTGACATATGACATTTGACAGTCGACATTTTATATTATTGACAAACAACAAGTAACGGTTGTTTTACAATGTTTCATAATTTGATAACCTAAAATGTCATTTTTTGATAGGTATGTCAATTTATGACAGTTGACACTGCAATTCACAAACGTTAAGTTTAATTTAACAATTTCAATGTCAATTTTGACAATTCAAATTTAATTTGACAATTTAAATGTCTTTTAATGGTAGTTAACTTATTTTATAAGAGTTGACAAGGCAATTAATATTCACAAACGTCAGAATGAATTTGACATCTCTAATGTTTGACAGTTTAAATGTCAATCTTTAACAGTTGATTTACTTAATTTGACAATTTAAATAACATTTTGTGACAGTTATGTCAATTTATGACAGTTGACAATTAAAATTTGTTAAATGACAATAGACATTTGACAGTTGACATTTTATATTATTGACAAACAACAAGTAACGGTTGTTTTACAATGTTTCATAATTTGATAACCTAAATGTCATTTTGTGATAGGTATGTCAATTTATGACAGTTGACAGTGCAATTCACAAATGTCAAGCTGAATTTAATAATTTAAATGTCAATTTTGACAGTTCAAATCTTAATTTCATAATTTAAATGTCGTTTTATGGCAGTAACTTACTTAATTTGACAATCTAAATAACATTTTGTGACAGTTATGTCAATTTATGACAGTTGACAATTAAAATTTGTTAAATGACAATAGACATTTGACATATGACATTTGACATATGACATTTGACATATGACATTTGACATATGACATTTGACATATGACATTTGACATATGACATTTGACATATGACATTTGACATATGACATTTGACATATGACATATGACATTTGACATATGACATATGACATTTGACATATGACATTTGACATATGACATTTGACATATGACATTTGACATTTGACATTTGACATTTGACATATGACATTTGACATGACATATGACATTTGACATATGACATTTGACATATGACGTTTGACATATGACATTTGACATATGACATTTGACATATGACATTTGACATATGACATATGACATTTGACATTTGACATATGACATTTGACATTTGACATGTGACATTTGATATATGACATATGACATTTGACATATGACATTTGACAGTCGACATTTTATATTATTGACAAACAACAAGTAACGGTTTTTTTACAATGTTTCATAATTTTATAACCTAAATGTCATTTTGTGATAGTTATGTCAATTTATGACAGTTGACAGTGCAATTCACAAATGTCAAGCTGAATTTGACAATTTTAATGTCAATTTTGAGAGTTCAAATCAAATGATTAACTTAATGTTACAATTATTTAAATATTTTGCTATAGTTATGTTGATATATGACGGTTAACAACGCGATTAATATTTACAAATATTAAAATAAAATGTGAATTTTTGACAGGTGACAGTAAATGACATTTGACATCTGACATCGTATATTATCTAATTTTTTTTATTATTTTATCAATTTTTTTACCTTAACAAGTATTTTTGGAGTTATAAACTTTTCTTGCAATTATCTATCATTTTCTTTAGAATTAAAAATCTATTGTTTAGAGTGTAAGAATGAACAGGTGTTAAACGGGAATTGGATATAAAATTAACCCTAATATAAGGGAAATTATATTAATGAGCATCAATTTTACAGAAATTTAACGATTATTATAATAGAGTCGATAAATCGGCACACACGTTGAATAATAGCCGCATTCTATAAATTCATTTTATTTTAACCATCAAATACAATAAAAAAAATTGTTTTTGTATAAAATCCGACGATAATAAATGGTCCTAAATGGTCGTATACAATTGTACAAGGCACAATATATAAAGTGGGATACAATCTAAATTTATCTATAAAATATAATACAGATAAATATAGAATTAAAAAAAAAAAAATGAAAATAGCTTTCCATCCACAAGTGTTTTCCGGGCAAATGAATTGTTAATTTTACTTTTCTCGTGTTTTATAACCAGTTATTACTTTCAATTAGTTTTATGATTCATAATTTCTGATGTGATTCCACACGCAATTAAAATACTGGTTCAGGCTTTTCTGTTGATTAAAAATTTAATTACTTTCAATTAAATTTCTACAAATATACATTTACATTTTTGACTACTTTTTATTGTTCTTAAAATTTTTCATACAACAAAGTTAATATGATATCGAAAAACAACAAATTTGGTATTTCATAATATTGACAATTGACAGAGACAATCCATAATTGTTACTTGAATTTGACATTTGTTAATATGTGACAGTTGACATTTCATATTAATGACAATTGACAAAAACAGTTCATAATGGTTACTTAACATCTGACAACTGTTAACATATGACAGTTGATGTTTGACAATTAAAAGTGACAAATTTATAATTCTTTTTTGATATTTGACAATTGTTAATATGTGACAGTTGACATTTCATATTATTTACATTTGACATTTAATCAATAATAATCGTTATTCGAATGCATATTAAAACTCACACTGACGAGAAACCTTTTAAATGTATTTTGTGAAAAATACGAACAAATCTTACATTTAAAAGGTTTCTCGTCGGTGTGAGTTCGAATATGACTTTTTAAATTACAGGATTTTGTTAAACATTTCGAACAAATCTTACATTTAAAAGGTTTCTCGTCGGTGTGAGTTCGAATATGAATTTTTAAACTACAGGATTTTGTCAAACATTTCGAACAAATCTTACATTTAAAAGGTTTCTCGTCGGTGTGAGTTCGAATATGACTTTTTAAATTACAGGATTTTGTTAAACATTTCGAACAAATCTTACATTTAAAAGGTTTCTCGTCGGTGTGAGTTCGAATATGACTTTTTAAACTACAGGATTTTGTCAAACATTTCGAACAAATCTTACATTTAAAAGGTTTCTCGTCATTTTCATCGAGTATACAAATTTTACCAATTTTTTAACAATTTTTTTAATTTATTACAATCTTTTACGGCTTTCTGTGGGTTATTTTTTAAGTAACAAGAAATTGAAATAAATTTATTTATTAGGTATAAAGTTTGCGCATATAATTTTATAACAAAATTCTTCAATTAATTAAAATATTGATTCAAAAGTGACAAAAGTCAATTGCTTTTTAACAGCTTTGTTTATTCCTAATCAGACTTCATTTATAAAACAAACATTTTATATCTTTTAAATTAGACTAAAAAAAATAGGTTTATGATTAATAAGACCACACAAATGTTTATTTTCATACAATTTATTTGTTAATTAAATTATTAATTATTACAATTTATCTTAATTGGAATTTTAATAAAAAAATTTGTTTATTTATGCAAAAATATGTAAAATTGTTTCGCGAAATATTTAACATATGACATTTGACAATTGGCATAATATGACATTTGACAATTGACATTTGACAATTGGCATATGACAATTGACATTTGACATATGACATATGACATTTGACAATTGGCATATGACAATTGACATTTGACAATTGACAATGTCAATTGACATTGACAATTGATCAATTTTACCCTGAAATGATAGGTCGGACTATATACTTTAAATCAATATTAAAAAAGGTTTTATCGGAAAAATGGTAAACTAAAACTGATTTTTGTATACATTATTCGATTTTTGAGTCAATTTTACCCTGAAATGATAGGTCGGACAATCAATATTAAAAAAGTTAGGTTTTATCGGAAAAACAATAAACTAAAATTGATTTTTGTATATGTTATTCGATTTTTGAGTCAGTTTTACCCTGAAATGATAGGTCGGACTATATACTTTAAATCAATATTAAAAAAGATAGGTTTTATTGGAAAAACGATAAACTAAAATTGATTTTTGTATACATTATTCGATTTTTGAGTCAATTTTACCCTGAAATGATAGGTCGGACTATATACTTTAAATCAATATTAAAAAAGTTAGGTTTTATCGGAAAAACAATAAACTAAAATTGATTTTTGTATACATTATTCGATTTTTGAGTCAATTTTAGCTTGAAATGATAGGGCGGACTATATACTTTAAATCAATATTAAAAAAGTTAAGTTTTATCGGAAAAACAATAAACTAAAATTGATTTTTGTATATGTTATTCGATTTTTGAGTCAATTTTACCCTGAAATGATAGGTCGGACTATATACTTTAAATCTATATTAAAAAAGATAGGTTTTATCGGAAAAACAATAAACTAAAATTGATTTTTGTATACATTATTCGATTTTTGAGTCAATTTTACCCTGAAATGATAGGTCGGACTATATACTTTAAATCAATATTAAAAAAGTTAAGTTTTATCGGAAAAACAATAAACTAAAATTGATTTTTGAATATGTTATTCGATTTTTGAGTCAATTTTACCCTGAAGTGATAGGTCGGACTATATACTTTAAATCTATATTAAAAAAGATAGGTTTTATCGGAAAAACAATAAACTAAAATTGATTTTTGTATACATTATTCGATTTTTGAGTCAATTTTACCCTGAAATGATAGGTCGGACAATATACTTTAAATCAATATTAAAAAAGTTAGGTTTTATCGGAAAAACAATAAACTAAAATTGATTTTTGTATATGTTATTCGATTTTTGAGTCAGTTTTACCCTGAAATGATAGGTCGGACTATATACTTTAAATCAATATTAAAAAAGATAGGTTTTATTGGAAAAACGATAAACTAAAATTGATTTTTGTATATGTTATTCGATTTTTGAGTCAGTTTTACCCTGAAATGATAGGTCGGACTATATACTTTAAATCAATATTAAAAAAGATAGGTTTTATTGGAAAAACGATTAACTAAAATAGATTTTTGTATACATTATTCGATTTTTGAGTCAAAATTTTACCCTGAAATGATAGGTCGGACTATATACTTTAAATCAATATTAAAAAAGTTAGGTTTTATCGAAAAAACAATAAACTAAAATTGATTTTTGTATATGTTATTCGATTTTTGAGTCAATTTTACCCTGAAATGATAGGTCGGACTATATACTTTAAATCAATATTAAAAAAGATAGGTTTTATTGGAAAAACGATAAACTAAAATTGATTTTTGTATACATTATTCGATTTTTGAGTCAATTTTAGCTATCTTTTTTAATATTGATTTAAAGTATATAGTCCGACCTATCATTTCAGGGTAAAACTGACTCAAAAATCGAATAACATATACAAAAATCAATTTTAGTTTATTGTTTTTCCGATAAAACCTAACTTTCTTAATATTGATTTAAAGTATATTGTCCGACCTATCATTTCAGGGTAAAACTGACTCAAAAATCGAATAACATATACAAAAATCAATTTTAGTTTATTGTATTTCCGATAAAACCTAACTTTTTTAATATTGATTTAAAGTATATTGTCCGACCTATCATTTCAGGGTAAAATTGACTCAAAAATCGAATAACATATACAAAAATCAATTTTAGTTTATTGTTTTTCCGATAAAACCTAACTTTTTTAATATTGATTTAAAGTATATAGTCCGACCTATCATTTCAGGGTAAAATTGACTCAAAAATCGAATAATGTATACAAAAATCAATTTTAGTTTATCGTTTTTCCAATAAAATCTATCTTTTTTAATATTGATTTAAAGTATATAGTCCGACCTATCATTTCAGGGTAAAATTGACTCAAAAATCGAATAACATATACAAAAATCAATTTTAGTTTATTGTTTTTCCCATAAAACCTATCTTTTTTAATATTGATTTAAAGTATATAGTCCGACCTATCATTTCAGGGTAAAACTGACTCAAAAATCGAATAAAATATACAAAAATCAATTTTAGTTTATTGTTTTTCCGATAAAACCTAACTTTTTTAATATTGATTTAAAGTATATTGTCCGACCTATCATTTCAGGGTAAAATTGACTCAAAAATCGAATAACATATACAAAAATCAATTTTAGTTTATTGTTTTTCTGATAAAACCTAACTTTTTTAATATTGATTTAAAGTATATAGTCCGACCTATCATTTCAGGGTAAAATTGACTCAAAAATCGAATAATGTATACAAAAATCAATTTTAGTTTATCGTTTTTCCAATAAAACCTATCTTTTTTAATATTGATTTAAAGTATATAGTCCGACCTATCATTTCAGGGTAAAACTGACTCAAAAATCGAATAACATATACAAAAATCAATTTTAGTTTATTGTTTTTCCAATAAAATCTATCTTTTTTAATATTGATTTAAAGTATATAGTCCGACCTATCATTTCAGGGTAAAATTGACTCAAAAATCGAATAACATATACAAAAATCAATTTTAGTTTATTGTTTTTCCGATAAAACCTATCTTTTTTAATATTGATTTAAAGTATATAGTCCGACCTATCATTTCAGGGTAAAACTGACTCAAAAATCGAATAAAATATACAAAAATCAATTTTAGTTTATTGTTTTTCCGATAAAACCTAACTTTTTTAATATTGATTTAAAGTATATAGTCCGACCTATCATTTCAGGGTAAAACTGACTCAAAAATCGAATAACATACAAAAATCAATTTTAGTTTATTGTTTTTCCGATAAAACCTAACTTTTTTAATATTGATTTAAAGTATATTGTCCGACCTATCATTTCAGGGTAAAATTGACTCAAAAATCGAATAACATATACAAAAATCAATTTTAGTTTATTGTTTTTCCGATAAAACCTAACTTTTTTAATATTGATTTAAAGTATATAGTCCGACCTATCATTTCAGGGTAAAATTGACTCAAAAATCGAATAATGTATACAAAAATCAATTTTAGTTTATCGTTTTTCCAATAAAACCTATTTTTTTTAATATTGATTTAAAGTATATAGTCCGACCTATCATTTCAGGGTAAAACTGACTCAAAAATCGAATAACATATACAAAAATCAATTTTAGTTTATTGTTTTTCCGATAAAACCTAACTTTTTTAATATTGATTTAAAGTATATTGTCCGACCTATCATTTCAGGGTAAAATTGACTCAAAAATCGAATAATGTATACAAAAATCAGTTTTAGTTTACCATTTTTCCGATAAAACCTTTTTTAATATTGATTTAAAGTATATAGTCCGACCTATCATTTCAGGGTAAAATTGATCAAATGTCAATTGTCAATGTCAATTGTCAATTGTCAATGTCAATTGTCAATGTCAATTGTCAATGTCAATTGTCAATGTCAATGTCAATTGACATTGTCAATTGTCAAATGTCAATTGTCATATGCCAATTGTCAATTGTCAATGTCAATTGACATTGTCAATTGTCAATTGTCAAATGTCAATTGTCATATGCCAATTGTCAAATGTCAATTGTCAAATGTCATATGCCAGTTGTCAAATGTCATATGTTAAATATTTCGCGAAACAATTTTACATATTTTTGCATAAATAAACAAAATTTTTTATTAAAATTCCAATTAAGATAAATTATAATAATTAATAATTTAATTAACAATTAAATTGTATGAAAATAAACATTTGTGTGGTCTTATTAATCATAAACCTATTTTTTTTTAGTCTAATTTAAAAGATATAAAATGTTTGTTTTATAAATGAAGTCTGATTAGGAATAAACAAAGCTGTTAAAAAGCAATTGACTTTTGTCACTTTTGAATCAATATTTTAATTAATTGAAGAATTTTGTTATAAAATTATATGCGCAAACTTTGTACCTAATAAATAAATTTATTTCAATTTCTTGCTACTTAAACAATAACCCACAGAAAGCCGTAAAAGATTGTAATAAATTTAAAAAAATCGTTAAAAAATTGGTAAAATTTGTTTACTCGATGAAAATGACGAGAAACCTTTTAAATGTAAGATTTGTTCGTATTTTTCACAAAATCCTGTAGTTTAAAAAGTCATATTCGAACTCACACCGACGAGAAACCTTTTAATTGTAAGATTTGTTCGAAATGTTTTACAAAATCTTGTAGTTTAAAAAGTCATATTCGAACTCACACCGGCGAGAAACCTTTTAAATGTAAGATTTGTTCGAAATGTTACACACAATCCGGTAACTCACACCGTTACTTCCGTCAGATTCTGACGTCAGAATTACTTCCGTCATCCTAGTCGCGCCTAAAGAAGTTTTGCTTCAAAAATTGTGTAAAAATAGAAAAATACTTTTCAATAACTAAATTTAGCGAAAAGCTTGTTTATTCCTGCGGCATTCTAAAAGTTAATTTAAATTTTCCGTAAAAATAAATTTTTATCAAACTTTCAACAAACATAACTAGTTAAATAAAAGATACGTTTCTATAATGGAGTTTTTAGATATTTTTATTAAAATAATAACTTTTGTGTTGTACAGAAAATAATGGAAAACAAATATTTCATCTTTGTTTTTACCCACTAATATATCTTATATGTGTTTCTCTCTCTTACTCACACCATTACATATATAATGATCCAAACCGTTCAGTTTTCGGTCCGACTAAATTTCCTATATAAGCCTTCTTTATGATCAAATCGTTCAGTCTTCAGTCCGACTAAACTTTCTATATAAACCTTTGTTTAATTGCTTTAAATATTGAACTGTTTTATATGCAAAATTGAGTTGTTACAAACTTTATATTTAACGTATATAAAATTAGCATCCCACACACAACCCGCATTCACACACTCACACACATACACTCGATCTTTTTTTGCCTATATTGCCATGAAAACATAATCAATAATTAATAACTATTTGTAGAAACACAAATATTGGCTGTTGTGTGTGTGTGTATGAATCGAAAAGAAAAAGTGAAATGCAACGAAAATAGCGCCTGAGGAGAAATGTCAATTTTGCACAATTACCTTTAAATAATTTAACAACTATAGTTTGCTTTGTTGCCTTTTTATTATTAATAAACTATAAATAAAAATGAATGTTTGTCTGTATGTACCTACTCGATGAACTCAAAAACTATGAAATTATAAAAATTGGTATATATAGGTAATTTGTATAATATGCTAATTGATGCCAATCGCCACCAGGTGGCGCTGCAGAGTAGCAACTTCTGCCCCGTTCGACCGATTGTCATGAAAATCAGTATAAAACGTCAGAAACGACTGAAAATATCAAAAACAACGCCAGCTATCATTGACATATTAGTTTTGTTTGTATTAAACAGAAATTTAATATATTTGATACAAATATTTTACTATCAAAATCGTTTTTTTTCTTCCGGTATATTCTAGAAGCTTGAAGAGAAATTATGGAAAAAAATAAAATAGAAAAATAGAAAAAACAAGCTCAAACATATCAAGTACGTTATATAAAATAGAATTTCTTAGGTTTGTTAGTTTTTAATCATGTCTTTTAGAAGTAGAAAACGTTGAAAAGAAAACGAAATAAATTTTATTCAACCAGACAATCTTTATTCTATTAAATGAAAATTCTTTTTTTAACTAATCGTATATTTTGCGTCTAAATTCAATTTAAATAGAAAAATATTGTATTTTATTATATTTTTTAGGACAACTATAATCGACTTTTCAAAAATAGTTATAGTTGTCCTCATAATCATATTAAAACAAAAAAATAATATTAAACTTCTATTTGTTTTGGAGTAACATACTTAAAAGATAAATGAAAATTGTATTTTATTATATTTTTTAGGACAACTATAATTGACTTTTCAAAAATAGTTATAGTTGTCCTCATAATCATATTAAAACAAAAAAAATAATATTAAACTTCTATTTGTTTTGGAGTAACATACTAAAAAGATAAATGAAAATTGTATTTTATTATATTTTTTAGGACAACTATAATTGACTTTTCAAAAATAGTTATAGTTGTCCTCATAATCATATTAAAAGAAAAAAATAATATTAAACTTCTATTTGTTTTGGAGTAACATACTAAAAAGATAAATGAAAATTGTATTTTATTATATTTTTTAGGACAACTATAATTGACTTTTCAAAAATAGTTATAGTTGTCCTCATAATCATATTAAAAGAAAAAAATAATATTAAACTTCTATTTGTTTTGGAGTAACATACTTAAAAGATAAATGAAAATTGTATTTTATTATATTTTTTAGGACAACTATAATTGACTTTTCAAAAATAGTTATAGTTGTCCTCATAATCATATTAAAAGAAAAAAATAATATTAAACTTCTATTTGTTTTGGAGTAACATACTAAAAAGATAAGTGAAAATTGTATTTTATTATATTTTTTAGGACAACTATAATTGACTTTTCAATAATAGTTATAGTTGTCCTCATAATCATATTAAAACAAAAAAATAATATTAAACTTCTATTTGTTTTGGAGTAACATATTTAAAAGATAATAAAGTGAAAATTGTATTTTATTATATTTTTTAGGATAACTATAATTGACTTTTCAATAATAGTTATAGTTGTCCTCATAATCATATTAAAAGAAAAAAATAATATTAAACTTCTATTTGTTTTGGAGTAACATATTTAAAAGATAAATGAAAATTGTGTTTTATTATATTTTTTAGGACAACTATAATCGACTTTTCAAAAATAGTTATAGTTGTCCTCATAATCATATTAAAACAAAAAAATAATATTAAACTTCTATTTGTTTTGGAGTAACATATTTAAAAGATAATAAAGTGAAAATTGTATTTTATTATATTTTTTAGGATAACTATAATTGACTTTTCAATAATAGTTATAGTTGTCCTCATAATCATATTAAAAGAAAAAAATAATATTAAACTTCTATTTGTTTTGGAGTAACATATTTAAAAGATAAGTGAAAATTCTATTTTATTATATTTTTTAGGATAACTATAATTGACTTTTCAATAATAGTTATAGTTGTCCTCATAATCATATTAAAAGAAAAAAATAATATTAAACTTCTATTTGTTTTGGAGTAACATATTTAAAAGATAAGTGAAAATTCTATTTTATTATATTTTTTAGGATAACTATAATTGACTTTTCAATAATAGTTATAGTTGTCCTCATAATCATATTAAAAGAAAAAAATAATATTAAACTTCTATTTGTTTTGGAGTAACATATTTAAAAGATAAGTGAAAATTCTATTTTATTATATTTTTTAGGATAACTATAATTGACTTTTCAATAATAGTTATAGTTGTCCTCATAATCATATTAAAAGAAAAAAATAATATTAAACTTCTATTTGTTTTGGAGTAACATATTTAAAAGATAAGTGAAAATTCTATTTTATTATATTTTTTAGGATAACTATAATTGACTTTTCAATAATAGTTATAGTTGTCCTCATAATCATATTAAAAGAAAAAAATAATATTAAACTTCTATTTGTTTTGGAGTAACATATTTAAAAGATAAGTGAAAATTCTATTTTATTATATTTTTTAGGATAACTATAATTGACTTTTCAATAATAGTTATAGTTGTCCTCATAATCATATTAAAAGAAAAAAATAATATTAAACTTCTATTTGTTTTGGAGTAACATATTTAAAAGATAAGTGAAAATTGTATTTTATTATATTTTTTAGGACAACTATAATTGACTTTTCAAAAATAGTTATAGTTGTCCTCATAATCATATTAAAAGAAAAAAATAATATTAAACTTCTATTTGTTTTGGAGTAACATACTTAAAAGATAAATGAAAATTGTATTTTATTATATTTTTTAGGACAACTATAATTGACTTTTCAATAATAGTTATAGTTGTCCTCATAATCATATTAAAAGAAAAAAATAATATTAAACTTCTATTTGTTTTGGAGTAACATATTTAAAAGATAAATGAAAATTGTATTTTATTATATTTTTTAGGACAACTATAATTGACTTTTCAAAAATAGTTATAGTTGTCATCATAATCATATTAAAAGAAAAAAATAATATTAAACTTCTATTTGTTTTGGACTAACATACTTAAAAGATAAGTGAAAATTGTATTTTATTATATTTTTTAGGACAACTATAATTGACTTTTCAATAATAGTTATAGTTGTCCTCATAATCATATTAAAAGAAAAAAATAATATTAAACTTCTATTTGTTTTGGAGTAACATACTAAAAAGATAAGTGAAAATTGTATTTTATTATATTTTTTAGGACAACTATAATTGACTTTTCAAAAATAGTTATAGTTGTCCTCATAATCATATTAAAAGAAAAAAATAATATTAAACTTCTATTTGTTTTGGAGTAACATACTTAAAAGATAAATGAAAATTGTATTTTATTATATTTTTTAGGACAACTATAATTGACTTTTCAAAAATAGTTATAGTTGTCATCATAATCATATTAAAAGAAAAAAATAATATTAAACTTCTATTTGTTTTGGAGTAACATACTTAAAAGATAAATGAAAATTGTATTTTATTATATTTTTTAGGACAACTATAATTGACTTTTCAAAAATAGTTATAGTTGTCCTCATAATCATATTAAAAGAAAAAAATAATATTAAACTTCTATTTGTTTTGGAGTAACATACTAAAAAGATAAGTGAAAATTGTATTTTATTATATTTTTTAGGACACCTATAATTGACTTTTCAAAAATAGTTATAGTTGTCCTCATAATCATATTAAAAGAAAAAAATAATATTAAACTTCTATTTGTTTTGGAGTAACATACTTAAAAGATAAATGAAAATTGTATTTTATTATATTTTTTAGGACAACTATAATTGACTTTTCAAAAATAGTTATAGTTGTCATCATAATCATATTAAAAGAAAAAAATAATATTAAACTTCTATTTGTTTTGGAGTAACATACTAAAAAGATAAGTGAAAATTGTATTTTATTATATTTTTTAGGACAACTATAATTGACTTTTCAAAAATAGTTATAGTTGTCCTCATAATCATATTAAAAGAAAAAAATAATATTAAACTTCTATTTGTTTTGGAGTAACATACTTAAAAGATAAATGAAAATTGTATTTTATTATATTTTTTAGGACAACTATAATTGACTTTTCAAAAATAGTTATAGTTGTCATCATAATCATATTAAAAGAAAAAAATAATATTAAACTTCTATTTGTTTTGGAGTAACATACTTAAAAGATAAATGAAAATTGTATTTTATTATATTTTTTAGGACAACTATAATTGACTTTTCAAAAATAGTTATAGTTGTCCTCATAATCATATTAAAAGAAAAAAATAATATTAAACTTCTATTTGTTTTGGACTAACATACTTAAAAGATAAGTGAAAATTGTATTTTATTATATTTTTTAGGACAACTATAATTGACTTTTCAATAATAGTTATAGTTGTCCTCATAATCATATTAAAAGAAAAAAATAATATTAAACTTCTATTTGTTTTGGAGTAACATACTAAAAAGATAAGTGAAAATTGTATTTTATTATATTTTTTAGGACAACTATAATTGACTTTTCAAAAATAGTTATAGTTGTCATCATAATCATATTAAAAGAAAAAAATAATATTAAACTTCTATTTGTTTTGGAGTAACATACTTAAAAGATAAATGAAAATTGTATTTTATTATATTTTTTAGGACAACTATAATTGACTTTTCAAAAATAGTTATAGTTGTCCTCATAATCATATTAAAAGAAAAAAATAATATTAAACTTCTATTTGTTTTGGAGTAACATACTAAAAAGATAAGTGAAAATTGTATTTTATTATATTTTTTAGGACACCTATAATTGACTTTTCAAAAATAGTTATAGTTGTCCTCATAATCATATTAAAAGAAAAAAATAATATTAAACTTCTATTTGTTTTGGAGTAACATACTTAAAAGATAAATGAAAATTGTATTTTATTATATTTTTTAGGACAACTATAATTGACTTTTCAAAAATAGTTATAGTTGTCATCATAATCATATTAAAAGAAAAAAATAATATTAAACTTCTATTTGTTTTGGAGTAACATACTTAAAAGATAAATGAAAATTGTATTTTATTATATTTTTTAGGACAACTATAATTGACTTTTCAAAAATAGTTATAGTTGTCCTCATAATCATATTAAAAGAAAAAAATAATATTAAACTTCTATTTGTTTTGGAGTAACATACTAAAAAGATAAGTGAAAATTGTATTTTATTATATTTTTTAGGACAACTATAATTGACTTTTCAATAATAGTTATAGTTGTCCTCATAATCATATTAAAAGAAAAAAATAATATTAAACTTCTATTTGTTTTGGAGTAACATATTTAAAAGATAAATGAAAATTGTATTTTATTATATTTTTTAGGACAACTATAATTGACTTTTCAAAAATAGTTATAGTTGTCATCATAATCATATTAAAAGAAAAAAATAATATTAAACTTCTATTTGTTTTGGACTAACATACTTAAAAGATAAATGAAAATTGTATTTTATTATATTTTTTAGGACAACTATAATTGACTTTTCAATAATAGTTATAGTTGTCCTCATAATCATATTAAAAGAAAAAAATAATATTAAACTTCTATTTGTTTTGGAGTAACATACTAAAAAGATAAGTGAAAATTGTATTTTATTATATTTTTTAGGACAACTATAATTGACTTTTCAAAAATAGTTATAGTTGTCCTCATAATCATATTAAAAGAAAAAAATAATATTAAACTTCTATTTGTTTTGGACTAACATACTTAAAAGATAAATGAAAATTGTATTTTATTATATTTTTTAGGACAACTATAATTGACTTTTCAATAATAGTTATAGTTGTCCTCATAATCATATTAAAACAAAAAAATAATATTAAACTTCTATTTGTTTTGGAGTAACATACTAAAAAGATAAGTGAAAATTGTATTTTATTATATTTTTTAGGACACCTATAATTGACTTTTCAAAAATAGTTATAGTTGTCCTCATAATCATATTAAAAGAAAAAAATAATATTAAACTTCTATTTGTTTTGGAGTAACATACTTAAAAGATAAATGAAAATTGTATTTTATTATATTTTTTAGGACACCTATAATTGACTTTTCAAAAATAGTTATAGTTGTCCTGATAATCATATTAAAACAAAAAATTATTAATAAATAAAATATTAACCGCAATATTTTTTATTTTACTCTATTTTTCAAGACAACTATAATTGAATTTCCAAAAATAGTTATAGTTGTCCTGATAATCATATTAAAACAAAAAATTATTAATAAATAAAATATTAACCGCAATATTTTTTTATTTTACTCTATTTTTCAACACAACTATAGTTGACTTTTCATAAATAGTTATAGTTGTCCTGATAATCATATTAAAACAAAAAATTATTAATAAATAAAATATTAACCGCAATATTTTTTTATTTTACTCTATTTTTTAACACAACTATAGTTGACTTTTCAAAAATAGTTATAGTTGTCCTGATAATCATATAAAAACAAAAAATTATTAATAAATAAAATATTAAGCGCAATATTTTTTTATTTTACTCTATTTTTCAACACAACTATAATTGACTTTTCATAAATAGTTATAGTTGTCCTGATAATCATATTAAAACAAAAAATTATTAATAAATAAAATATTAACCGCAATATTTTTTTATTTTACTCTATTTTTCAACACAACTATAGTTGACTTTTCATAAATAGTTATAGTTGTCCTGATAATCATATTAAAATAAAAAATTATTAATAAATAAAATATTAACCGCAATATTTTTTTATTTTACTCTATTTAGCAACACAACTATAATTGACTTTTCATAAATAGTTATAGTTGTCCTGATAATCATATTAAAACAAAAAATTATTAATAAATAAAATATTAACCGCAATATTTTTTTATTTTACTCTATTTTTCAACTCAACTATAGTTGACTTTTCATAAATAGTTATAGTTGTCCTGATAATTATATTAAAACAAAAAATTATTAATAAATAAAATATTAACCGCAATATTTTTTTATTTTACTCTATTTTTCAACACAACTATAGTTGACTTTTCAAAAATAGTTATAGTTGTCCTGATAATCATATTAAAACAAAAAATTATTAATAAATAAAATATTAACCGCAATATTTTTTTATTTTACTCTATTTTTCAACACAACTATAGTTGACTTTTCATAAATAGTTATAGTTGTCCTGATAATCATATTAAAATAAAAAATTATTAATAAATAAAATATTAACCGCAATATTTTTTTATTTTACTCTATTTAGCAACACAACTATAATTGACTTTTCATAAATAGTTATAGTTGTCCTGATAATCATATTAAAACAAAAAATTATTAATAAATAAAATATTAACCGCAATATTTTTTTATTTTACTCTATTTTTCAACACAACTATAGTTGACTTTTCAAAAATAGTTATAGTTGTCCTGATAATCATA
This sequence comes from Altica lythri, assembly GCA_964028335.1. Classification (NCBI taxonomy): domain Eukaryota; kingdom Metazoa; phylum Arthropoda; class Insecta; order Coleoptera; family Chrysomelidae; genus Altica; species Altica lythri. Next base: position 22,818 of record CAXIIO010000958.1, on the reverse strand, counting down.
TTAAAACAAAAAATTATTAATATATAAAATATTAACCGCAATATTTTTTTATTTTACTCTATTTTTCAACACAACTATAGTTGACTTTTCATAAATAGTTATAGTTGTCCTGATAATCATATTAAAACAAAAAATTATTAATAAATAAAATATTAACCGCAATATTTTTTTATTTTACTCTATTTTTCAACACAACTATAGTTGACTTTTCATAAATAATTATAGTTGTCCTGATAATCATATTAAAACAAAAAATTATTAATAAATAAAATATTAACCGCAATATTTTTTTATTTTACTCTATTTTTCAACACAACTATAGTTGAATTTCCAAAAATAGTTATAGTTGTCCTGATAATGATATTAAAACAAAAAATTATTAATAAATAAAATATTAACCGCAATATTTTTTTATTTTACTCTATTTTTCAACACAACTATAGTTGAATTTCCAAAAATAGTTATAGTTGTCCTGATAATGATATTAAAACAAAAAATTATTAATAAATAAAATATTAACCGCAATATTTTTTTATTTTACTCTATTTTTCAACACAACTATAGTTGACTTTTCATAAATAGTTATAGTTGTCCTGATAATCATATTAAAACAAAAAATTATTAATAAATAAAATATTAACCGCAATATTTTTTTATTTTACTCTATTTTTTAACACAACTATAGTTGACTTTTCATAAATAGTTATAGTTGTCCTGATAATCATATTAAAATTAAAAAATATTAATAAATAAAATATTAACCGCAATATTTTTTTATTTTACTCTATTTTTCAACACAACTATAGTTGACTTTTCATAAATAGTTATAGTTGTCCTGATAATCATATTAAAACAAAAAATTATTAATAAATAAAATATTAACCGCAATATTTTTTTATTTTACTCTATTTTTTAACACAACTATAGTTGACTTTTCATAAATAGTTATAGTTGTCCTGATAATCATATTAAAATTAAAAAATATTAATAAATAAAATATTAACCGCAATATTTTTTTATTTTACTCTATTTTTCAACACAACTATAGTTGAATTTCCAAAAATAGTTATAGTTGTCCTGATAATGATATTAAAACAAAAAATTATTAATAAATAAAATATTAACCGCAATATTTTTTTATTTTACTCTATTTTTCAACTCAACTATAGTTGACTTTTCATAAATAGTTATAGTTGTCCTGATAATTATATTAAAACAAAAAATTATTAATAAATAAAATATTAACCGCAATATTTTTTTATTTTACTCTATTTTTCAACACAACTATAGTTGACTTTTCAAAAATAGTTATAGTTGTCCTGATAATCATATTAAAACAAAAAATTATTAATAAATAAAATATTAACCGCAATATTTTTTTATTTTACTCTATTTTTCAACACAACTATAGTTGACTTTTCATAAATAGTTATAGTTGTCCTGATAATCATATTAAAATAAAAAATTATTAATAAATAAAATATTAACCGCAATATTTTTTTATTTTACTCTATTTAGCAACACAACTATAATTGACTTTTCATAAATAGTTATAGTTGTCCTGATAATCATATTAAAACAAAAAATTATTAATAAATAAAATATTAACCGCAATATTTTTTTATTTTACTCTATTTTTCAACACAACTATAGTTGACTTTTCAAAAATAGTTATAGTTGTCCTGATAATCATATTAAAACAAAAAATTATTAATAAATAAAATATTAACCGCAATATTTTTTTATTTTACTCTATTTTTCAACACAACTATAGTTGACTTGTCATAAATAGTTATAGTTGTCCTGATAATCATATTAAAACAAAAAATTATTAATAAATAAAATATTAACCGCAATATTTTTTTATTTTACTCTATTTTTCAACACAACTATAGTTGACTTTTCATAAATAGTTATAGTTGTCCTGATAATCATATTAAAATAAAAAATTATTAATAAATAAAATATTAACCGCAATATTTTTTTATTTTACTCTATTTTTCAACACAACTATAGTTGACTTTTCATAAATAGTTATAGTTGTCCTGATAATCATATTAAAATAAAAAATTATTAATAAATAAAATATTAACCGCAATATTTTTTTATTTTACTCTATTTTTCAACACAACTATAGTTGACTTTTCATAAATAGTTATAGTTGTCCTGATAATCATATTAAAACAAAAAATTATTAATAAATAAAATATTAACCGCAATATTTTTTTATTTTACTCTATTTAGCAACACAACTATAGTTGACTTTTCATAAATAGTTATAGTTGTCCTGATAATTATATTAAAACAAAAAATTATTAATAAATAAAATATTAACCGCAATATTTTTTTATTTTACTCTATTTTTCAACACAACTATAGTTGACTTGTCATAAATAGTTATAGTTGTCCTGATAATCATATTAAAACAAAAAATTATTAATAAATAAAATATTAACCGCAATATTTTTTTATTTTACTCTATTTAGCAACACAACTATAGTTGACTTTTCATAAATAGTTATAGTTGTCCTGATAATTATATTAAAACAAAAAATTATTAATAAATAAAATATTAACCGCAATATTTTTTTATTTTACTCTATTTTTCAACACAACTATAATTGACTTTTCATAAATAGTTATAGTTGTCCTGATAATCATATTAAAACAAAAAATTATTAATAAATAAAATATTAACCGCAATATTTTTTTATTTTACTCTATTTAGCAACACAACTATAGTTGACTTTTCATAAATAGTTATAGTTGTCCTGATAATTATATTAAAACAAAAAATTATTAATAAATAAAATATTAACCGCAATATTTTTTTATTTTACTCTATTTTTCAACACAACTATAGTTGACTTGTCATAAATAGTTATAGTTGTCCTGATAATCATATTAAAACAAAAAATTATTAATAAATAAAATATTAACCGCAATATTTTTTTATTTTACTCTATTTAGCAACACAACTATAGTTGACTTTTCATAAATAGTTATAGTTGTCCTGATAATTATATTAAAACAAAAAATTATTAATAAATAAAATATTAACCGCAATATTTTTTATTTTACTCTATTTTTCAACACAACTATAGTTGACTTGTCATAAATAGTTATAGTTGTCCTGATAATCATATTAAAACAAAAAATTATTAATAAATAAAATATTAACCGCAATATTTTTTTATTTTACTCTATTTAGCAACACAACTATAGTTGACTTTTCATAAATAGTTATAGTTGTCCTGATAATCATATTAAAACAAAAAATTATTAATAAATAAAATATTAACCGCAATATTTTTTTATTTTACTCTATTTTTCAACACAACTATAGTTGACTTGTCATAAATAGTTATAGTTGTCCTGATAATCATATTAAAACAAAAAATTATTAATAAATAAAATATTAACCGCAATATTTTTTTATTTTACTCTATTTAGCAACACAACTATAGTTGACTTTTCATAAATAGTTATAGTTGTCCTGATAATTATATTAAAACAAAAAATGATTAATAAATAAAATATTAACCGCAATATTTTTTTATTTTACTCTATTTTTCAACACAACTATAGTTGACTTGTCATAAATAGTTATAGTTGTCCTGATAATCATATTAAAACAAAAAATGATTAATAAATAAAATATTAACCGCAATATTTTTTTATTTTACTCTATTTAGCAACACAACTATAGTTGACTTTTCATAAATAGTTATAGTTGTCCTGATAATCATATTTAAACAAAAAATTATTAATAAATAAAATATTAACCGCAATATTTTTTTATTTTACTCTATTTTTCAACACAACTATAATTGACTTTTCATAAATAGTTATAGTTGTCCTGATAATTATATTAAAACAAAAAATTATTAATAAATAAAATATTAACCGCAATATTTTTTTATTTTACTCTATTTTTCAACACAACTATAGTTGACTTGTGTCATAAATAGTTATAGTTGTCCTGATAATCATATTAAAACAAAAAATGATTAATAAATAAAATATTAACCGCAATATTTTTTTATTTTACTCTATTTTCAACACAACTATAGTTGACTTTTCAAAAATAGTTATAGTTGTCCTGATAATTATATTAAAACAAAAAATTATTAATAAATAAAATATTAACCGCAATATTTTTTTATTTTACTCTATTTTCAACACAACTATAATTGACTTTTCATAAATAGTTATAGTTGTCCTGATAATCATATTAAAACAAAAAATTATTAATAAATAAAATATTAACCGCAATATTTTTTTATTTTACTCTATTTAGCAACACAACTATAGTTGACTTTTCATAAATAGTTATAGTTGTCCTGATAATTATATTAAAACAAAAAATTATTAATAAATAAAATATTAACCGCAATATTTTTTTATTTTACTCTATTTTTCAACACAACTATAGTTGACTTGTCATAAATAGTTATAGTTGTCCTGATAATCATATTAAAACAAAAAATGATTAATAAATAAAATATTAACCGCAATATTTTTTTATTTTACTCTATTTAGCAACACAACTATAGTTGACTTTTCATAAATAGTTATAGTTGTCCTGATAATCATATTAAAACAAAAAATTATTAATAAATAAAATATTAACCGCAATATTTTTTTATTTTACTCTATTTTTCAACACAACTATAGTTGACTTTTCAAAAATAGTTATAGTTGTCCTGATAATTATATTAAAACAAAAAATTATTAATAAATAAAATATTAACCGCAATATTTTTTTATTTTACTCTATTTTTCAACACAACTATAATTGACTTTTCATAAATAGTTATAGTTGTCCTGATAATCATATTAAAACAAAAAATTATTAATAAATAAAATATTAACCGCAATATTTTTTTATTTTACTCTATTTAGCAACACAACTATAGTTGACTTTTCATAAATAGTTATAGTTGTCCTGATAATTATATTAAAACAAAAAATTATTAATAAATAAAATATTAACCGCAATATTTTTTTATTTTACTCTATTTTTCAACACAACTATAGTTGACTTGTCATAAATAGTTATAGTTGTCCTGATAATCATATTAAAACAAAAAATGATTAATAAATAAAATATTAACCGCAATATTTTTTTATTTTACTCTATTTAGCAACACAACTATAGTTGACTTTTCATAAATAGTTATAGTTGTCCTGATAATCATATTAAAACAAAAAATTATTAATAAATAAAATATTAACCGCAATATTTTTTTATTTTACTCTATTTAGCAACACAACTATAGTTGACTTTTCATAAATAGTTATAGTTGTCCTGATAATTATATTAAAACAAAAAATGATTAATAAATAAAATATTAACCGCAATATTTTTTTATTTTACTCTATTTTTCAACACAACTATAGTTGACTTGTCATAAATAGTTATAGTTGTCCTGATAATCATATTAAAACAAAAAATGATTAATAAATAAAATATTAACCGCAATATTTTTTTATTTTACTCTATTTAGCAACACAACTATAGTTGACTTTTCATAAATAGTTATAGTTGTCCTGATAATCATATTTAAACAAAAAATTATTAATAAATAAAATATTAACCGCAATATTTTTTTATTTTACTCTATTTTTCAACACAACTATAATTGACTTTTCATAAATAGTTATAGTTGTCCTGATAATTATATTAAAACAAAAAATTATTAATAAATAAAATATTAACCGCAATATTTTTTTATTTTACTCTATTTTTCAACACAACTATAGTTGACTTGTCATAAATAGTTATAGTTGTCCTGATAATCATATTAAAACAAAAAATGATTAATAAATAAAATATTAACCGCAATATTTTTTTATTTTACTCTATTTAGCAACACAACTATAGTTGACTTTTCATAAATAGTTATAGTTGTCCTGATAATCATATTAAAACAAAAAATTATTAATAAATAAAATATTAACCGCAATATTTTTTTATTTTACTCTATTTTTCAACACAACTATAGTTGACTTGTCATAAATAGTTATAGTTGTCCTGATAATCATATTAAAACAAAAAATTATTAATAAATAAAATATTAACCGCAATATTTTTTTATTTTACTCTATTTAGCAACACAACTATAGTTGACTTTTCATAAATAGTTATAGTTGTCCTGATAATTATATTAAAACAAAAAATGATTAATAAATAAAATATTAACCGCAATATTTTTTTATTTTACTCTATTTTTCAACACAACTATAGTTGACTTGTCATAAATAGTTATAGTTGTCCTGATAATCATATTAAAACAAAAAATGATTAATAAATAAAATATTAACCGCAATATTTTTTTATTTTACTCTATTTAGCAACACAACTATAGTTGACTTTTCATAAATAGTTATAGTTGTCCTGATAATCATATTAAAACAAAAAATTATTAATAAATAAAATATTAACCGCAATATTTTTTTATTTTACTCTATTTTTCAACACAACTATAATTGACTTTTCATAAATAGTTATAGTTGTCCTGATAATTATATTAAAACAAAAAATTATTAATAAATAAAATATTAACCGCAATATTTTTTTATTTTACTCTATTTTTCAACACAACTATAGTTGACTTGTCATAAATAGTTATAGTTGTCCTGATAATCATATTAAAACAAAAAATGATTAATAAATAAAATATTAACCGCAATATTTTTTTATTTTACTCTATTTAGCAACACAACTATAGTTGACTTTTCATAAATAGTTATAGTTGTCCTGATAATCATATTAAAACAAAAAATTATTAATAAATAAAATATTAACCGCAATATTTTTTTATTTTACTCTATTTTTCAACACAACTATAGTTGACTTTTCAAAAATAGTTATAGTTGTCCTGATAATTATATTAAAACAAAAAATTATTAATAAATAAAATATTAACCGCAATATTTTTTTATTTTACTCTATTTTTCAACACAACTATAATTGACTTTTCATAAATAGTTATAGTTGTCCTGATAATCATATTAAAACAAAAAATGATTAATAAATAAAATATTAACCGCAATATTTTTTTATTTTACTCTATTTAGCAACACAACTATAGTTGACTTTTCATAAATAGTTATAGTTGTCCTGATAATCATATTAAAACAAAAAATTATTAATAAATAAAATATTAACCGCAATATTTTTTTATTTTACTCTATTTTTCAACACAACTATAATTGACTTTTCATAAATAGTTATAGTTGTCCTGATAATCATATTAAAACAAAAAATTATTAATAAATAAAATATTAACCGCAATATTTTTTTATTTTACTCTATTTAGCAACACAACTATAGTTGACTTTTCATAAATAGTTATAGTTGTCCTGATAATTATATTAAAACAAAAAATTATTAATAAATAAAATATTAACCGCAATATTTTTTTATTTTACTCTATTTTTCAACACAACTATAGTTGACTTGTCATAAATAGTTATAGTTGTCCTGATAATCATATTAAAACAAAAAATTATTAATAAATAAAATATTAACCGCAATATTTTTTTATTTTACTCTATTTTTCAACACAACTATAGTTGACTTTTCATAAATAGTTATAGTTGTCCTGATAATCATATTAAAACAAAAAATTATTAATAAATAAAATATTAACCGCAATATTTTTTTATTTTACTCTATTTTTCAACACAACTATAGTTGACTTTTCATAAATAGTTATAGTTGTCCTGATAATTATATTAAAACAAAAAATTATTAATAAATAAAATATTAACCGCAATATTTTTTTATTTTACTCTATTTTTCAACACAACTATAGTTGACTTGTCATAAATAGTTATAGTTGTCCTGATAATCATATTAAAACAAAAAATTATTAATAAATAAAATATTAACCGCAATATTTTTTTATTTTACTCTATTTAGCAACACAACTATAGTTGACTTTTCATAAATAGTTATAGTTGTCCTGATAATCATATTAAAACAAAAAATTATTAATAAATAAAATATTAACCGCAATATTTTTTTATTTTACTCTATTTTTCAACACAACTATAGTTGACTTTTCATAAATAGTTATAGTTGTCCTGATAATCATATTAAAACAAAAAATTATTAATAAATAAAATATTAACCGCAATATTTTTTTATTTTACTCTATTTAGCAACACAACTATAGTTGACTTTTCATAAATAGTTATAGTTGTCCTGATAATTATATTAAAACAAAAAATTATTAATAAATAAAATATTAACCGCAATATTTTTTTATTTTACTCTATTTTTCAACACAACTATAGTTGACTTTTCATAAATAGTTATAGTTGTCCTGATAATCATATTAAAACAAAAAATTATTAATAAATAAAATATTAACCGCAATATTTTTTTATTTTACTCTATTTTTCAACACAACTATAGTTGACTTTTCATAAATAGTTATAGTTGTCCTGATAATCATATTAAAACAAAAAATTATTAATAAATAAAATATTAACCGCAATATTTTTTTATTTTACTCTATTTAGCAACACAACTATAGTTGACTTTTCATAAATAGTTATAGTTGTCCTGATAATCATATTAAAACAAAAAATTATTAATAAATAAAATATTAACCGCAATATTTTTTTATTTTACTCTATTTTTCAACACAACTATAGTTGACTTTTCATAAATAGTTATAGTTGTCCTGATAATCATATTAAAACAAAAAATTATTAATAAATAAAATATTAACCGCAATATTTTTTTATTTTACTCTATTTTTCAACACAACTATAGTTGACTTTTCAAAAATAGTTATAGTTGTCCTGATAATCATATTAAAACAAAAAATTATTAATAAATAAAATATTAACCGCAATATTTTTTTATTTTACTCTATTTTTCAACACAACTATAATTGACTTTTCATAAATAGTTATAGTTGTCCTGATAATCATATTAAAACAAAAAATTATTAATAAATAAAATATTAACCGCAATATTTTTTTATTTTACTCTATTTTTCAACACAACTATAGTTGACTTTTCAAAAATAGTTATAGTTGTCCTGATAATTATATTAAAACAAAAAATTATTAATAAATAAAATATTAACCGCAATATTTTTTTATTTTACTCTATTTTTCAACACAACTATAGTTGACTTTTCAAAAATAGTTATAGTTGTCCTGATAATTATATTAAAACAAAAAATTATTAATAAATAAAATATTAACCGCAATATTTTTTTATTTTACTCTATTTTTCAACACAACTATAGTTGACTTTTCATAAATAGTTATAGTTGTCCTGATAATCATATTAAAACAAAAAATTATTAATAAATAAAATATTAACCGCAATATTTTTTTATTTTACTCTATTTTTCAACACAACTATAGTTGACTTTTCATAAATAGTTATAGTTGTCCTGATAATCATATTAAAACAAAAAATGATTAATAAATAAAATATTAACCGCAATATTTTTTTATTTTACTCTATTTTTCAACACAACTATAGTTGACTTTTCATAAATAGTTATAGTTGTCCTGATAATCATATTAAAACAAAAAATTATTAATAAATAAAATATTAACCGCAATATTTTTTTATTTTACTCTATTTTTCAACACAACTATAGTTGACTTTTCAAAAATAGTTATAGTTGTCCTGATAATCATATTAAAACAAAAAATTATTAATAAATAAAATATTAACCGCAATATTTTTTTATTTTACTCTATTTTTCAACACAACTATAGTTGACTTTTCATAAATAGTTATAGTTGTCCTGATAATCATATTAAAACAAAAAATTATTAATAAATAAAATATTAACCGCAATATTTTTTTATTTTACTCTATTTTTCAACACAACTATAGTTGACTTTTCATAAATAGTTATAGTTGTCCTGATAATTATATTAAAACAAAAAATTATTAATAAATAAAATATTAACCGCAATATTTTTTTATTTTACTCTATTTTTCAACACAACTATAGTTGACTTTTCAAAAATAGTTATAGTTGTCCTGATAATTATATTAAAACAAAAAATTATTAATAAATAAAATATTAACCGCAATATTTTTTTATTTTACTCTATTTTTCAACACAACTATAGTTGACTTTTCAAAAATAGTTATAGTTGTCCTGATAATCATATTAAAACAAAAAATTATTAATAAATAAAATATTAACCGCAATATTTTTTTATTTTACTCTATTTAGCAACACAACTATAGTTGACTTTTCATAAATAGTTATAGTTGTCCTGATAATCATATTAAAACAAAAAATTATTAATAAATAAAATATTAACCGCAATATTTTTTTATTTTACTCTATTTTTCAACACAACTATAGTTGACTTTTCAAAAATAGTTATAGTTGTCCTGATAATTATATTAAAACAAAAAATTATTAATAAATAAAATATTAACCGCAATATTTTTTTATTTTACTCTATTTTTCAACACAACTATAGTTGACTTGTCATAAATAGTTATAGTTGTCCTGATAATCATATTAAAACAAAAAATTATTAATAAATAAAATATTAACCGCAATATTTTTTTATTTTACTCTATTTTTCAACACAACTATAGTTGACTTTTCATAAATAGTTATAGTTGTCCTGATAATCATATTAAAACAAAAAATTATTAATAAATAAAATATTAACCGCAATATTTTTTTATTTTACTCTATTTTTCAACACAACTATAATTGACTTTTCATAAATAGTTATAGTTGTCCTGATAATTATATTAAAACAAAAAATTATTAATAAATAAAATATTAACCGCAATATTTTTTTATTTTACTCTATTTTTCAACACAACTATAGTTGACTTTTCAAAAATAGTTATAGTTGTCCTGATAATCATATTAAAACAAAAAATTATTAATAAATAAAATATTAACCGCAATATTTTTTTATTTTACTCTATTTTTCAACACAACTATAGTTGACTTTTCAAAAATAGTTATAGTTGTCCTGATAATTATATTAAAACAAAAAATTATTAATAAATAAAATATTAACCGCAATATTTTTTTATTTTACTCTATTTTTCAACACAACTATAGTTGACTTTTCATAAATAGTTATAGTTGTCCTGATAATCATATTAAAACAAAAAATTATTAATAAATAAAATATTAACCGCAATATTTTTTTATTTTACTCTATTTCAACACAACTATAGTTGACTTTTCATAAATAGTTATAGTTGTCCTGATAATTATATTAAAACAAAAAATTATTAATAAATAAAATATTAACCGCAATATTTTTTTATTTTACTCTATTTTTCAACACAACTATAGTTGACTTTTCATAAATAGTTATAGTTGTCCTGATAATCATATTAAAACAAAAAATGATTAATAAATAAAATATTAACCGCAATATTTTTTTATTTTACTCTATTTTTCAACACAACTATAGTTGACTTTTCATAAATAGTTATAGTTGTCCTGATAATCATATTAAAACAAAAAATTATTAATAAATAAAATATTAACCGCAATATTTTTTTATTTTACTCTATTTTTCAACACAACTATAGTTGACTTTTCAAAAATAGTTATAGTTGTCCTGATAATTATATTAAAACAAAAACTTATTAATAAATAAAATATTAACCGCAATATTTTTTTATTTTACTCTATTTTCCAACACAACTATAATTGACTTTTCATAAATAGTTATAGTTGTCCTGATAATCATATTAAAACAAAAAATGATTAATAAATAAAATATTAACCGCAATATTTTTTTATTTTACTCTATTTAGCAACACAACTATAGTTGACTTTTCATAAATAGTTATAGTTGTCCTGATAATCATATTTAAACAAAAAATTATTAATAAATAAAATATTAACCGCAATATTTTTTTATTTTACTCTATTTTTCAACACAACTATAATTGACTTTTCATAAATAGTTATAGTTGTCCTGATAATTATATTAAAACAAAAAATTATTAATAAATAAAATATTAACCGCAATATTTTTTTATTTTACTCTATTTTTCAACACAACTATAGTTGGCTTGTCATAAATAGTTATAGTTGTCCTGATAATCATATTAAAACAAAAAATGATTAATAAATAAAATATTAACCGCAATATTTTTTTATTTTACTCTATTTTTCAACACAACTATAGTTGACTTTTCAAAAATAGTTATAGTTGTCCTGATAATTATATTAAAACAAAAAATTATTAATAAATAAAATATTAACCGCAATATTTTTTTATTTTACTCTATTTTTCAACACAACTATAGTTGACTTTTCAAAAATAGTTATAGTTGTCCTGATAATCATATTAAAACAAAAAATTATTAATAAATAAAATATTAACCGCAATATTTTTTTATTTTACTCTATTTTTCAACACAACTATAGTTGACTTGTCATAAATAGTTATAGTTGTCCTGATAATCATATTAAAACAAAAAATGATTAATAAATAAAATATTAACCGCAATATTTTTTTATTTTACTCTATTTAGCAACACAACTATAGTTGACTTTTCATAAATAGTTATAGTTGTCCTGATAATCATATTAAAACAAAAAATTATTAATAAATAAAATATTAACCGCAATATTTTTTTATTTTACTCTATTTTTCAACACAACTATAGTTGACTTTTCAAAAATAGTTATAGTTGTCCTGATAATTATATTAAAACAAAAAATTATTAATAAATAAAATATTAACCGCAATATTTTTTTATTTTACTCTATTTTTCAACACAACTATAGTTGACTTTTCAAAAATAGTTATAGTTGTCCTGATAATTATATTAAAACAAAAAATTATTAATAAATAAAATATTAACCGCAATATTTTTTTATTTTACTCTATTTTTCAACACAACTATAGTTGACTTGTCATAAATAGTTATAGTTGTCCTGATAATCATATTAAAACAAAAAATGATTAATAAATAAAATATTAACCGCAATATTTTTTTATTTTACTCTATTTAGCAACACAACTATAGTTGACTTTTCATAAATAGTTATAGTTGTCCTGATAATCATATTAAAACAAAAAATTATTAATAAATAAAATATTAACCGCAATATTTTTTTATTTTACTCTATTTTTCAACACAACTATAGTTGACTTTTCAAAAATAGTTATAGTTGTCCTGATAATTATATTAAAACAAAAAATGATTAATAAATAAAATATTAACCGCAATATTTTTTTATTTTACTCTATTTAGCAACACAACTATAGTTGACTTTTCATAAATAGTTATAGTTGTCCTGATAATCATATTAAAACAAAAAATTATTAATAAATAAAATATTAACCGCAATATTTTTTTATTTTACTCTATTTTTCAACACAACTATAATTGACTTTTCATAAATAGTTATAGTTGTCCTGATAATCATATTAAAACAAAAAATTATTAATAAATAAAATATTAACCGCAATATTTTTTTATTTTACTCTATTTAGCAACACAACTATAGTTGACTTTTCATAAATAGTTATAGTTGTCCTGATAATTATATTAAAACAAAAAATTATTAATAAATAAAATATTAACCGCAATATTTTTTTATTTTACTCTATTTTTCAACACAACTATAGTTGACTTGTCATAAATAGTTATAGTTGTCCTGATAATCATATTAAAACAAAAAATGATTAATAAATAAAATATTAACCGCAATATTTTTTTATTTTACTCTATTTAGCAACACAACTATAGTTGACTTTTCATAAATAGTTATAGTTGTCCTGATAATCATATTAAAACAAAAAATTATTAATAAATAAAATATTAACCGCAATATTTTTTTATTTTACTCTATTTAGCAACACAACTATAGTTGACTTTTCATAAATAGTTATAGTTGTCCTGATAATTATATTAAAACAAAAAATTATTAATAAATAAAATATTAACCGCAATATTTTTTTATTTTACTCTATTTTTCAACACAACTATAGTTGACTTGTCATAAATAGTTATAGTTGTCCTGATAATCATATTAAAACAAAAAATGATTAATAAATAAAATATTAACCGCAATATTTTTTTATTTTACTCTATTTAGCAACACAACTATAGTTGACTTTTCATAAATAGTTATAGTTGTCCTGATAATCATATTAAAACAAAAAATTATTAATAAATAAAATATTAACCGCAATATTTTTTTATTTTACTCTATTTAGCAACACAACTATAGTTGACTTTTCATAAATAGTTATAGTTGTCCTGATAATTATATTAAAACAAAAAATTATTAATAAATAAAATATTAACCGCAATATTTTTTTATTTTACTCTATTTTTCAACACAACTATAGTTGACTTGTCATAAATAGTTATAGTTGTCCTGATAATCATATTAAAACAAAAAATGATTAATAAATAAAATATTAACCGCAATATTTTTTTATTTTACTCTATTTTTCAACACAACTATAGTTGACTTTTCAAAAATAGTTATAGTTGTCCTGATAATTATATTAAAACAAAAAATTATTAATAAATAAAATATTAACCGCAATATTTTTTTATTTTACTCTATTTTTCAACACAACTATAATTGACTTTTCATAAATAGTTATAGTTGTCCTGATAATCATATTAAAACAAAAAATTATTAATAAATAAAATATTAACCGCAATATTTTTTTATTTTACTCTATTTTTCAACACAACTATAGTTGACTTTTCAAAAATAGTTATAGTTGTCCTGATAATTATATTAAAACAAAAAATTATTAATAAATAAAATATTAACCGCAATATTTTTTTATTTTACTCTATTTTTCAACACAACTATAGTTGACTTTTCAAAAATAGTTATAGTTGTCCTGATAATTATATTAAAACAAAAAATTATTAATAAATAAAATATTAACCGCAATATTTTTTTATTTTACTCTATTTTTCAACACAACTATAATTGACTTTTCATAAATAGTTATAGTTGTCCTGATAATCATATTAAAACAAAAAATTATTAATAAATAAAATATTAACCGCAATATTTTTTTATTTTACTCTATTTTTCAACACAACTATAGTTGACTTGTCATAAATAGTTATAGTTGTCCTGATAATCATATTAAAACAAAAAATGATTAATAAATAAAATATTAACCGCAATATTTTTTTATTTTACTCTATTTAGCAACACAACTATAGTTGACTTTTCATAAATAGTTATAGTTGTCCTGATAATCATATTAAAACAAAAAATTATTAATAAATAAAATATTAACCGCAATATTTTTTTATTTTACTCTATTTTTCAACACAACTATAGTTGACTTTTCAAAAATAGTTATAGTTGTCCTGATAATTATATTAAAACAAAAAATTATTAATAAATAAAATATTAACCGCAATATTTTTTTATTTTACTCTATTTTCAACACAACTATAATTGACTTTTCATAAATAGTTATAGTTGTCCTGATAATCATATTAAAACAAAAAATTATTAATAAATAAAATATTAACCGCAATATTTTTTTATTTTACTCTATTTAGCAACACAACTATAGTTGACTTTTCATAAATAGTTATAGTTGTCCTGATAATTATATTAAAACAAAAAATTATTAATAAATAAAATATTAACCGCAATATTTTTTTATTTTACTCTATTTAGCAACACAACTATAGTTGACTTTTCATAAATAGTTATAGTTGTCCTGATAATCATATTAAAACAAAAAATTATTAATAAATAAAATATTAACCGCAATATTTTTTTATTTTACTCTATTTAGCAACACAACTATAGTTGACTTTTCATAAATAGTTATAGTTGTCCTGATAATTATATTAAAACAAAAAATTATTAATAAATAAAATATTAACCGCAATATTTTTTTATTTTACTCTATTTTTCAACACAACTATAGTTGACTTGTCATAAATAGTTATAGTTGTCCTGATAATCATATTAAAACAAAAAATGATTAATAAATAAAATATTAACCGCAATATTTTTTTATTTTACTCTATTTAGCAACACAACTATAGTTGACTTTTCATAAATAGTTATAGTTGTCCTGATAATCATATTAAACAAAAAATTATTAATAAATAAAATATTAACCGCAATATTTTTTTATTTTACTCTATTTTTCAACACAACTATAATTGACTTTTCATAAATAGTTATAGTTGTCCTGATAATTATATTAAAACAAAAAATTATTAATAAATAAAATATTAACCGCAATATTTTTTTATTTTACTCTATTTTTCAACACAACTATAGTTGACTTGTCATAAATAGTTATAGTTGTCCTGATAATCATATTAAAACAAAAAATGATTAATAAATAAAATATTAACCGCAATATTTTTTTATTTTACTCTATTTTTCAACACAACTATAGTTGACTTTTCAAAAATAGTTATAGTTGTCCTGATAATTATATTAAAACAAAAAATTATTAATAAATAAAATATTAACCGCAATATTTTTTTATTTTACTCTATTTTTCAACACAACTATAATTGACTTTTCATAAATAGTTATAGTTGTCCTGATAATCATATTAAAACAAAAAATTATTAATAAATAAAATATTAACCGCAATATTTTTTTATTTTACTCTATTTAGCAACACAACTATAGTTGACTTTTCATAAATAGTTATAGTTGTCCTGATAATTATATTAAAACAAAAAATTATTAATAAATAAAATATTAACCGCAATATTTTTTTATTTTACTCTATTTTTCAACACAACTATAGTTGACTTGTCATAAATAGTTATAGTTGTCCTGATAATCATATTAAAACAAAAAATGATTAATAAATAAAATATTAACCGCAATATTTTTTATTTTACTCTATTTAGCAACACAACTATAGTTGACTTTTCATAAATAGTTATAGTTGTCCTGATAATCATATTAAAACAAAAAATTATTAATAAATAAAATATTAACCGCAATATTTTTTTATTTTACTCTATTTTTCAACACAACTATAGTTGACTTTTCAAAAATAGTTATAGTTGTCCTGATAATTATATTAAAACAAAAAATTATTAATAAATAAAATATTAACCGCAATATTTTTTTATTTTACTCTATTTTCCAACACAACTATAATTGACTTTTCATAAATAGTTATAGTTGTCCTGATAATCATATTAAAACAAAAAATGATTAATAAATAAAATATTAACCGCAATATTTTTTTATTTTACTCTATTTAGCAACACAACTATAGTTGACTTTTCATAAATAGTTATAGTTGTCCTGATAATTATATTAAAACAAAAAATTATTAATAAATAAAATATTAACCGCAATATTTTTTTATTTTACTCTATTTTTCAACACAACTATAGTTGACTTGTCATAAATAGTTATAGTTGTCCTGATAATCATATTAAAACAAAAAATGATTAATAAATAAAATATTAACCGCAATATTTTTTTATTTTACTCTATTTAGCAACACAACTATAGTTGACTTTTCATAAATAGTTATAGTTGTCCTGATAATCATATTTAAACAAAAAATTATTAATAAATAAAATATTAACCGCAATATTTTTTTATTTTACTCTATTTTTCAACACAACTATAATTGACTTTTCATAAATAGTTATAGTTGTCCTGATAATTATATTAAAACAAAAAATTATTAATAAATAAAATATTAACCGCAATATTTTTTTATTTTACTCTATTTTTCAACACAACTATAGTTGACTTGTCATAAATAGTTATAGTTGTCCTGATAATCATATTAAAACAAAAAATGATTAATAAATAAAATATTAACCGCAATATTTTTTTATTTTACTCTATTTTTCAACACAACTATAGTTGACTTTTCAAAAATAGTTATAGTTGTCCTGATAATTATATTAAAACAAAAAATTATTAATAAATAAAATATTAACCGCAATATTTTTTTATTTTACTCTATTTTTCAACACAACTATAGTTGACTTTTCAAAAATAGTTATAGTTGTCCTGATAATTATATTAAAACAAAAAATTATTAATAAATAAAATATTAACCGCAATATTTTTTTATTTTACTCTATTTAGCAACACAACTATAGTTGACTTTTCATAAATAGTTATAGTTGTCCTGATAATTATATTAAAACAAAAAATTATTAATAAATAAAATATTAACCGCAATATTTTTTTATTTTACTCTATTTTTCAACACAACTATAATTGACTTTTCATAAATAGTTATAGTTGTCCTGATAATCATATTAAAACAAAAAATGATTAATAAATAAAATATTAACCGCAATATTTTTTTATTTTACTCTATTTTTCAACACAACTATAGTTGACTTTTCAAAAATAGTTATAGTTGTCCTGATAATTATATTAAAACAAAAAATTATTAATAAATAAAATATTAACCGCAATATTTTTTTATTTTACTCTATTTTTCAACACAACTATAGTTGACTTTTCAAAAATAGTTATAGTTGTCCTGATAATTATATTAAAACAAAAAATTATTAATAAATAAAATATTAACCGCAATATTTTTTTATTTTACTCTATTTAGCAACACAACTATAGTTGACTTTTCAAAAATAGTTATAGTTGTCCTGATAATTATATTAAAACAAAAAATTATTAATAAATAAAATATTAACCGCAATATTTTTTTATTTTACTCTATTTTTCAACACAACTATAGTTGACTTGTCATAAATAGTTATAGTTGTCCTGATAATCATATTAAAACAAAAAATGATTAATAAATAAAATATTAACCGCAATATTTTTTTATTTTTACTCTATTTTTCAACACAACTATAGTTGACTTTTCAAAAATAGTTATAGTTGTCCTGATAATTATATTAAAACAAAAAATTATTAATAAATAAAATATTAACCGCAATATTTTTTTATTTTACTCTATTTTTCAACACAACTATAGTTGACTTTTCAAAAATAGTTATAGTTGTCCTGATAATTATATTAAAACAAAAAATTATTAATAAATAAAATATTAACCGCAATATTTTTTTATTTTACTCTATTTAGCAACACAACTATAGTTGACTTTTCAAAAATAGTTATAGTTGTCCTGATAATTATATTAAAACAAAAAATTATTAATAAATAAAATATTAACCGCAATATTTTTTTATTTTACTCTATTTTTCAACACAACTATAGTTGACTTGTCATAAATAGTTATAGTTGTCCTGATAATCATATTAAAACAAAAAATGATTAATAAATAAAATATTAACCGCAATATTTTTTTATTTTACTCTATTTTTCAACACAACTATAGTTGACTTTTCAAAAATAGTTATAGTTGTCCTGATAATTATATTAAAACAAAAAATTATTAATAAATAAAATATTAACCGCAATATTTTTTTATTTTACTCTATTTTTCAACACAACTATAGTTGACTTTTCAAAATAGTTATAGTTGTCCTGATAATTATATTAAAACAAAAAATTATTAATAAATAAAATATTAACCGCAATATTTTTTTATTTTACTCTATTTTCCAACACAACTATAATTGACTTTTCAAAAATAGTTATAGTTGTCCTGATAATTATATTAAAACAAAAAATTATTAATAAATAAAATATTAACCGCAATATTTTTTTTATTTTACTCTATTTTCCAACACAACTATAATTGACTTTTCAAAAATAGTTATAGTTGTCCTGATAATTATATTAAAACAAAAAATTATTAATAAATAAAATATTAACCGCAATATTTTTTTATTTTACTCTATTTAGCAACACAACTATAATTGACTTTTCAAAAATAGTTATAGTTGTCCTGATAATTATATTAAAACAAAAAATTATTAATAAATAAAATATTAACCGCAATATTTTTTTATTTTACTCTATTTTCCAACACAACTATAATTGACTTTTCAAAAATAGTTATAGTTGTCCTGATAATTATATTAAAACAAAAAATTATTAATAAATAAAATATTAACCGCAATATTTTTTTATTTTACTCTATTTTCCAACACAACTATAATTGACTTTTCAAAAATAGTTATAGTTGTCCTGATAATTATATTAAAACAAAAAATTATTAATAAATAAAATATTAACCGCAATATTTTTTTATTTTACTCTATTTTTCAACACAACTATAATTGACTTTTCAAAAATAGTTATAGTTGTCCTGATAATTCATATTAAAACAAAAAATTATTAATAAATAAAATATTAACCGCAATATTTTTTTATTTTACTCTATTTTTTTCTACCAACACAACTATAAGTTGACTTTTCAAAAATAGTTATAGTTGTCCTGATAATTATATTTAAAACAAAAAATTATTAATAAATAAAATATTAACCGCAATATTTTTTTATTTTACTCTATTTTCCAACACAACTATAATTGACTTTTCAAAAATAGTTATAGTTGTCCTGATAATTATATTAAAACAAAAAATTATTAATAAATAAAATATTAACCGCAATATTTTTTTATTTTACTCTATTTTCCAACACAACTATAATTGACTTTTCAAAAATAGTTATAGTTGTCCTGATAATTATATTAAAACAAAAAATTATTAATAAATAAAATATTAACCGCAATATTTTTTTATTTTACTCTATTTTCCAACACAACTATAATTGACTTTTCAAAAATAGTTATAGTTGTCCTGATAATTATATTAAAACAAAAAATTATTAATAAATAAAATATTAACCGCAATATTTTTTTATTTTACTCTATTTTCCAACACAACTATAATTGACTTTTCAAAAATAGTTATAGTTGTCCTGATAATTATATTAAAACAAAAAATTATTAATAAATAAAATATTAACCGCAATATTTTTTTATTTTACTCTATTTTCCAACACAACTATAATTGACTTTTCAAAAATAGTTATAGTTGTCCTGATAATTATATTAAAACAAAAAATTATTAATAAATAAAATATTAACCGCAATATTTTTTTATTTTACTCTATTTTCCAACACAACTATAATTGACTTTTCAAAAATAGTTATAGTTGTCCTGATAATTATATTAAAACAAAAAATTATTAATAAATAAAATATTAACCGCAATATTTTTTTATTTTACTCTATTTTCCAACACAACTATAATTGACTTTTCAAAAATAGTTATAGTTGTCCTGATAATTATATTAAAACAAAAAATTATTAATAAATAAAATATTAACCGCAATATTTTTTTATTTTACTCTATTTTCCAACACAACTATAATTGACTTTTCAAAAATAGTTATAGTTGTCCTGATAATTATATTAAAACAAAAAATTATTAATAAATAAAATATTAACCGCAATATTTTTTTATTTTACTCTATTTTCCAACACAACTATAATTGACTTTTCAAAAATAGTTATAGTTGTCCTGATAATTATATTAAAACAAAAAATTATTAATAAATAAAATATTAACCGCAATATTTTTTTATTTTACTCTATTTTCCAACACAACTATAATTGACTTTTCAAAAATAGTTATAGTTGTCCTGATAATTATATTAAAACAAAAAATTATTAATAAATAAAATATTAACCGCAATATTTTTTTATTTTACTCTATTTTCCAACACAACTATAATTGACTTTTCAAAAATAGTTATAGTTGTCCTGATAATTATATTAAAACAAAAAATTATTAATAAATAAAATATTAACCGCAATATTTTTTTATTTTACTCTATTTTCCAACACAACTATAATTGACTTTTCAAAAATAGTTATAGTTGTCCTGATAATTATATTAAAACAAAAAATTATTAATAAATAAAATATTAACCGCAATATTTTTTTATTTTACTCTATTTTCCAACACAACTATAATTGACTTTTCAAAAATAGTTATAGTTGTCCTGATAATTATATTAAAACAAAAAATTATTAATAAATAAAATATTAACCGCAATATTTTTTTATTTTACTCTATTTTCCAACACAACTATAATTGACTTTTCAAAAATAGTTATAGTTGTCCTGATAATCATATTAAAACAAAAAATTATTAATAAATAAAATATTAACCGCAATATTTTTTTATTTTACTCTATTTTCCAACACAACTATAATTGACTTTTCAAAAATAGTTATAGTTGTCCTGATAATTATATTAAAACAAAAAATTATTAATAAATAAAATATTAACCGCAATATTTTTTTATTTTACTCTATTTTCCAACACAACTATAATTGACTTTTCAAAAATAGTTATAGTTGTCCTGATAATTATATTAAAACAAAAAATTATTAATAAATAAAATATTAACCGCAATATTTTTTTATTTTACTCTATTTTCCAACACAACTATAATTGACTTTTCAAAAATAGTTATAGTTGTCCTGATAATTATATTAAAACAAAAAATTATTAATAAATAAAATATTAACCGCAATATTTTTTTATTTTACTCTATTTTCCAACACAACTATAATTGACTTTTCAAAAATAGTTATAGTTGTCCTGATAATCATATTAAAACAAAAAATTATTAATAAATAAAATATTAACCGCAATATTTTTTTATTTTACTCTATTTTCCACACAACTATAATTGACTATTCAAAAATAGTTATAGTTGTCCTGATAATCATATTAAAACAAAAAATTATTAATAAATAAAATATTAACCGCAATATTTTTTTATTTTACTCTATTTTCCAACACAACTATAATTGACTTTTCAAAAATAGTTATAGTTGTCAACTAAGGATTATTATATTAAAACAAAAAATTATTAATAAATAAAATATTAACCGCAATATTTTTTTATTTTACTCTAT
>CAXIIO010000957.1:45000-50200 GCA_964028335.1 Altica lythri | reverse complement strand
GTAAATAAAATGTACTTTTTTACATATTTAACTTGTGAAAGTACGGAGAATTTTATTGAAAATATTTTTATATTGTTAATATAAACTAAATATCTATACAACTGCTTTTGCTTTCAATATTAAGAAGCAGTGCTAGTAAATAAAGTGTAGTTTTAAGGTAGATAGCTGTTTTGTAGAATTTCATGTTTTTACTTGTTGTGAAAGTACGTAGAAATTTTTTGAAATTTTATTAATATTGAAAAGTAAATGAAATATTTATGCTTCTGCTTCTGTTTCCGATTCCAAGAAACAATGCTAGTGAAAAAATGTAGGTTTAAGCTTCGAAAGCTGTTTTGTAGAATTTTAAGTTTTAACTTGTGAAAGTATGTAGAATTTTTCTGGAATTATATTTATATGGTAAATCAGAGAAAAATATATTTTTATGTCGTAAATTAAACGAAATATATATGCTACTGATTCTGCTTTTGAGTTTGAAAAACGGTGGTAGTAAATAAAATGTACTTTTTTACATATTTAACTTGTGAAAGTACAGAGAATTTTATTGAAAATATTTTTATATTGTTAATATAAACTAAATATCTATACAACTGCTTTTGCTTTCAATATTAAGAAGCAGTGCTAGTAAATAAAGTGTAGTTTTAAGGTAGATAGCTGTTTTGTAGAATTTCATGTTTTTACTTGTTGTGATAGTACGTAGAAATTGTATTAATATTGAAAAGTAAATGAAATATTTATGCTTCTGCTTCTGTTTCCGATTCCAAGAAACAGTGCTAGTAAAAAAATGTAGGTTTAAGCTTCGAAAACTGTTTTGTAGAATTTTAAGTTTTAACTTGTGAAAGTATGTAGAATTTTTCTAAAATTATATTTATATGCTAAATCAGAGAAAAATATATTTTTATTAAATTAAACGAAATATATATGCTACTGTTTCTGCTGTCGATTCTAAAAAACGGTAGTAGTAAATAAAGTATACTTTTTTAAATGTTTAATTTGTGAAAGTACGTGGAATATTTTTGAAAGCACATGATATAATGGTCAACGAATAATAGTTTTTATATCTTGTTAATTTAATATTAAGATAAACCAATTTAATAACTGAATTAATTGTGTTAACGTATTTTAGTAAGAAATGATTGAATTATTATTGTAGTTAAATTTTACAAGTTATTTCTCAGTAATATGTAAAAATAATTTTTTTTAAATATATTTTTTTGTAAATATCACTTAATTGTGCCAACATAACAACTTAAGTTTTAATAAAATTTTATGAAATTTTATAATGTAATCTTTATTTTCATTAGAATGTTATATAGATTACGTAATGATTAAATTTATTGGACGAATATTAAATTATATAAAGTATTAAACCATAAATTTAAACTACATATACTAAATAACGTAAAGCGCTATAATAACAATTGCCCAGTTATGTAAAAAGACGACTCGACAAATACTCGATCTAAAAGTCTGGTGTTGTCCAAGTTTGATCTTTTTGCATTGTGGTTGAGATTTATATTATATATTTTATTTTCTAACATTTCTATCTTCAAAAATGTTGGTAGTAATTGTTAAGAAATATAAAATTATGTATATATAAAACCACAATTATTTTTTGTATCGTAAGATACAGATCACACAGCGAGATCGCGGATTTTGCAAGGCGTTTACACGTTTGGCGATCCACATGCGATCAAACTAATAAAATTTGATTTCAATCAAATTTTTCATTTTTTGCGACAACTCTCTTCTGTCCGAGCGAGAATTTCTATTCGTAACGATTCTTTCGAGTACACCGTGTCGCTTTATATCTAGCGAAGGGTCGAGAGAATGTTCGAAATTTTTTGCCGGTAGGCGTTTATATAAAACATGACAAAGTAGTTACATTTAAAACTAGCTCTCTGTTATGTAATATATTGTCTGTCCGGTTTTTATATGTAATATAAGAGATAATACAAATACGATTGTCTTGTCTTCTATAAATATCATATATACCTTATCTCCTATTAAGCGTGGCGTGCGAAAAGTTTAACTTTTCATGTACGCAAAATTCAACACGCACTAGGAAAAGAATATGATAGAGATTTGACACATCGGTCTTTTGTTTCTCTTGAATTGCAAATTTGTAATACTAGAGGAGACTGATAATCTCTGTTATTCTTTTTCGAATGACGGAACAACAGCTCCCTGGTTGATCCTGCCAGTAGTCATATGCTTGTCTCAAAGATTAAGCCATGCATGTCTCAGTACAAGCCAAATTAAGGTGAAACCGCGAAAGGCTCATTAAATCAGTTATGGTTCCTTAGATCGTACCCACATTTACTTGGATAACTGTGGTAATTCTAGAGCTAATACATGCAAACAGAGCTCCGACCGGAGACGGAAGGAGCGCTTTTATTAGATCAAAACCAATCGGTGGCGAGCTTGCTCGACATCGTAATACTTGGTGACTCTGAATAACTTTACGCTGATCGCACGGTCTCGCACCGGCGACGCATCTTTCAAATGTCTGCCTTATCAACTGTCGATGGTAGGTTCTGCGCCTACCATGGTTGTAACGGGTAACGGGGAATCAGGGTTCGATTCCGGAGAGGGAGCCTGAGAAACGGCTACCACATCCAAGGAAGGCAGCAGGCGCGCAAATTACCCACTCCCGGCACGGGGAGGTAGTGACGAAAAATAACGATACGGGACTCATCCGAGGCCCCGTAATCGGAATGAGTACACTCTAAACCCTTTAACGAGGATCAATTGGAGGGCAAGTCTGGTGCCAGCAGCCGCGGTAATTCCAGCTCCAATAGCGTATATTAAAGTTGTTGCGGTTAAAAAGCTCGTAGTCGAATCTGTGTCCCGCGTCGCTGGTTCATCGTACGCGGTGTCAACTGGCGTGTCGCGGGACGTCCTGCCGGTGGGCTTAGCTCGCAAGGGCGGCCCAACTCAATCCCGCCGCGGTGCTCTTCACTGAGTGTCGAGGTGGGCCGGCACGTTTACTTTGAACAAATTAGAGTGCTTAAAGCAGGCTAAAACTTCGCCTGAATACTGTGTGCATGGAATAATGGAATAGGACCTCGGTTCTATTTTGTTGGTTTTCGGAACCCCGAGGTAATGATTAATAGGAACGGATGGGGGCATTCGTATTGCGACGTTAGAGGTGAAATTCTTGGATCGTCGCAAGACGGACAGAAGCGAAAGCATTTGCCAAAAACGCTTTCATTGATCAAGAACGAAAGTTAGAGGTTCGAAGGCGATCAGATACCGCCCTAGTTCTAACCATAAACGATGCCAGCTAGCGATCCGCCGACGTTCCTCCGATGACTCGGCGGGCAGCTTCCGGGAAACCAAAGCTTTTGGGTTCCGGGGAAGTATGGTTGCAAAGCTGAAACTTAAAGGAATTGACGGAAGGGCACCACCAGGAGTGGAGCCTGCGGCTTAATTTGACTCAACACGGGAAACCTCACCAGGCCCGGACACCGGAAGGATTGACAGATTGAGAGCTCTTTCTTGATTCGGTGGGTGGTGGTGCATGGCCGTTCTTAGTTGGTGGAGCGATTTGTCTGGTTAATTCCGATAACGAACGAGACTCTAGCCTGCTAACTAGGCGTATTTCGACATCCCAAAGGCCCGCCGGTGATGGGTTTCGGCCCCCACTGCGCGCGGTTTTTACTGTCGGCGTACAAACAATTCTTCTTAGAGGGACAGGCGGCTTCTAGCCGCACGAGATTGAGCAATAACAGGTCTGTGATGCCCTTAGATGTTCTGGGCCGCACGCGCGCTACACTGAAGGAATCAGCGTGTCCTCCCTGGCCGAGCGGCCCGGGTAACCCGCTGAACCTCCTTCGTGCTAGGGATTGGGGCTTGCAATTGTTCCCCATGAACGAGGAATTCCCAGTAAGCGCGAGTCATAAGCTCGCGTTGATTACGTCCCTGCCCTTTGTACACACCGCCCGTCGCTACTACCGATTGAATGATTTAGTGAGGTCTTCGGACTGAGCGCGGTGGCGTTTCGGCGTCGTCGATGCTTCGGAAAGATGACCAAACTTGATCATTTAGAGGAAGTAAAAGTCGTAACAAGGTTTCCGTAGGTGAACCTGCGGAAGGATCATTACAGTGTTTGTCAACTTACGACAAGTCTGTTATAAATATTTGAACTATATATCGTTTTACTTGCATATGCTGTCATTAGAACGTCCGTTATTAAACGCATACGATCTTTTGAGGTATAGAATGCGAAATAAACGAAATGTTTTTAGGAACTAAAGTTAGAAACAATTATATTATTTATATTTTTGTTTACTTTAAAGTTCTAAAAAAAACAAAGTTGTCGATGAGGTCTAATATTAATATGTATATACCAATTTGTCTTGATAAAAATTGGGTACCAAGAAAAATAACAAATTCGTATCCATCTGTTATTCTGATAAAAAAACGAATAATTTTTTTCTAAGGAATTCAAAATCGTAGAATGCGATATATTATTCCGACGGTGTTGAAAGTTTTTCGCCCAAATTGTCAAGATGGTAAAAATGCATGTACTCATTGGTGACGAAATTAAGAGGAAATACTTGTGCACGTTTACTCCGTGTACGCCTCGTTTGTAAAACACGGCGTTACAAATGGAGAAATTCGTAAGTACATAATTTTCTCTTATCATTTTTTTTTTAATACATTTTTCACGATATTTTATAAGACGTATAGTTTCTTTAAACGAAAACTTATACTTTCGTATGGAAACACGTTTAATGTTAAAACGATTACCCTGAACGGTGAATCACTTGGCTCGTGGGTCGATGAAGAACGCAGCTAATTGCGCGTCAACTTGTGAACTGCAGGACACATGAACATCGACATTTCGAACGCACATTGCGGTCCTCGGATACTCGTTCCTGGACCACTCCTGGCTGAGGGTCGTATCAAATTAAAAAGACTGTTCGATTTTTTTTTTTGAAAAAAATTGTCGGAACGCGTTGGATGTAGATGCGTTTATTTTTAACGCAACATCTTAAATTGCGATAGCAACGTATAAAATTTGTATAAATTTTATACGTGTATTGTACACAACGTATCGAACATAAAATGCGTAAATCTATATGTCTTTTAAATGTAGTAGAATTACGTACACGATCGTCGTGTCCGAGAAATCTTCTCAAAGACGACGTCTGATCTGTGTTTCTATATGGCATTTAATTATTGGACATTGATTTTA
>CAXIIO010000957.1:25000-40000 GCA_964028335.1 Altica lythri | reverse complement strand
CAAAGTTTTTCAGTTAACCGATCTAAAATGTATGAAATGTAACTTCTTGTTACATCCTAGTTGTGCTAAATACTTAAAAAAATACTAGCTGACCCGGCCACGCGTTGCTGTGGCTAAGGTTTTTGTTATACTATTACATTGTAGTAAACTATTTAAGAGGAACAGTAGGAGAAAATCAGTCATGAGGACCACAATGCTTTTTTACATAGATGCCATTTGTAAAAAAATATGGTGACCTCTATGACAGATTTTTTACTACCGTAAACCCTTAATACAATAAAATTATTATTTACGAATGAAGACGGAAACGTTAAAGCTGGTATAAAAATTTACTGGATTGGGATTTGAATGGGAACGATTTTAAACGCGATTAATTCAAATTTTCGTACAATTGATATTAATCAAAAATCAATACAAACGAATTTTATTATTTATATCTGTACCCGGTGCACGTTGCTACGCCAACAACTAAAATAAATTTAAGAAAAATAAAAGATAAGAAGAGATAGAGAAGGAAAGAAAGCTTATAGTTTTTTTTTCTTATCGCACCAAAAATATATCTTTCGAACTTATATTTATACGAATTCGTATAGATATCTACTAATCAGTATTGAATTTAATACATGGAAGCGCCATCTGGTAGTAACTTCCATTAATACGAATATCATATTCATCTTACCCATTAAAAATAGATCATCATACTGATTTTCATGACAATCGGTTGAACGGGTCGGAGTTGCTACTCTGCAGCCCCACCTGATGGCGAGTGGCATCAATGAGCATATCATACAAACCTTCTCCGTGGTAAAATACATATAGATACCAATTTTCATGACAATCGGTTGAACGGGGCAGAAGTTGCTACTTTGCAGCGCCACCTGGTGGCGAGTGGCATCAATGAGCATATCATATAAACGTTCTCCGTGGAAAAAAAATATATATACCAATTTTCATAATAATCGGTACAGTAGTTTTTGAGTTCATAGATTTTATACATACAAACATCCTTTTATATATATGTATATATATATATATATATATATATATATATATATATATATATATATATATATAGAATATTTGTACCTTGTTATTTAGTTTTTTAGGTAATTTAGTTTTATAATTATTATAGAGTAAAACTTGTAAAAAAGGAAAATCCGTAAATAAATTAATAAATAAATAAAATTTATACATTCCATAAATTAAAACTATGGGTATGATGTCACAGGTTAATTTAAGGTTTATTTAATTAAGTGACCACGTTTCCGAACAAACGATGCTCTTTCAATATAGTCTATGGCTGTGAATGACATTGACATTCGTTACGCGCGTTTTTTAAAATATGCAAAATTAAATGTCTATTTTTCAATATTTCTGAGAGATTTTCTTAATATTTTCTTCCGTAAGAACCTTCTCCTAATAATAACAAATACAACAAAAAAAGAATTAGTAAAATCGGTCCAGTCATTCACGCGTGATGCCATGACCAAGGAAAACGGGTTTCATTTTTATATATATGGATTGAAATGGCGAGTGATTTAACCATAAATTGCCGTGGTAGTTTTTCGAACAGAAAGACCATCAAACTTATATTTTTTTTGGATTGAGAAAGCGTCTTTTCATTATCCAATTCGTTTTGGTTTGTTGTAAAATTTGTTCATAACATAACAACATCCTTCATCATCGTTGTCGTTGTAAGACAATGAAAATTGGACCTTACAGGTGTATTTCGCAGACGACTTTTAATTTGTAAAATTAATTTTAGATTGCTCAATAATTTTAACAATTACAAACATTAAAAAAACTGCTATACAAAGTCAAGTAAATGCAATTTTTAATTGCACACTATTAAGTAACTTTCCATCGTCCCAAAATATGTTACAAAACACTATTTTAACGCCAAATATATAGCAACATTTGCGTGGCTATTTTACAATTATTGTACTATCGTAAAATGAACGCAGAAACGTAAATCCGCTTCCTGGTTTATCAGTGCTTTCTAATAGACTCTGTACATGACACGATTACTAGTATTACTTCAAACTTCTCATCATGCCATACTGTGTGGTTGTATTATTGTATTGTATACACTGACTTTGTCAAAAGTGTTAAGGTGTATGAAGATTCTACCAAAAAAATATTATAGTTTCTTTGCCATTTTCCTTACGATATAGTCATGATGTGTGACAACAGTTAAATTGTTATCTACTATGAAGTCTAGGTATTTAAACTTCGTTTTAAATTCAATTGTGCATGACCTATCTACTATCACATATTTAACTTGTGAAAGTACAAAGAATTTTATTAAAAATATTTCTATATTGTTAATAAAACGAAATATCTATACCACTGCTTTTGTGTTTAATACTTAGAAGCAGTGTTTATAAATAAAGTGTAGTTTAAGCTAGATAGCTGTTTTGTAGAATTTTATGTTTTTACTTGCTGTGAAAATACGTAGAAATTTGTTGAAAATATATTTATATGGTAAATTAAACGAAATGTGTATGCTACTGTTTCTGCTGTCAATTCTATAAAACGGTAGCAGTAAGTAAAGTGTACTTTTTCACATATTTGTAACTTGTGAAAGTACAGAGAATTTTATTGAAAATATTTTAATATTGTTAATAAAACCAAATATGTAGAATTTTAAGTTTTAACTTGTGAAACTATGTAGAATTTTTGTGAAATTATATTTATATTATAAATCAAAGGAAAATATATTTTTATGTCGTAAATTAAACGAAATATATATGCTACTGATTCTGCTTTTAATTTTGAAAAACAATGGTAGTAAATAAAATGTACTTTTTTACATATTTAACTTGTGAAAGTACGGAGAATTTTATTGAAAATATTTTGATGTTGTTAATAAAACTAAATATCTATACAACTGCTTTTGCTTTTAATATTAAGAAGCAGTGCTAGTAAATAAAGTGTAGTTTTAAGCTAGATAGCTGTTTTGTAGAATTTCATGTTTTTACTTGTTGTGAAAGTACGTAGAAATTTTTTGAAATTTTATTAATATTGAAAAGTAAATGAAATATTTATGCTTCTGCTTCTGTTTCCGATTCCAAGAAACAATGCTAGTGAAAAAATGTAGGTTTAAGCTTCGAAAGCTGTTTTGTAGAATTTTAAGTTTTAACTTGTGAAAGTATGTAGAATTTTTCTGGAATTATATTTATATGGTAAATCAGAGAAAAATATATTTTTATGTCGTAAATTAAACGAAATATATATGCTACTGATTCTGATTTTGAGTTTGAAAAACGGTGGTAGTAAATAAAATAAACTTTTTTACATATTTAACTTGTGAAAGTACGGAGAATTTTATTGAAAATATTTTGATGTTGTTAATAAAACTAAATATCTATACAACTGCTTTTGCTTTTAATATTAAGAAGCAGTGCTAGTAAATAAAGTGTAGTTTTAAGCTAGATAGCTGTTTTGTAGAATTTCATGTTTTTACTTGTTGTGAAAGTACGTAGAAATTTTTTGAAATTTTATTAATATTGAAAAGTAAATGAAATATTTATGCTTCTGCTTCTGTTTCCGATTCCAAGAAACAATGCTAGTGAAAAAATGTAGGTTTAAGCTTCGAAAGCTGTTTTGTAGAATTTTAAGTTTTAACTTGTGAAAGTATGTAGAATTTTTCTGGAATTATATTTATATGGTAAATCAGAGAAAAATATATTTTTATGTCGTAAATTAAACGAAATATATATGCTACTGATTCTGCTTTTGAGTTTGAAAAACGGTGGTAGTAAATAAAATGTACTTTTTTACATATTTAACTTGTGAAAGTACAGAGAATTTTATTGAAAATATTTTTATATTGTTAATATAAACTAAATATCTATACAACTGCTTTTGCTTTCAATATTAAGAAGCAGTGCTAGTAAATAAAGTGTAGTTTTAAGCTAGATAGCTGTTTTGTAGAATTTCATGTTTTTACTTGTTGTGATAGTACGTAGAAATTTTATTAATATTGAAAAGTAAATGAAATATTTATGCTTCTGCTTCTGTTTCCGATTCCAAGAAACAGTGCTAGTAAAAAAATGTAGGTTTAAGCTTCGAAAACTGTTTTGTAGAATTTTAAGTTTTAACTTGTGAAAGTATGTAGAATTTTTCTAAAATTATATTTATATGCTAAATCAGAGAAAAATATATTTTTATTAAATTAAACGAAATATATATGCTACTGTTTCTGCTGTCGATTCTAAAAAACGGTAGTAGTAAATAAAATGTACTTTTTTACATATTTAACTTGTGAAAGTACGGAGAATTTTATTGAAAATATTTTTATATTGTTAATATAAACTAAATATCTATACAACTGCTTTTGCTTTCAATATTAAGAAGCAGTGCTAGTAAATAAAGTGTAGTTTTAAGGTAGATAGCTGTTTTGTAGAATTTCATGTTTTTACTTGTTGTGAAAGTACGTAGAAATTTTTTGAAATTTTATTAATATTGAAAAGTAAATGAAATATTTATGCTTCTGCTTCTGTTTCCGATTCCAAGAAACAATGCTAGTGAAAAAATGTAGGTTTAAGCTTCGAAAGCTGTTTTGTAGAATTTTAAGTTTTAACTTGTGAAAGTATGTAGAATTTTTCTGGAATTATATTTATATGGTAAATCAGAGAAAAATATATTTTTATGTCGTAAATTAAACGAAATATATATGCTACTGATTCTGCTTTTGAGTTTGAAAAACGGTGGTAGTAAATAAAATGTACTTTTTTACATATTTAACTTGTGAAAGTACAGAGAATTTTATTGAAAATATTTTTATATTGTTAATATAAACTAAATATCTATACAACTGCTTTTGCTTTCAATATTAAGAAGCAGTGCTAGTAAATAAAGTGTAGTTTTAAGCTAGATAGCTGTTTTGTAGAATTTCATGTTTTTACTTGTTGTGATAGTACGTAGAAATTTTATTAATATTGAAAAGTAAATGAAATATTTATGCTTCTGCTTCTGTTTCCGATTCCAAGAAACAGTGCTAGTAAAAAAATGTAGGTTTAAGCTTCGAAAACTGTTTTGTAGAATTTTAAGTTTTAACTTGTGAAAGTATGTAGAATTTTTCTAAAATTATATTTATATGCTAAATCAGAGAAAAATATATTTTTATTAAATTAAACGAAATATATATGCTACTGTTTCTGCTGTCGATTCTAAAAAACGGTAGTAGTAAATAAAATGTACTTTTTTACATATTTAACTTGTGAAAGTACGGAGAATTTTATTGAAAATATTTTTATATTGTTAATATAAACTAAATATCTATACAACTGCTTTTGCTTTCAATATTAAGAAGCAGTGCTAGTAAATAAAGTGTAGTTTTAAGGTAGATAGCTGTTTTGTAGAATTTCATGTTTTTACTTGTTGTGAAAGTACGTAGAAATTTTTTGAAATTTTATTAATATTGAAAAGTAAATGAAATATTTATGCTTCTGCTTCTGTTTCCGATTCCAAGAAACAATGCTAGTGAAAAAATGTAGGTTTAAGCTTCGAAAGCTGTTTTGTAGAATTTTAAGTTTTAACTTGTGAAAGTATGTAGAATTTTTCTGGAATTATATTTATATGGTAAATCAGAGAAAAATATATTTTTATGTCGTAAATTAAACGAAATATATATGCTACTGATTCTGCTTTTGAGTTTGAAAAACGGTGGTAGTAAATAAAATGTACTTTTTTACATATTTAACTTGTGAAAGTACAGAGAATTTTATTGAAAATATTTTTATATTGTTAATATAAACTAAATATCTATACAACTGCTTTTGCTTTCAATATTAAGAAGCAGTGCTAGTAAATAAAGTGTAGTTTTAAGGTAGATAGCTGTTTTGTAGAATTTCATGTTTTTACTTGTTGTGATAGTACGTAGAAATTGTATTAATATTGAAAAGTAAATGAAATATTTATGCTTCTGCTTCTGTTTCCGATTCCAAGAAACAGTGCTAGTAAAAAAATGTAGGTTTAAGCTTCGAAAACTGTTTTGTAGAATTTTAAGTTTTAACTTGTGAAAGTATGTAGAATTTTTCTAAAATTATATTTATATGCTAAATCAGAGAAAAATATATTTTTATTAAATTAAACGAAATATATATGCTACTGTTTCTGCTGTCGATTCTAAAAAACGGTAGTAGTAAATAAAGTATACTTTTTTAAATGTTTAATTTGTGAAAGTACGTGGAATATTTTTGAAAGCACATGATATAATGGTCAACGAATAATAGTTTTTATATCTTGTTAATTTAATATTAAGATAAACCAATTTAATAACTGAATTAATTGTGTTAACGTATTTTAGTAAGAAATGATTGAATTATTATTGTAGTTAAATTTTACAAGTTATTTCTCAGTAATATGTAAAAATAATTTTTTTTAAATATATTTTTTTGTAAATATCACTTAATTGTGCCAACATAACAACTTAAGTTTTAATAAAATTTTATGAAATTTTATAATGTAATCTTTATTTTCATTAGAATGTTATATAGATTACGTAATGATTAAATTTATTGGACGAATATTAAATTATATAAAGTATTAAACCATAAATTTAAACTACATATACTAAATAACGTAAAGCGCTATAATAACAATTGCCCAGTTATGTAAAAAGACGACTCGACAAATACTCGATCTAAAAGTCTGGTGTTGTCCAAGTTTGATCTTTTTGCATTGTGGTTGAGATTTATATTATATATTTTATTTTCTAACATTTCTATCTTCAAAAATGTTGGTAGTAATTGTTAAGAAATATAAAATTATGTATATATAAAACCACAATTATTTTTTGTATCGTAAGATACAGATCACACAGCGAGATCGCGGATTTTGCAAGGCGTTTACACGTTTGGCGATCCACATGCGATCAAACTAATAAAATTTGATTTCAATCAAATTTTTCATTTTTTGCGACAACTCTCTTCTGTCCGAGCGAGAATTTCTATTCGTAACGATTCTTTCGAGTACACCGTGTCGCTTTATATCTAGCGAAGGGTCGAGAGAATGTTCGAAATTTTTTGCCGGTAGGCGTTTATATAAAACATGACAAAGTAGTTACATTTAAAACTAGCTCTCTGTTATGTAATATATTGTCTGTCCGGTTTTTATATGTAATATAAGAGATAATACAAATACGATTGTCTTGTCTTCTATAAATATCATATATACCTTATCTCCTATTAAGCGTGGCGTGCGAAAAGTTTAACTTTTCATGTACGCAAAATTCAACACGCACTAGGAAAAGAATATGATAGAGATTTGACACATCGGTCTTTTGTTTCTCTTGAATTGCAAATTTGTAATACTAGAGGAGACTGATAATCTCTGTTATTCTTTTTCGAATGACGGAACAACAGCTCCCTGGTTGATCCTGCCAGTAGTCATATGCTTGTCTCAAAGATTAAGCCATGCATGTCTCAGTACAAGCCAAATTAAGGTGAAACCGCGAAAGGCTCATTAAATCAGTTATGGTTCCTTAGATCGTACCCACATTTACTTGGATAACTGTGGTAATTCTAGAGCTAATACATGCAAACAGAGCTCCGACCGGAGAC
This sequence comes from Altica lythri, assembly GCA_964028335.1. Lineage (NCBI taxonomy): Eukaryota > Metazoa > Arthropoda > Insecta > Coleoptera > Chrysomelidae > Altica > Altica lythri. Next base: position 32,432 of record CAXIIO010000957.1, on the reverse strand, counting down.
GGAAGGAGCGCTTTTATTAGATCAAAACCAATCGGTGGCGAGCTTGCTCGACATCGTAATACTTGGTGACTCTGAATAACTTTACGCTGATCGCACGGTCTCGCACCGGCGACGCATCTTTCAAATGTCTGCCTTATCAACTGTCGATGGTAGGTTCTGCGCCTACCATGGTTGTAACGGGTAACGGGGAATCAGGGTTCGATTCCGGAGAGGGAGCCTGAGAAACGGCTACCACATCCAAGGAAGGCAGCAGGCGCGCAAATTACCCACTCCCGGCACGGGGAGGTAGTGACGAAAAATAACGATACGGGACTCATCCGAGGCCCCGTAATCGGAATGAGTACACTCTAAACCCTTTAACGAGGATCAATTGGAGGGCAAGTCTGGTGCCAGCAGCCGCGGTAATTCCAGCTCCAATAGCGTATATTAAAGTTGTTGCGGTTAAAAAGCTCGTAGTCGAATCTGTGTCCCGCGTCGCTGGTTCATCGTACGCGGTGTCAACTGGCGTGTCGCGGGACGTCCTGCCGGTGGGCTTAGCTCGCAAGGGCGGCCCAACTCAATCCCGCCGCGGTGCTCTTCACTGAGTGTCGAGGTGGGCCGGCACGTTTACTTTGAACAAATTAGAGTGCTTAAAGCAGGCTAAAACTTCGCCTGAATACTGTGTGCATGGAATAATGGAATAGGACCTCGGTTCTATTTTGTTGGTTTTCGGAACCCCGAGGTAATGATTAATAGGAACGGATGGGGGCATTCGTATTGCGACGTTAGAGGTGAAATTCTTGGATCGTCGCAAGACGGACAGAAGCGAAAGCATTTGCCAAAAACGCTTTCATTGATCAAGAACGAAAGTTAGAGGTTCGAAGGCGATCAGATACCGCCCTAGTTCTAACCATAAACGATGCCAGCTAGCGATCCGCCGACGTTCCTCCGATGACTCGGCGGGCAGCTTCCGGGAAACCAAAGCTTTTGGGTTCCGGGGGAAGTATGGTTGCAAAGCTGAAACTTAAAGGAATTGACGGAAGGGCACCACCAGGAGTGGAGCCTGCGGCTTAATTTGACTCAACACGGGAAACCTCACCAGGCCCGGACACCGGAAGGATTGACAGATTGAGAGCTCTTTCTTGATTCGGTGGGTGGTGGTGTATGGCCGTTCTTAGTTGGTGGAGCGATTTGTCTGGTTAATTCCGATAACGAACGAGACTCTAGCCTGCTAACTAGGCGTATTTCGACATCCCAAAGGCCCGCCGGTGATGGGTTTCGGCCCCCACTGCGCGCGGTTTTTACTGTCGGCGTACAAACAATTCTTCTTAGAGGGACAGGCGGCTTCTAGCCGCACGAGATTGAGCAATAACAGGTCTGTGATGCCCTTAGATGTTCTGGGCCGCACGCGCGCTACACTGAAGGAATCAGCGTGTCCTCCCTGGCCGAGCGGCCCGGGTAACCCGCTGAACCTCCTTCGTGCTAGGGATTGGGGCTTGCAATTGTTCCCCATGAACGAGGAATTCCCAGTAAGCGCGAGTCATAAGCTCGCGTTGATTACGTCCCTGCCCTTTGTACACACCGCCCGTCGCTACTACCGATTGAATGATTTAGTGAGGTCTTCGGACTGAGCGCGGTGGCGTTTCGGCGTCGTCGATGCTTCGGAAAGATGACCAAACTTGATCATTTAGAGGAAGTAAAAGTCGTAACAAGGTTTCCGTAGGTGAACCTGCGGAAGGATCATTACAGTGTTTGTCAACTTACGACAAGTCTGTTATAAATATTTGAACTATATATCGTTTTACTTGCATATGCTGTCATTAGAACGTCCGTTATTAAACGCATACGATCTTTTGAGGTATAGAATGCGAAATAAACGAAATGTTTTTAGGAACTAAAGTTAGAAACAATTATATTATTTATATTTTTGTTTACTTTAAAGTTCTAAAAAAAACAAAGTTGTCGATGAGGTCTAATATTAATATGTATATACCAATTTGTCTTGATAAAAATTGGGTACCAAGAAAAATAACAAATTCGTATCCATCTGTTATTCTGATAAAAAAACGAATAATTTTTTTCTAAGGAATTCAAAATCGTAGAATGCGATATATTATTCCGACGGTGTTGAAAGTTTTTCGCCCAAATTGTCAAGATGGTAAAAATGCATGTACTCATTGGTGACGAAATTAAGAGGAAATACTTGTGCACGTTTACTCCGTGTACGCCTCGTTTGTAAAACACGGCGTTACAAATGGAGAAATTCGTAAGTACATAATTTTCTCTTATCATTTTTTTTTTAATACATTTTTCACGATATTTTATAAGACGTATAGTTTCTTTAAACGAAAACTTATACTTTCGTATGGAAACACGTTTAATGTTAAAACGATTACCCTGAACGGTGAATCACTTGGCTCGTGGGTCGATGAAGAACGCAGCTAATTGCGCGTCAACTTGTGAACTGCAGGACACATGAACATCGACATTTCGAACGCACATTGCGGTCCTCGGATACTCGTTCCTGGACCACTCCTGGCTGAGGGTCGTATCAAATTAAAAAGACTGTTCGATTTTTTTTTTTTGAAAAAAATTGTCGGAACGCGTTGGATGTAGATGCGTTTATTTTTAACGCAACATCTTAAATTGCGATAGCAACGTATAAAATTTGTATAAATTTTATACGTGTATTGTACACAACGTATCGAACATAAAAATGCGTAAATCTATATGTCTTTTAAATGTAGTAGAATTACGTACACGATCGTCGTGTCCGAGAAATCTTCTCAAAGACGACGTCTGATCTGTGTTTCTATATGGCATTTAATTATTGGACATTGATTTTAAAATGCATAGTTTGGTACTTAAATATCATCTATCGACCTCAGAGCAGGTGAGACTACCCGCTGAATTTAAGCATATTACTAAGCGGAGGAAAAGAAACTAACTAGGATTCCCTCAGTAGCTGCGAGCGAACAGGGAAAAGCCCAGTACCGAATCCCGTGGCCGACATCGACCACCGGGAAATGTGGTGTTAGGGAGGATTCATTATCCCGAGATTGTGCGGCGCGTCCAAGTCCTTCTTGAACGGGGCCACAGCCCATAGAGGGTGCCAGGCCCGTAGTGACCGCTGCCAATTGCGGGAGAATCTCTCCTCAGAGTCGGGTTGCTTGAGAGTGCAGCCCTAAGTGGGTGGTAAACTCCATCTAAGGCTAAATATGACCACGAGACCGATAGCGAACAAGTACCGTGAGGGAAAGTTGAAAAGCACTTTGAAGAGAGAGTTCAAGAGTACGTGAAACCGTTCAGGGGTAAACCTGAGAAACCCGAAAGGTCGAAAGAGGAAATTCATTCGCGTCTCTACTGTCGGAGTTGAAAGTTTGTGTGACGGATTACGTTTACGTCGTCCGCGCCTCTCGTTCTTCGAACCGATGTGGAACGCGTGCACTTTTCCTCTAGTAGGACGTCGCGATCCGTTGGGTGTCTGTCTAAGACTTGGGGTGGAGCCCACATGGCTTTTGTCGCGTGGACCCTCGATGTTCCGACAGACTCGCTCGACGGTATGCTAAAGGCGCGGGGCCGCTACTCAGTTAGCGTTCGGCCCGTAGCAAGCACGTTCTGTGTTTGACGGTGATCGGACCTGGTGCCGATTCTGTCCCAGAACGACTGTTGGTTGCGGTGTTCTCGAACAGACCTCGTTGAAACGCCGATCAGCGACGCTATAGCTTTGGGTACTTTCAGGACCCGTCTTGAAACACGGACCAAGGAGTCTAGCATGTGCGCGAGTCATTGGGACATGACTAAACCTAAAGGCGTAATGAAAGTAAAGGTTTACCTTGCGTAGACCGAGGGAGGATGGGTGGTTTGCCCTTAAAGTGGCCACTCCGCACTCCCGGGGCGTCTCATTCTCATTGCGAGAAGAGGCGCACCAAGAGCGTACACGCTGGGACCCGAAAGATGGTGAACTATGCCTGGTCAGGACGAAGTCAGGGGAAACCCTGATGGAGGTCCGTAGCGATTCTGACGTGCAAATCGATCGTCGGAACTGGGTATAGGGGCGAAAGACTAATCGAACCATCTAGTAGCTGGTTCCCTCCGAAGTTTCCCTCAGGATAGCTGGCGCTCGTTGCGTACGAGTTTCATCCGGTAAAGCGAATGATTAGAGGCATTGGGGTCGAAACGACCTCAACCTATTCTCAAACTTTAAATGGGTGAGATCTCCGGCTTGCTCGAACTATTGAAGCCGTGAGACTCGAATCAGAGTGCCAAGTGGGCCATTTTTGGTAAGCAGAACTGGCGCTGTGGGATGAACCAAACGTCGAGTTAAAGCGCCTAAATCGACGCTTATGGGATACCATGAAAGGCGTTGGTAACTTAAGACAGCAGGACGGTGGCCATGGAAGTCGGAATCCGCCAAGGAGTGTGTAACAACTCACCTGCCGAAGTTACTAGCCCTGAAAATGGATGGCGCTGAAGCGTCGTGCTTATACTCGACCGTCAGCGGCATGTGCGGTACTGCTTATAGTTTACTATAAGCGACCATGAAGCCCTGACGAGTAGGAGGGTCGCGGCGGTGTGCGCAGAAGGGCTGGCCGTGAGGCCGTCTGGAGCCGCCGTCGGTGCAGATCTTGGTGGTAGTAGCAAATACTCCAGCGAGGCCCTGGAGGACTGACGTGGAGAAGGGTTTCGTGTGAACAGCCGTTGCACACGAGTCAGTCGATCCTAAGCCCTAGGCGAAAGCCGATGTTGATGTGGTGTAGCTTAATTTATTCAAATTTATTATTATGAATGATAAGTATGTACACACCCGTCGGGCGAAAGGGAATCCGGTTCCTATTCCGGAACCCGGCAGCGGAACCGTCAAAAAGTCGGGCCCTCGCAAGAGAGTTCGTCGGGGCAACCCAAAAGGACCTGGAGACGCCGTCGGGAGATCCGGGAAGAGTTTTCTTTTCTGCATAAGCGTTCGAGTTCCATGGAATCCTCTAGCAGGGAGATATGGTTTGGAACGCGAAGAGCACCGCAGTTGCAGCGGTGTCCGGATCTTCCCCTCGGACCTTGAAAATCCAGGAGAGGGCCACGTGGAGGCGTCGCGCCGGTTCGTACCCATATCCGCAGCAGGTCTCCAAGGTGAAGAGCCTCTAGTCGATAGAATAATGTAGGTAAGGGAAGTCGGCAAATTGGATCCGTAACTTCGGGATAAGGATTGGCTCTGAGGATCGGGGCGTGTCGGGCTTGGCGAGGAAGCGGGTCGCGGCTGACGTGCCGGGCCTGTGCGAGGTGAAGTGTCTGATTCCGCAAGGATGAGGATATGGATCCGAGTTCGGTCCCGTGCCTTGGCCTCCCGCGGAACCGTCTTGCTGCGAGGCTCTGGTTTACCTTCGCGGGTGACTAGATGTCCTCTTCGGCCGCCATTCAACGGTCAGCTCAGAACTGGCACGGACTAGGAGAATCCGACTGTCTAATTAAAACAAAGCATTGTGATGGCCCCAGCGGGTGTTGACACAATGTGATTTCTGCCCAGTGCTCTGAATGTCAAAGTGAAGAAATTCAAGCAAGCGCGGGTAAACGGCGGGAGTAACTATGACTCTCAGCTTACCATCAAAGTAAAAGCTGGCATGTGTGATGTAGCTTCCATCGAAAAATTGGCTTACCAATTACGATATGAAGGAAGTGTCCATATGCAAACGAAAGCAGCTTTGTGTACAAATCCATTAAGTTTGAATAAGAGTGCGAGTAAAGTCTTTGACTTAAAACTCGAGCTCTTATGAAAACTTAAAGGATTAACACAGCTCATAGTTACTTGAGAGAGTACCGTGACGAGGTCCCGTCGCACGTTCTGCTGACAATAGTTGGTGGGAGAACAAAAGCTCTCTAGATTGCCTAAAGACTGAACATAGATCCACTGGGTTCGTGGACAAATGTTATACAGTCAGAACATCTAGGCGAACGAGCTACCTGTAGAATGCCAACTATAGGGAAATACGCTCAAGATGGGAAGCTGGCAATTTACTATCTGCTAACGCGGTTCACGGCGCGTTCCCATACGGCATAAAAGACAGTCGGTTATGCCCAAGTCCATCCTAAAGTCCTAAAGGATGAGCATGAATACAGGTTCATAAGATCAGTACCTAAGTGGTTCGAACATCTTGAACCAAAGTAGGCATCTGCCCGTCAAATAAGATCCAATCAACGCTGAACATCCCCAGACGGGACAGCTAGGGAATCTCAAATCTGCGCAATGAGGAAGTGTATATCTGTTGAAACATCTTTCACGAGCCATGTCGTAAGGGACTTGTCTTCGGACTCTCGAGAAAGCAACAGATAGAAACACTAACTTGAATAGCAGTGCAGAACCTAAGGTTCGTCGGAGAACCGTTTCTGGCGGCGTTGGCTAGAAGCATTACAAAAGACAAATTCTTACACATGGAAAGTCAGATAATGCAGCCTCGGACCGGACAGGTGGACTCCGGAAATACGTCCCCACAAGAAACTGATCTCACGGAAACGAACATGGCAAACCCTATGGCTAACCCTAATCAAGAGAGCTACCTACGCCTCTATCCCTTGGACAATAGTTCAAGTGTAGGCGGAGTAGAAATTGAGCAGCCAAGTGGCAGGGTCCGGATTAACTATCCCCTTCATCAAGACCTAAGATGCGCAATTGCGGGCTGCGATTTAACATTCATAGGTACGCGAGCATATGTCAAACATATACTCAATGCGCACCCAAAACTCGAATTTGTCCTCATCTGCGTAAAGTGTAATAAACCATTCCCGAAACTACACTCAATTGACTGCCACATTCCTAAATGTAAAGGCGCACCGGAAAATGTACCACCCGGTGATTTCAAATGTGAGAAGTGTGTCAGAACATTCCCTACTAGTAGGGGACGCTCTGTTCACGAACGTACCTGCTGCCCTAATGTCAGAAATACTAATAGACTTATGGACATCGCACCATGCGCCTCGACAGGAAGACCTGTTGGGCGAGGTGGAAGTGTCTGGACAGCGGAAGAGGAAAAACTTCTTCTTGAAATCAAACCGACATTGGAAGGTAAAACAAAGCGCAAATACGATGGCATTACTGAGTTGTTTCCTGGAAAAACGCTTAAACAAATCAGAGATAAGTTCTCTGATTTGGGAAGACGTGAGCGTAGGAAAGCACTTGGCGGAAGAGACATAACAGAGAAAGATGACGCGGCCCCTTTAACACCTATTACCCTCAGTGAGGTCTTACAGGAAGACAATCCTCCTTTAGATGACCCTAATGAAGATCAATGGGTAAAAGCGCACGCCGCTGCGGCAGCTCATAAATTTCTGACAAGCAAATTCCCATGTGTCCAAGAACATAACATTGCGTTCCGAATCGCGTGTCAAGGTGAACTCTTAAGGCACGTGACCGACCCTGACGAGCGGATGCTGATGGAAATCGATAACATTGTTGATGACCTGA
>CAXIIO010000957.1:10000-20000 GCA_964028335.1 Altica lythri | reverse complement strand
TATACTATTACATTGTAGTAAACTATTTAAGAGGAACAGTAGGAGAAAATCAGTCATGAGGACCACAATGCTTTTTTACATAGATGCCATTTGTAAAAAAATATGGTGACCTCTATGACAGATTTTTTACTACCGTAAACCCTTAATACAATAAAATTATTATTTACGAATGAAGACGGAAACGTTAAAGCTGGTATAAAAATTTACTGGATTGGGATTTGAATGGGAACGATTTTAAACGCGATTAATTCAAATTTTCGTACAATTGATATTAATCAAAAATCAATACAAACGAATTTTATTATTTATATCTGTACCCGGTGCACGTTGCTACGCCAACAACTAAAATAAATTTAAGAAAAATAAAAGATAAGAAGAGATAGAGAAGGAAAGAAAGCTTATAGTTTTTTTTTCTTATCGCACCAAAAATATATCTTTCGAACTTATATTTATACGAATTCGTATAGATATCTACTAATCAGTATTGAATTTAATACATGGAAGCGCCATCTGGTAGTAACTTCCATTAATACGAATATCATATTCATCTTACCCATTAAAAATAGATCATCATACTGATTTTCATGACAATCGGTTGAACGGGTCGGAGTTGCTACTCTGCAGCCCCACCTGATGGCGAGTGGCATCAATGAGCATATCATACAAACCTTCTCCGTGGTAAAATACATATAGATACCAATTTTCATGACAATCGGTTGAACGGGGCAGAAGTTGCTACTTTGCAGCGCCACCTGGTGGCGAGTGGCATCAATGAGCATATCATATAAACGTTCTCCGTGGAAAAAAAATATATATACCAATTTTCATAATAATCGGTACAGTAGTTTTTGAGTTCATAGATTTTATACATACAAACATCCTTTTATATATATGTATATATATATATATATATATATATATATATATATATATATATATATATATATATATATAGAATATTTGTACCTTGTTATTTAGTTTTTTAGGTAATTTAGTTTTATAATTATTATAGAGTAAAACTTGTAAAAAAGGAAAATCCGTAAATAAATTAATAAATAAATAAAATTTATACATTCCATAAATTAAAACTATGGGTATGATGTCACAGGTTAATTTAAGGTTTATTTAATTAAGTGACCACGTTTCCGAACAAACGATGCTCTTTCAATATAGTCTATGGCTGTGAATGACATTGACATTCGTTACGCGCGTTTTTTAAAATATGCAAAATTAAATGTCTATTTTTCAATATTTCTGAGAGATTTTCTTAATATTTTCTTCCGTAAGAACCTTCTCCTAATAATAACAAATACAACAAAAAAAGAATTAGTAAAATCGGTCCAGTCATTCACGCGTGATGCCATGACCAAGGAAAACGGGTTTCATTTTTATATATATGGATTGAAATGGCGAGTGATTTAACCATAAATTGCCGTGGTAGTTTTTCGAACAGAAAGACCATCAAACTTATATTTTTTTTGGATTGAGAAAGCGTCTTTTCATTATCCAATTCGTTTTGGTTTGTTGTAAAATTTGTTCATAACATAACAACATCCTTCATCATCGTTGTCGTTGTAAGACAATGAAAATTGGACCTTACAGGTGTATTTCGCAGACGACTTTTAATTTGTAAAATTAATTTTAGATTGCTCAATAATTTTAACAATTACAAACATTAAAAAAACTGCTATACAAAGTCAAGTAAATGCAATTTTTAATTGCACACTATTAAGTAACTTTCCATCGTCCCAAAATATGTTACAAAACACTATTTTAACGCCAAATATATAGCAACATTTGCGTGGCTATTTTACAATTATTGTACTATCGTAAAATGAACGCAGAAACGTAAATCCGCTTCCTGGTTTATCAGTGCTTTCTAATAGACTCTGTACATGACACGATTACTAGTATTACTTCAAACTTCTCATCATGCCATACTGTGTGGTTGTATTATTGTATTGTATACACTGACTTTGTCAAAAGTGTTAAGGTGTATGAAGATTCTACCAAAAAAATATTATAGTTTCTTTGCCATTTTCCTTACGATATAGTCATGATGTGTGACAACAGTTAAATTGTTATCTACTATGAAGTCTAGGTATTTAAACTTCGTTTTAAATTCAATTGTGCATGACCTATCTACTATCACATATTTAACTTGTGAAAGTACAAAGAATTTTATTAAAAATATTTCTATATTGTTAATAAAACGAAATATCTATACCACTGCTTTTGTGTTTAATACTTAGAAGCAGTGTTTATAAATAAAGTGTAGTTTAAGCTAGATAGCTGTTTTGTAGAATTTTATGTTTTTACTTGCTGTGAAAATACGTAGAAATTTGTTGAAAATATATTTATATGGTAAATTAAACGAAATGTGTATGCTACTGTTTCTGCTGTCAATTCTATAAAACGGTAGCAGTAAGTAAAGTGTACTTTTTCACATATTTGTAACTTGTGAAAGTACAGAGAATTTTATTGAAAATATTTTAATATTGTTAATAAAACCAAATATGTAGAATTTTAAGTTTTAACTTGTGAAACTATGTAGAATTTTTGTGAAATTATATTTATATTATAAATCAAAGGAAAATATATTTTTATGTCGTAAATTAAACGAAATATATATGCTACTGATTCTGCTTTTAATTTTGAAAAACAATGGTAGTAAATAAAATGTACTTTTTTACATATTTAACTTGTGAAAGTACGGAGAATTTTATTGAAAATATTTTGATGTTGTTAATAAAACTAAATATCTATACAACTGCTTTTGCTTTTAATATTAAGAAGCAGTGCTAGTAAATAAAGTGTAGTTTTAAGCTAGATAGCTGTTTTGTAGAATTTCATGTTTTTACTTGTTGTGAAAGTACGTAGAAATTTTTTGAAATTTTATTAATATTGAAAAGTAAATGAAATATTTATGCTTCTGCTTCTGTTTCCGATTCCAAGAAACAATGCTAGTGAAAAAATGTAGGTTTAAGCTTCGAAAGCTGTTTTGTAGAATTTTAAGTTTTAACTTGTGAAAGTATGTAGAATTTTTCTGGAATTATATTTATATGGTAAATCAGAGAAAAATATATTTTTATGTCGTAAATTAAACGAAATATATATGCTACTGATTCTGATTTTGAGTTTGAAAAACGGTGGTAGTAAATAAAATAAACTTTTTTACATATTTAACTTGTGAAAGTACGGAGAATTTTATTGAAAATATTTTGATGTTGTTAATAAAACTAAATATCTATACAACTGCTTTTGCTTTTAATATTAAGAAGCAGTGCTAGTAAATAAAGTGTAGTTTTAAGCTAGATAGCTGTTTTGTAGAATTTCATGTTTTTACTTGTTGTGAAAGTACGTAGAAATTTTTTGAAATTTTATTAATATTGAAAAGTAAATGAAATATTTATGCTTCTGCTTCTGTTTCCGATTCCAAGAAACAATGCTAGTGAAAAAATGTAGGTTTAAGCTTCGAAAGCTGTTTTGTAGAATTTTAAGTTTTAACTTGTGAAAGTATGTAGAATTTTTCTGGAATTATATTTATATGGTAAATCAGAGAAAAATATATTTTTATGTCGTAAATTAAACGAAATATATATGCTACTGATTCTGCTTTTGAGTTTGAAAAACGGTGGTAGTAAATAAAATGTACTTTTTTACATATTTAACTTGTGAAAGTACAGAGAATTTTATTGAAAATATTTTTATATTGTTAATATAAACTAAATATCTATACAACTGCTTTTGCTTTCAATATTAAGAAGCAGTGCTAGTAAATAAAGTGTAGTTTTAAGCTAGATAGCTGTTTTGTAGAATTTCATGTTTTTACTTGTTGTGATAGTACGTAGAAATTTTATTAATATTGAAAAGTAAATGAAATATTTATGCTTCTGCTTCTGTTTCCGATTCCAAGAAACAGTGCTAGTAAAAAAATGTAGGTTTAAGCTTCGAAAACTGTTTTGTAGAATTTTAAGTTTTAACTTGTGAAAGTATGTAGAATTTTTCTAAAATTATATTTATATGCTAAATCAGAGAAAAATATATTTTTATTAAATTAAACGAAATATATATGCTACGGTTTCTGCTGTCGATTCTAAAAAACGGTAGTAGTAAATAAAATGTACTTTTTTACATATTTAACTTGTGAAAGTACGGAGAATTTTATTGAAAATATTTTTATATTGTTAATATAAACTAAATATCTATACAACTGCTTTTGCTTTCAATATTAAGAAGCAGTGCTAGTAAATAAAGTGTAGTTTTAAGGTAGATAGCTGTTTTGTAGAATTTCATGTTTTTACTTGTTGTGAAAGTACGTAGAAATTTTTTGAAATTTTATTAATATTGAAAAGTAAATGAAATATTTATGCTTCTGCTTCTGTTTCCGATTCCAAGAAACAATGCTAGTGAAAAAATGTAGGTTTAAGCTTCGAAAGCTGTTTTGTAGAATTTTAAGTTTTAACTTGTGAAAGTATGTAGAATTTTTCTGGAATTATATTTATATGGTAAATCAGAGAAAAATATATTTTTATGTCGTAAATTAAACGAAATATATATGCTACTGATTCTGCTTTTGAGTTTGAAAAACGGTGGTAGTAAATAAAATGTACTTTTTTACATATTTAACTTGTGAAAGTACAGAGAATTTTATTGAAAATATTTTTATATTGTTAATATAAACTAAATATCTATACAACTGCTTTTGCTTTCAATATTAAGAAGCAGTGCTAGTAAATAAAGTGTAGTTTTAAGCTAGATAGCTGTTTTGTAGAATTTCATGTTTTTACTTGTTGTGATAGTACGTAGAAATTTTATTAATATTGAAAAGTAAATGAAATATTTATGCTTCTGCTTCTGTTTCCGATTCCAAGAAACAGTGCTAGTAAAAAAATGTAGGTTTAAGCTTCGAAAACTGTTTTGTAGAATTTTAAGTTTTAACTTGTGAAAGTATGTAGAATTTTTCTAAAATTATATTTATATGCTAAATCAGAGAAAAATATATTTTTATTAAATTAAACGAAATATATATGCTACTGTTTCTGCTGTCGATTCTAAAAAACGGTAGTAGTAAATAAAATGTACTTTTTTACATATTTAACTTGTGAAAGTACGGAGAATTTTATTGAAAATATTTTTATATTGTTAATATAAACTAAATATCTATACAACTGCTTTTGCTTTCAATATTAAGAAGCAGTGCTAGTAAATAAAGTGTAGTTTTAAGGTAGATAGCTGTTTTGTAGAATTTCATGTTTTTACTTGTTGTGAAAGTACGTAGAAATTTTTTGAAATTTTATTAATATTGAAAAGTAAATGAAATATTTATGCTTCTGCTTCTGTTTCCGATTCCAAGAAACAATGCTAGTGAAAAAATGTAGGTTTAAGCTTCGAAAGCTGTTTTGTAGAATTTTAAGTTTTAACTTGTGAAAGTATGTAGAATTTTTCTGGAATTATATTTATATGGTAAATCAGAGAAAAATATATTTTTATGTCGTAAATTAAACGAAATATATATGCTACTGATTCTGCTTTTGAGTTTGAAAAACGGTGGTAGTAAATAAAATGTACTTTTTTACATATTTAACTTGTGAAAGTACAGAGAATTTTATTGAAAATATTTTTATATTGTTAATATAAACTAAATATCTATACAACTGCTTTTGCTTTCAATATTAAGAAGCAGTGCTAGTAAATAAAGTGTAGTTTTAAGGTAGATAGCTGTTTTGTAGAATTTCATGTTTTTACTTGTTGTGATAGTACGTAGAAATTGTATTAATATTGAAAAGTAAATGAAATATTTATGCTTCTGCTTCTGTTTCCGATTCCAAGAAACAGTGCTAGTAAAAAAATGTAGGTTTAAGCTTCGAAAACTGTTTTGTAGAATTTTAAGTTTTAACTTGTGAAAGTATGTAGAATTTTTCTAAAATTATATTTATATGCTAAATCAGAGAAAAATATATTTTTATTAAATTAAACGAAATATATATGCTACTGTTTCTGCTGTCGATTCTAAAAAACGGTAGTAGTAAATAAAGTATACTTTTTTAAATGTTTAATTTGTGAAAGTACGTGGAATATTTTTGAAAGCACATGATATAATGGTCAACGAATAATAGTTTTTATATCTTGTTAATTTAATATTAAGATAAACCAATTTAATAACTGAATTAATTGTGTTAACGTATTTTAGTAAGAAATGATTGAATTATTATTGTAGTTAAATTTTACAAGTTATTTCTCAGTAATATGTAAAAATAATTTTTTTTAAATATATTTTTTTGTAAATATCACTTAATTGTGCCAACATAACAACTTAAGTTTTAATAAAATTTTATGAAATTTTATAATGTAATCTTTATTTTCATTAGAATGTTATATAGATTACGTAATGATTAAATTTATTGGACGAATATTAAATTATATAAAGTATTAAACCATAAATTTAAACTACATATACTAAATAACGTAAAGCGCTATAATAACAATTGCCCAGTTATGTAAAAAGACGACTCGACAAATACTCGATCTAAAAGTCTGGTGTTGTCCAAGTTTGATCTTTTTGCATTGTGGTTGAGATTTATATTATATATTTTATTTTCTAACATTTCTATCTTCAAAAATGTTGGTAGTAATTGTTAAGAAATATAAAATTATGTATATATAAAACCACAATTATTTTTTGTATCGTAAGATACAGATCACACAGCGAGATCGCGGATTTTGCAAGGCGTTTACACGTTTGGCGATCCACATGCGATCAAACTAATAAAATTTGATTTCAATCAAATTTTTCATTTTTTGCGACAACTCTCTTCTGTCCGAGCGAGAATTTCTATTCGTAACGATTCTTTCGAGTACACCGTGTCGCTTTATATCTAGCGAAGGGTCGAGAGAATGTTCGAAATTTTTTGCCGGTAGGCGTTTATATAAAACATGACAAAGTAGTTACATTTAAAACTAGCTCTCTGTTATGTAATATATTGTCTGTCCGGTTTTTATATGTAATATAAGAGATAATACAAATACGATTGTCTTGTCTTCTATAAATATCATATATACCTTATCTCCTATTAAGCGTGGCGTGCGAAAAGTTTAACTTTTCATGTACGCAAAATTCAACACGCACTAGGAAAAGAATATGATAGAGATTTGACACATCGGTCTTTTGTTTCTCTTGAATTGCAAATTTGTAATACTAGAGGAGACTGATAATCTCTGTTATTCTTTTTCGAATGACGGAACAACAGCTCCCTGGTTGATCCTGCCAGTAGTCATATGCTTGTCTCAAAGATTAAGCCATGCATGTCTCAGTACAAGCCAAATTAAGGTGAAACCGCGAAAGGCTCATTAAATCAGTTATGGTTCCTTAGATCGTACCCACATTTACTTGGATAACTGTGGTAATTCTAGAGCTAATACATGCAAACAGAGCTCCGACCGGAGACGGAAGGAGCGCTTTTATTAGATCAAAACCAATCGGTGGCGAGCTTGCTCGACATCGTAATACTTGGTGACTCTGAATAACTTTACGCTGATCGCACGGTCTCGCACCGGCGACGCATCTTTCAAATGTCTGCCTTATCAACTGTCGATGGTAGGTTCTGCGCCTACCATGGTTGTAACGGGTAACGGGGAATCAGGGTTCGATTCCGGAGAGGGAGCCTGAGAAACGGCTACCACATCCAAGGAAGGCAGCAGGCGCGCAAATTACCCACTCCCGGCACGGGGAGGTAGTGACGAAAAATAACGATACGGGACTCATCCGAGGCCCCGTAATCGGAATGAGTACACTCTAAACCCTTTAACGAGGATCAATTGGAGGGCAAGTCTGGTGCCAGCAGCCGCGGTAATTCCAGCTCCAATAGCGTATATTAAAGTTGTTGCGGTTAAAAAGCTCGTAGTCGAATCTGTGTCCCGCGTCGCTGGTTCATCGTACGCGGTGTCAACTGGCGTGTCGCGGGACGTCCTGCCGGTGGGCTTAGCTCGCAAGGGCGGCCCAACTCAATCCCGCCGCGGTGCTCTTCACTGAGTGTCGAGGTGGGCCGGCACGTTTACTTTGAACAAATTAGAGTGCTTAAAGCAGGCTAAAACTTCGGCTGAATACTGTGTGCATGGAATAATGGAATAGGACCTCGGTTCTATTTTGTTGGTTTTCGGAACCCCGAGGTAATGATTAATAGGAACGGATGGGGGCATTCGTATTGCGACGTTAGAGGTGAAATTCTTGGATCGTCGCAAGACGGACAGAAGCGAAAGCATTTGCCAAAAACGCTTTCATTGATCAAGAACGAAAGTTAGAGGTTCGAAGGCGATCAGATACCGCCCTAGTTCTAACCATAAACGATGCCAGCTAGCGATCCGCCGACGTTCCTCCGATGACTCGGCGGGCAGCTTCCGGGAAACCAAAGCTTTTGGGTTCCGGGGGAAGTATGGTTGCAAAGCTGAAACTTAAAGGAATTGACGGAAGGGCACCACCAGGAGTGGAGCCTGCGGCTTAATTTGACTCAACACGGGAAACCTCACCAGGCCCGGACACCGGAAGGATTGACAGATTGAGAGCTCTTTCTTGATTCGGTGGGTGGTGGTGCATGGCCGTTCTTAGTTGGTGGAGCGATTTGTCTGGTTAATTCCGATAACGAACGAGACTCTAGCCTGCTAACTAGGCGTATTTCGACATCCCAAAGGCCCGCCGGTGATGGGTTTCGGCCCCCACTGCGCGCGGTTTTTACTGTCGGCGTACAAACAATTCTTCTTAGAGGGACAGGCGGCTTCTAGCCGCACGAGATTGAGCAATAACAGGTCTGTGATGCCCTTAGATGTTCTGGGCCGCACGCGCGCTACACTGAAGGAATCAGCGTGTCCTCCCTGGCCGAGCGGCCCGGGTAACCCGCTGAACCTCCTTCGTGCTAGGGATTGGGGCTTGCAATTGTTCCCCATGAACGAGGAATTCCCAGTAAGCGCGAGTCATAAGCTCGCGTTGATTACGTCCCTGCCCTTTGTACACACCGCCCGTCGCTACTACCGATTGAATGATTTAGTGAGGTCTTCGGACTGAGCGCGGTGGCGTTTCGGCGTCGTCGATGCTTCGGAAAGATGACCAAACTTGATCATTTAGAGGAAGTAAAAGTCGTAACAAGGTTTCCGTAGGTGAACCTGCGGAAGGATCATTACAGTGTTTGTCAACTTACGACAAGTCTGTTATAAATATTTGAACTATATATCGTTTTACTTGCATATGCTGTCATTAGAACGTCCGTTATTAAACGCATACGATCTTTTGAGGTATAGAATGCGAAATAAACGAAATGTTTTTAGGAACTAAAGTTAGAAACAATTATATTATTTATATTTTTGTTTACTTTAAAGTTCTAAAAAAAACAAAGTTGTCGATGAGGTCTAATATTAATATGTATATACCAATTTGTCTTGATAAAAATTGGGTACCAAGAAAAATAACAAATTCGTATCCATCTGTTATTCTGATAAAAAAACGAATAATTTTTTTCTAAGGAATTCAAAATCGTAGAATGCGATATATTATTCCGACGGTGTTGAAAGTTTTTCGCCCAAATTGTCAAGATGGTAAAAATGCATGTACTCATTGGTGACGAAATTAAGAGGAAATACTTGTGCACGTTTACTCCGTGTACGCCTCGTTTGTAAAACACGGCGTTACAAATGGAGAAATTCGTAAGTACATAATTTTCTCTTATCATTTTTTTTTTAATACATTTTTCACGATATTTTATAAGACGTATAGTTTCTTTAAACGAAAACTTATACTTTCGTATGGAAACACGTTTAATGTTAAAACGATTACCCTGAACGGTGAATCACTTGGCTCGTGGGTCGATGAAGAACGCAGCTAATTGCGCGTCAACTTGTGAACTGCAGGACACATGAACATCGACATTTCGAACGCACATTGCGGTCCTCGGATACTCGTTCCTGGACCACTCCTGGCTGAGGGTCGTATCAAATTAAAAAGACTGTTCGA
>CAXIIO010000957.1:0-5000 GCA_964028335.1 Altica lythri | reverse complement strand
CTAGCCGAAAACATATTGGCACAGCTGGCCGAAAGCACAAAATGGCGATAGAACTCCTGTGTGAGCGTTCGTTGTTTTTGTGTTTCTTGACACATCTTTCCCAAACATCCTTTGCTCCCAAGTATAAATATATATAAATTGAACATACTTTTTTAAACAACAATTCTCAAAATTACTAGAGAAATAATCAAAAACGGCCATTTTTTGTGGTTTTCTATGTACTTTTTTATTTTACTTTTTCATCGACTTTTTTAAATAAACAAAATTTAAAATGCAAAGTTTTTCAGTTAACCGATCTAAAATGTATGAAATGTAACTTCTTGTTACATCCTAGTTGTGCTAAATACTTAAAAAATACTAGCTGACCCGGCCACGCGTTGCTGTGGCTAAGGTTTTTGTTATACTATTACATTGTAGTAAACTATTTAAGAGGAACAGTAGGAGAAATCAGTCATGAGGACCACAATGCTTTTTTACATAGATGCCATTTGTAAAAAAATATGGTGACCTCTATGACAGATTTTTTACTACCGTAAACCCTTAATACAATAAAATTATTATTTACGAATGAAGACGGAAACGTTAAAGCTGGTATAAAAATTTACTGGATTGGGATTTGAATGGGAACGATTTTAAACGCGATTAATTCAAATTTTCGTACAATTGATATTAATCAAAAATCAATACAAACGAATTTTATTATTTATATCTGTACCCGGTGCACGTTGCTACGCCAACAACTAAAATAAATTTAAGAAAAATAAAAGATAAGAAGAGATAGAGAAGGAAAGAAAGCTTATAGTTTTTTTTTCTTATCGCACCAAAAATATATCTTTCGAACTTATATTTATACGAATTCGTATAGATATCTACTAATCAGTATTGAATTTAATACATGGAAGCGCCATCTGGTAGTAACTTCCATTAATACGAATATCATATTCATCTTACCCATTAAAAATAGATCATCATACTGATTTTCATGACAATCGGTTGAACGGGTCGGAGTTGCTACTCTGCAGCCCCACCTGATGGCGAGTGGCATCAATGAGCATATCATACAAACCTTCTCCGTGGTAAAATACATATAGATACCAATTTTCATGACAATCGGTTGAACGGGGCAGAAGTTGCTACTTTGCAGCGCCACCTGGTGGCGAGTGGCATCAATGAGCATATCATATAAACGTTCTCCGTGGAAAAAAAATATATATACCAATTTTCATAATAATCGGTACAGTAGTTTTTGAGTTCATAGATTTTATACATACAAACATCCTTTTATATATATGTATATATATATATATATATATATATATATATATATATATATATATATATATAGAATATTTGTACCTTGTTATTTAGTTTTTTAGGTAATTTAGTTTTATAATTATTATAGAGTAAAACTTGTAAAAAAGGAAAATCCGTAAATAAATTAATAAATAAATAAAATTTATACATTCCATAAATTAAAACTATGGGTATGATGTCACAGGTTAATTTAAGGTTTATTTAATTAAGTGACCACGTTTCCGAACAAACGATGCTCTTTCAATATAGTCTATGGCTGTGAATGACATTGACATTCGTTACGCGCGTTTTTTAAAATATGCAAAATTAAATGTCTATTTTTCAATATTTCTGAGAGATTTTCTTAATATTTTCTTCCGTAAGAACCTTCTCCTAATAATAACAAATACAACAAAAAAAGAATTAGTAAAATCGGTCCAGTCATTCACGCGTGATGCCATGACCAAGGAAAACGGGTTTCATTTTTATATATATGGATTGAAATGGCGAGTGATTTAACCATAAATTGCCGTGGTAGTTTTTCGAACAGAAAGACCATCAAACTTATATTTTTTTTGGATTGAGAAAGCGTCTTTTCATTATCCAATTCGTTTTGGTTTGTTGTAAAATTTGTTCATAACATAACAACATCCTTCATCATCGTTGTCGTTGTAAGACAATGAAAATTGGACCTTACAGGTGTATTTCGCAGACGACTTTTAATTTGTAAAATTAATTTTAGATTGCTCAATAATTTTAACAATTACAAACATTAAAAAAACTGCTATACAAAGTCAAGTAAATGCAATTTTAATTGCACACTATTAAGTAACTTTCCATCGTCCCAAAATATGTTACAAAACACTATTTTAACGCCAAATATATAGCAACATTTGCGTGGCTATTTTACAATTATTGTACTATCGTAAAATGAACGCAGAAACGTAAATCCGCTTCCTGGTTTATCAGTGCTTTCTAATAGACTCTGTACATGACACGATTACTAGTATTACTTCAAACTTCTCATCATGCCATACTGTGTGGTTGTATTATTGTATTGTATACACTGACTTTGTCAAAAGTGTTAAGGTGTATGAAGATTCTACCAAAAAAATATTATAGTTTCTTTGCCATTTTCCTTACGATATAGTCATGATGTGTGACAACAGTTAAATTGTTATCTACTATGAAGTCTAGGTATTTAAACTTCGTTTTAAATTCAATTGTGCATGACCTATCTACTATCACATATTTAACTTGTGAAAGTACAAAGAATTTTATTAAAAATATTTCTATATTGTTAATAAAACGAAATATCTATACCACTGCTTTGTGTTTAATACTTAGAAGCAGTGTTTATAAATAAAGTGTAGTTTAAGCTAGATAGCTGTTTTGTAGAATTTTATGTTTTTACTTGCTGTGAAAATACGTAGAAATTTGTTGAAAATATATTTATATGGTAAATTAAACGAATGTGTATGCTACTGTTTCTGCTGTCAATTCTATAAAACGGTAGCAGTAAGTAAAGTGTACTTTTTCACATATTTGTAACTTGTGAAAGTACAGAGAATTTTATTGAAAATATTTTAATATTGTTAATAAAACCAAATATGTAGAATTTTAAGTTTTTAACTTGTGAAACTATGTAGAATTTTTGTGAAATTATATTTATATTATAAATCAAAGGAAAATATATTTTTATGTCGTAAATTAAACGAAATATATATGCTACTGATTCTGCTTTTAATTTTGAAAAACAATGGTAGTAAATAAAATGTACTTTTTTACATATTTAACTTGTGAAAGTACGGAGAATTTTATTGAAAATATTTTGATGTTGTTAATAAAACTAAATATCTATACAACTGCTTTTGCTTTTAATATTAAGAAGCAGTGCTAGTAAATAAAGTGTAGTTTTAAGCTAGATAGCTGTTTTGTAGAATTTCATGTTTTTACTTGTTGTGAAAGTACGTAGAAATTTTTTGAAATTTTATTAATATTGAAAGTAAATGAAATATTTATGCTTCTGCTTCTGTTTCCGATTCCAAGAAACAATGCTAGTGAAAAATGTAGGTTTAAGCTTCGAAAGCTGTTTTGTAGAATTTTAAGTTTTAACTTGTGAAAGTATGTAGAATTTTTCTGGAATTATATTTATATGGTAAATCAGAGAAAAATATATTTTTATGTCGTAAATTAAACGAAATATATATGCTACTGATTCTGATTTTGAGTTTGAAAAACGGTGGTAGTAAATAAAATAAACTTTTTTACATATTTAACTTGTGAAAGTACGGAGAATTTTATTGAAAATATTTTGATGTTGTTAATAAAACTAAATATCTATACAACTGCTTTTGCTTTTAATATTAAGAAGCAGTGCTAGTAAATAAAGTGTTGTTTTAAGCTAGATAGCTGTTTTGTAGAATTTCATGTTTTTACTTGTTGTGAAAGTACGTAGAAATTTTTGAAATTTTATTAATATTGAAAAGTAAATGAAATATTTATGCTTCTGCTTCTGTTTCCGATTCCAAGAAACAATGCTAGTGAAAAAATGTAGGTTTAAGCTTCGAAAGCTGTTTTGTAGAATTTTAAGTTTTAACTTGTGAAAGTATGTAGAATTTTTCTGGAATTATATTTATATGGTAAATCAGAGAAAAATATATTTTTATGTCGTAAATTAAACGAAATATATATGCTACTGATTCTGCTTTTGAGTTTGAAAAACGGTGGTAGTAAATAAAATGTACTTTTTTACATATTTAACTTGTGAAAGTACAGAGAATTTTATTGAAAATATTTTTATAATTGTTAATATAAACTAAATATCTATACAACTGCTTTTGCTTTCAATATTAAGAAGCAGTGCTAGTAAATAAAGTGTAGTTTTAAGCTAGATAGCTGTTTTGTAGAATTTCATGTTTTTACTTGTTGTGATAGTACGTAGAAATTTTATTAATATTGAAAAGTAAATGAAATATTTATGCTTCTGCTTCTGTTTCCGATTCCAAGAAACAGTGCTAGTAAAAAATGTAGGTTTAAGCTTCGAAAACTGTTTTGTAGAATTTTAAGTTTTAACTTGTGAAAGTATGTAGAATTTTTCTAAAATTATATTATATGCTAAATCAGAGAAAAATATATTTTTATTAAATTAAACGAAATATATATGCTACTGTTTCTGCTGTCCGATTCTAAAAAACGGTAGTAGTAAATAAAATGTACTTTTTTACATATTTAACTTGTGAAAGTACGGAGAATTTTATTGAAAATATTTTTATATTGTTAATATAAACTAAATATCTATACAACTGCTTTTGCTTTCAATATTAAGAAGCAGTGCTAGTAAATAAAGTGTAGTTTTAAGGTAGATAGCTGTTTTGTAGAATTTCATGTTTTTACTTGTTGTGAAAGTACGTAGAAATTTTTTTGAAATTTTATTAATATTGAAAAGTAAATGAAATATTTATGCTTCTGCTTCTGTTTCCGATTCCAAGAAACAATGCTAGTGAAAAAATGTAGGTTTAAGCTTCGAAAGCTGTTTTGTAGAATTTTAAGTTTTAACTTGTGAAAGTATGTAGAATTTTCTGGAATTATATTTATATGGTAAATCAGAGAAAAATATATTTTTATGTCGTAAATTAAAACGACATAAAAAATATATTTTTCTCCTGATTTACCATATAAATATAAATTCCCAGAAAAAATTCTAC